>CM037788.1:54432075-54482075 GCA_021229015.1 Solen grandis
AACATTTAAGAAAGTGTACTGTCGAAGGCAACACTGAGAGTGCATGACGACATTTTCAAACAATTGGTCAACAACAGGTCATCATCCAGATCTGAATGCTTAAACAGTCCAAATGTAAGATTTTTTTTCTCAATTAGTCTGCAAATTTGAATTATCGGGTTGTTTTTTTACGTCCTCCAGATTGTATTCAAGTCAACGATCGTTTAAAGAGTCCAACCCGTAACCGGGAACTTTTAGATTCGATCCCTAGCCACGGAATACCGAAGTTGCTAACACTTAACAACAAACCTATCAGTTTTTCTTTTCCTGTCCGATTAAAAATACCCTTAAATCACACTTTGTTTCTATTTAAGCTTGTGAAGAAGTATTTAACGTGTTTCGACTTAATCGGATAGCGGGTTTGGCCGGGGTTTGTCGAGAAGATAATATTTCATATTCCGATGTACACACTAGCTCTTTTGAATAATGTGCGTGTTATCTTCTATATTTCCCATTATGTTGTGTTAAATGCACACGATATATAACGAAAACAGTTGACTGTAATTGAGAATGTTTATGCTTCATACCGTCCACAATAATGAACGAGTGATTTAAACAGGACATTATTTATCATGTAATATCAAGAAAACTGGAGTACGAAATTTTAAATAAGCAGGTGTTATATGTTAAAGTTATTCTTTGTAATAGGCTCGACGACAAGTAAAAGGCCTATCTCGTTGTGTATATATAGACGATATTATGAAATAGCCGAAGTTGCGTGGCCTTATTTTTGAAAGGTTCCAGAACAACATTAAAAGTACTGGTTATAGACTAGTATTGATAAGCTGGGCGAAAGGTTCAGATTCATATGGGCTCGTAATAATGAATTTGTCAACATAAATCTAACTTCAGTTCATTTAGCATATTAAGACTTACTTTTTGAGGAATCATCTGGTTACCATCCGGGGCGAGCCCCAACTATGCCATGTTTACAGTCACTTTGCATTTCTGAAGCAACAAATAAAACAGTTGCGCTCCAACGAGAGTTCCTTCTTTTCATATCCACTTTGGGAAATGTCAAAGAATCACGTTTGCTATCCTCTTCTACGGAGAACTCCGATTCCACGTCTGACTGTCCGTGCTCCGATATATTAACCGACACATCAAACAAATTCACTCACGAACAACTTTTCTTTGACATTGTACCATCCATTAAACTTACTGTAATCGAAGAAGCTAAAGGGACTAATTCACTGCCATCATCATCACTTACATCATCAATATCATTGTCATTGTCATCCACAGCCTCGGGTTCTTCAGTTTCATTTTCTGATTCAATGCCCAAACCGTCACTGTCATCTATGAAAGCTATTTCTTGTTCAGATTCTGTACCACAAAGCTCTTCAAAATTAGTGCAACTTTTAATTCGATGCATCTCCTTTGGTGACAACTTTGGGGTTTTGATAGAAGTGTCATCAGTTTTCGATATCATATCAGCTGGATTTTCTAATGGTTTATCAAATACTGGCGGCAGACTTGCGGACGGAATGTTTAAAGACGATGTCCTGTTTTCCATTTCCTCCATGCTTTTCGATGCCGCTTCAAGTTTCTGGATCAATTCTGGAGACATTTCGACGATCGCTTGCCTTGATAACATCGGCATAGTAACAAATATATCGTTTAGTTTTCCAGAAATTCAACTGTCTGTAAACAGGTTCGCAAAATTACATGAAATTGGACTGCAATGATTCCATTCAGTTTTGTATAATGATAACGATGTAAAACCACTTTGTATAAAAGTGACAATTGTACAATAGATAAAGATACCAATTAGGCATTATGTAACACCAAATTGAAATTTATTAAATGATATTCTCGATGCGGATCATTTTCCCGGACTCCAACCGCACAATTCCTCATTCCAAATAATTTAGAATGCTTTCACTGATTGCTGGTATAGCAAATCATACAGTGGTTGTTCTCTGATTCTGGTAGTAGTACCAGACAACAAGCCCATGTGCTTATCAGTGCTTGCTTGAAGAAGCCACAGTGATCAACTGACTAGAGCAAATTATTAAATAGCTATCATACAAGACACTAGTCTTTACCAAAGAATGTGGTGCGAATTCTACAAGAGAAGGTTACAGACTATCAATGTTGTTTAGAAGGAAAATTATACGACTATTTCTAATAATGAAATTACTTAATGCATCGTAATTCATGACAAATTCATGCCAAAACAAGTCGAAAGTAAACAGGATTTGACAAGAAAATAGTTGAATAAGAATCTTTAAGATGGGCAATATAGATCTGAAAATTACAATTAAAACTCTTGATAACTGAATCTGAATCTGATCTAGTTGCGCGCCTGTTAACTGAGAATGATATCAACTTAAAGGAGATAGCATCGCCATGTTCAACGCACGCTTGCCTTTTCTGTTGTTCATTCTTTGCTTTCATCTTTGTGCGTTGATTGTGAAACACGACTCCACACTTTGCATCCTGCAATAGTTTGATGTTCTATCCAAAGTACTTAAACTATTTTTTTTTCAACAATCGGAACTGTGTTAAAACTTACTTAGCAAGCAGAATTAATTTAAATTGACTGTAACTGAATATCGTGTATTATCAAGATCCAGTATACCCCTGGACAAGGTTGTTTATTTGTCCTTTTTTTTTTTTTTTTTTTTTTTGGCCATTGAAATCTTTAAATATTCAAATTATCAAATGATGTCAATCCGATTCCGGCAAGAATCCACGATTTCGTATTACACCTTTACTGAGACCATCTTAATGCTGAAGAGTACAGGCGATGTCTAATGAAACAAGTAATTCGAAAAGCAATATGTGAACATTACAATAAGGACTATATTACAACTAAAGAAGGTAAATATATAAATTGATTGGCATGTTGAAATACAATGGTTATGACATTGCTGCACCAAGCTGTGTTGCGACATTCCAAAGTCGTAAAAAATGGTACTGGTATAACTCCCTTGCTTGGCGCTCAGCATATATGGGTAGTTCCAGGACTGGTTGACCCGGTGTCAGGATAATGTGACTGGATGTGGTATCATACCACATTTCTACGGCGTGATACGGCAGTGTGGCAGCACTATATTTGTCTCAAGTAGACATCGTCTCCAAATGACTGTAGTACTGTCGGTGGGACATTTTACATAATGATAGGTAAGTGTATTTAATCAATTTGTTGTTCTTCTGTATAAATCAATTTTTGCTTCTATTGTATTTATCTTTATTTACACTGAACTTATTGTTTGTATAATAATCACTTATGTATATTCACATATATTAATATATAAGATTAGGTCAAAAGAGGGTAGACTTGTTGTCTCTTTTTGTTAGTTAATATTGTGTGTTTTTGCATGAAAATATTATTCTTGATTCTAATTTTATGTTCATTATCTTTTTGATAAAATAATAATGATTCTAAAATGTTAATTTACATATTTATATGCAATTAAGATATTAATATTAATGTGTAATGTTTTGCCGTGTGTATTTATTATGGGTTGTATTAAATAATGAAAAAATTAAAAGAGACAGAATTATCTGAAGAGAAATTCGTCTTTGTTTTCAGATTACTACCTGAAACCCGATAGTTATCGCGAGGAAGTCCCGGGGAATTATAGTACCCCTCAGACAACTATCGGGTCACTTGTCTGTGATATTGTGTACCAGTGTTTGATTCTTTTCTTAACTCTTTACCTAATGAACATTCATGTAAAAATGTGACTTGATGAATATAAATTGACTGTACGATAAATTGTATTTGACACATACCTTCCTACAGTCTGATCTGGGTCTGCTCTGTTTGTCAATACGTCGATAAACTCTATGTTAGGTAAAGGGTTACTATTTACGGCTCAAGACCGAATTCCTTTTATTTGAATATTGCCTCATGGTTATAACACGCAATATATAGAATTATAGCATGCAATTCAATTAAATTGTACTCAAGCAATAATATGCATGCAAAAACAAAGCGCTGAAGGCACTGGAGTTGTGTGTGTCTAAAGTAAAAGAAGGTTTGACGGACTGCAGCTTCATAAAATCTTTCGAGATTTTACTAATGACTTACGTAACATTTATTTACTCAGTCCCGAGGATGAAATCTTATCTAACGTGTCATTTGTCGAGCGCTTATATCAGTATCCACTGACTGACCATGCGCCGCTGCGATAATTATAAAACATCAACAACAACAAAAAAAAAACAACAAAAAAAAACAAAAAACAAACAAAAAACCAATGCCTGTTATGCTGAAAAAGCATTGAGCTCAGACTGATTAATTTCCGGGATGATCTTCGTTAGCTCCCGTGAATTACGATCAAACCATATGTTTTAATAGTAGAATGGTTTGCAAAGCTTCATATGGTAAGTTCGGCGAACTTGTAATCACAAAGTGGCAAGTTCGTACCCATGCATGATGCAGACATATTCTTTTTAAATTCATTTGTTTTTACCTGTCATTTTTTCTTTTCATTATTTGCTGTGTTAGAGGGTGAACGAATAATATGTTGAATTGCTGGTGTCCTTTCTTTTAACTATATGTGCAGTCAAGTATTGAGTAAACCATCCAAAGAATTCAACATAAATTTCGATCAAATCCTTCTATATATTTGTGAATTGCATCTAGAACATTATTAATCACGGTGGTCAAATTATTAAAATATTTTGGTCTTCGAAAGTTTCGAACCCACAACCTTCAGTTCCAAAGTCAAGCACACTATCATTGAGGCTAGCAAGGCTATGATACGTATATGCTTCTACGTAATACACATACATTTTATACCTTACTTTCAAGTCAAAATGTTTGACTTTGGAAACCGACGATTGCTGAAGAAAGGTCACTAGATATTTAAATGTCTTAGGTTAATACTGCCAGACTATACAGGCATATTGTAGGGATATTAAATAATTGTATGGTGTTTCTATCTCAGATACCTTCATGGGTTATTGCAGCACTATAACAAGAATGTGACCTGTATATTCACTGTCTAACCCTTTGCACGTACAAGTTAATACACTCACGTAAAAAAAAAAGAAAGAAGAAAAACGTGATCTAAACAGTTTCACATATATTTCTTTATTGTGTTTTCATGTCAGAGATGATTAATTGTATTCTGTAATTATGTTTGACACACAATTAGTTTTTCATCACTTCTGCTTAAATGTCAGCATACTTGAAAAATGTATAAAATTATTCACAAAGAAGCTCTTATTAGTTTAGATGACTGATCAAAGTAACAAATGCATTTTTTCCACATTGGGATACATGGTTTTAACAAGATCACTTTCCTGATACAAAATTACATGAAAAATACAATTTTCAAGCAACTTATCCTGACAGAGGAATCTACCTTTACAGGCCAAGCCCTCAAGCAAGGGATATGGCAATGATTGGCGTCCGGGTCAAAGGGAAAACGTTCTCCGAGCTCGGCCAGCACTAAATTATTTCTATTTTCTCACTTGTTTTTTAGACGGGTTTTTCATAGAAAAAGTCCGTCCTTTAAATTAATGTTGTCCGGTCGTCATCGAGTGTGCGATAACTTTTATGTCCTTCATTTGATTGATTTTATATTTGGGCAGTGGCTTAAGTGGATGAACCTTTATATTATGCAGTTGACCTTGTGACCTTGACCTTTGATCTCCTTTTTTGGGGAAAAAGTAAAAAGAGACGGCTTCTGGACAGGTTTACATTATTGTTTGTCTGCTCTTACTTCTATGTGCTACTTTTGATTGTTTCAATATTTAGAACGTTTCTTAAGTTGATGGGCTTATTCAGTTGACAAGACTGAAATACTGTCCGGGCCGATTAATCCAATAAACAATTAACCGTAAAAAGGAGACCCAAAGACGATTAGATAAAATGCAGAAGTGTATTGCATTTGTATAATGTAGGCGATGTGCCCAGGTGAAAAAATACGACAAACATAAAACAATTACATAACAATTCACCAAATATATTTTCTTTTTAATTTTTAATTTGCCCAATAGCAAAATACAAACATACACCGGTAAAAGCGTTGATAATCACACCTTTCTAGATGTCAACTAAACGCATAATTCTCATTTATACACCTGACAAAACCCGCCATGTGTTTTAAATTGGCAGATTTTCTACCTTTTTTCAATAATATTTCTTTCACATTAAAACGAATTACATGTAATAATTTTTGACAAGACTGATTTTTTCCGCAGAAGACAGTCGGTAACTGTCCGGAGCTAGTCGTAGCATGTTAGCATTTTTTTAAATTAAGGACCGAGGTGCTTACTATTATTGTTATTATTATTGTATCATGGTCAAGGCGCAAAATCAAGATACCTTCTATATATATATATATATCAGTCAGTTTTTATTGAATTTCCATATCAGTACTTTGGAATACGCTCCCTAACTTGGCGCTCAGCATTAAAAGATTGGTAGGCCCGGTGTCAGGATAATGTGACTGGGTGTAGTTTCATGCCACATGTCTACATAATATATGATACTACAGTTTGACAGCACTGTATCTGTCTCAAAATGACTGAAATACTGTCGTAGGAACGTTAAATCCAATAAACAAACAAACAAACAAACAAACTTTTGAATACTAACAGAGTAATAATATCAATAATTTAATTCTCAGTTTTGTCAACGTCAGCGATATTTCGTCTCTAATCCTTACCTGATTTATGAAAATATTACATGTGTTTAAAAAAATAAATTCAAACTAAGGATATCTAAATAGATCATGCGTGATCTCTCTAAGTATCTTAACAAAAATATTTTAAGACGGTCGATAATAAGGCACAGCTAATGAATTTAACATAAAAGCAGTTGTCTCCCTTACTCTTTAACATCGCCCCCTATACTTGATGCATATGAAATATGAGAGTACTTTAACTATGGAATGGCATTACAGAACTTAGTCTAGTATTTTCAGTTTAAGTGCTGAGAGCAGCTCGGTAGAGATAAAACTGACTTCATGCTAATTTTCGTTAACGCACTTCGGGAAATTCTGGTTAAATATAGGATATGGCATCCCCGAAGCATGTGCTTGCCGTACCATGTGACACAGTCATGTGACAGCATACTGAAATAGAAATTCTACATATAGATTTTATCATTCTAAATATTTTATAGCGTTCGTAACGCAATGGCCTATGATGGAGAAACTACACATTTTTTTCTGTCTTCTGAACATATACAAAGTCTTCATGTCTCGATCCAAGATAATATCTTTAAGGTAATACACCCATCATTAAATTATAATCATGGTTCTTGAAATGCATAAAAAGCATTCAATGCAGACGCAAGCATCCATTGACTTGGAGTTATAGACTGTTTTACATTGCTATAAAATTCGAACGATCACTTGATGGGGCATTATCACAATTTAATGATGAGTAGTTAGCCGATAATGTATGTTGCATGTCTGAAGTGACAAGGTATATGAACATTTGCAATGATCAGAGGGAATTCTTACAGTACAGGTACCGGTCTGTTCCATTGCGTGTTTTTCAGCGTAGCTGTTTAACCTCATTTATGATCTCCTTGACAGTATGATGTCGTTCAACAGTGCCAAATGAGTATTTTCATGATTTCCACTGGTAGATATTCATATTCTTACGGAAAAAGGTTAGGCATCATTGTTTGTTGAGATGACAACTAGCTGAAACATATACTTCGTATTCACGAAAATCTAATATAGTATTCCGTCTGAATTATTTTTTTTATATAAATATATATAATATATTTTTATCAAAACATTTCTGTTTGATACAAGACTTGTTTCGTGGCCCAACATTATAAATATATGTCGTATATTATAATCTGTTTCACCGTTTCCGTATGTCTGTTTTGTTACAATGATGTTCACTCCGCCGATTGCAGTTGAGAGTTTTTATCTAATAATAGTATGCATATTTTGACTTTCTAGAATGAAATGATTCACATATGATAATTCGTACATCATATAACCGGTCTTCATTCTTTATACTTTAATTCCCTTCAACGCCGCGTAACTAAAAGATACTTCTTGTTTCGTTTAAGATTAAGCCCGGTTTCAGGATATTGTGATGGTATCATGAACACGTCTACGTTGGGGTATCACAGTGAGGCAGCACACTTTATCAGTCTCATGTTGACATAATTCTCAGTGAGATGTAAACCCCAAGTAAAGAAGGAAATACTCAATCAGTTGTATAATCAGTTGTAGCAGGCGCTTGTCATTGAACAATTAAAGTAGCTTCGTCTGCATATATAATTTCTACTGAATGAATGACACACTTAACTTTAATACATGTAAATATTAAATGTATGTGAGCGGTTGTTGGGGGATTCTTTCAATATTAAGTAAGTAACTAAATGAAGATACTGTGTGATTTTTGGCAATATTATATATTCGAGGGTGTATGCATTAGTAGTTCAGTACCCAGGTTAACTTCACCTCCGATAAGTTGCTTGCATGTCACGCGGTGACGCTATACATGTAGGGAGAAGGAAAAGTAGTTGATGGATGGCTTTAATGATGCACTCCCATTTTAAGCATTTTTGGTAAAAAATATAACCAAACGATAATCATATACTATGAACGGTTTACGATCTATTGAGCTGAAAATGGGACAGATTTACGAAAATGAGACAAAATTACCAAATTACTTCGTCGTCACGAATGCCTCCACTCTCATAACTTTAGAAGTTACACTAATTGTATAGCCGATGAAAATTTAAATTTATGACAAAACTGTCGGCGGGACGTTAAACCCAAAAAACAAATCTAATGGCGGACATGGCGTATCATCAGTGACAGCGATTAGTACAGCGACACATAAAGAACTATCAAATTTACAGACGAAATTGCATTGCATACACATGTACCGATTCGGTACACAGTGTACATACATATACATGCAAGATGATTTCACGTCGCGTGTTAACCACTATCTGACTAAACCGGAAGTGTATTATGCCTCTATTCGAAACTTTATCATCGTGTACCTCCTCAATCTGAAGGTGACTTTTTCTGCAGATAACGGAGTAAATTTCAATGGAGCTGAATATCCTGGGGTAAGTATTCACAAATACGTTAATAAATGCATGCAAACAACGCGCGACATACGAAACTATCGGTGATCAGCAGCATATAAAGGTAGAACCTAGTTTGTGGATCCGATTTTAGGATCATGTGATCAGGTATGGTATTATGGACTATCAATTTGTGGCATGTGCATGTTAAAAAGCCATTTAAACACTTCTGTGAAGCGTTGAACTCAATCAAACAAACACATGACCAACATGCACGACACCAAAATATGCATTTTAACTATTTTACATACAGAGAGTACACAACGATCACACTGTTATCGATTGTGCATATAAGGGATGTATCAAACCTTAATAATACCTGTAATGACAATGTGTTATAATGACAAGAAATGCAGTATACTTTTCTATATATTCCAGCTCTGCAAGGTTTTTCAAATGTCTTCTTTTAGAACTTAGCCGGCCATTGTAATTATCAATTGACGCATGTGTTTACGTGTGTGTGTGAGTGTGTATGTGTTGCAAGTACATGAAAGTTAAGAAGCTAAATATAGCCTATAAGAAAGTGTTATTTTGAAAGCAATACAAAGAGAGTGCATATCGACATTTCCTCACAATTTTGGCGAGTAACTGTATCCAGACATACACACGAACGCCGATACGTACATTTTGCCCGGACAAGTAAAATAAAAGTATTTTTGCAAAACAAAAGTGACCTACAAAGTTTAAATATATCTTAAGGATATATTATGTGTTTCAAAACCTACGAGGGGAAGTCCAAATTCAATCATTAAACCCCGATGGTAGTATTGATGATATCGTATCGCTGAGCTGATAGTTGGAATACAATTTAATATGATTAAAATAAGCTCCTGACGTCACTTCGCTATACTACGCTGTATTAGAATCTGAACATCACCAATAGAAGGTCAACGTCCTCACGGTGAGCTTTTGTGATCGCCTTTTGCCCGGCGTCCGTGCATCCGTCCGTCCGGCGTCAACATTTTCTTTAAACGACATCTCCTCCTAAACCACTGGGCCAAATCTGATGAAAATTGTCCGTGATGTTCCTTGCATGAATCTCTACCAAAAATTGTTTAAATGGTTCCAGTTTGTTTTATATCTGGGTCACAGGAGTTAAAAATAGATTTTTAAAGTGAAATATTTTAAATTCATTCTTCTTCTCTGAAACCGCAAGGCCTAGTCAAAATTGACCCCGCCCCAGGGGTCACTTTATTTTACATAGGCTTATACGAGAAAATCTAGAAAAACCTTCTTGTCAGAAATCACAAGGCCTGGAATTTAGATATTTGGTGAGTAACGTGGCCTTATAGACATCTGCCAAGTTTGTTCAAATAATGACCCTGGGGTCAAAATTGGCTCCGTCCCGGGGGTCACTTTATTTTACATATACTTAAATAGGAAAACTAGAAAAATCTTCAGGTCAGAAATTAAAAGGCTGGAGTTAATATATTTGGTATGTAATATTGGATAGTGTAAATCTATCAGCTTTATTCACATTATGGCTCTGGGGTCAGAATTGGCATCGCCCCAGGGGTCACCTGATTTAACATATGCTGATATAGGAAAAAAAAACTAGAAAATCTTCTTGTTAGAAACCACAAGACCTCGAGTTTATATATTTGGTGTGTAACATGGCTTTATAGACATCTACCAAGTTTGCTCAAATCATGGCCCTGGGGTAAAATGGGCCCTTAAATGGGAAAGTCTTTAAAAGGTCTTGTCAGAAACCACAAGGTCATGGGTTTAGATATTTGGTATGTAACATGGCCTTGTGGACCAGAACCAAGTTTTCAAATTATGGCTCTTTGGTATAAATTGGTCCCACTCTAGGGGTCACTTGATTTTATAGGTATTACCATCAGACTTTGGGCCACAGGTATAGTTTTTGTGTGGAATTACAAAACGTTTGCTGTACTTCTGCATGGATTTTGTATTTAATATGAAGGCAATATTTTTCAGGTGAGCGATTCAGGGACACCATGGCCCTCTTGTTAATATAACGTCTACTGTTATTTTATATTGTCCCCGAAAGATACGTTTTAGTTAACTTAATGTTTGTACATGACCAATAAAGTAAATATTTGTCTGTAGTTAAGCAGGCGTATGCATGCATAAGGAACATAAACCGCCCCCATTAGCCCGTGATTTCATCAAAATAGCTCGTGTAAACAATAAAGGGGTTTATTATATTTTTCTGAATATGGATGGTAAATAATGATATAAACAAGCATTTTGAAAGTATTGCTTAGGCAATACTAAGTCCCCTACCGGCAAATAGAAAAATAAGAACTCCCGCCTCTCTTCACGCTGTTTTGTTTTGTTTCACGCCCCTCTTCGAACTTGATCTGTAACTCATGGTGGTAGACACACATACCAAATATTAGATTAATATATCCAAACGTTTAGAAAATAAAGTCCGGAAAACTGCTATTTTAAAGAAATAAGTCTAAGGCCCGTAATTTTGTCTAAAATCAAAGGACCGGAACGAAAGTCAAACTTGATCTGTAACTCATGGTGATAGCCTGTAAACCTTTAGAAAAAAAGTCTGGAAAACTGCTGTTTTAAAGAAATTTTCTAAGTCCAAGGTCCGTAATGTTGTCTAAAATCAAAGGACCGGAACGAAAGTCAAACTTGATCTGTAACTCATGGTGATAAACTGTAAACCTTTAGAAAAAAAAGTCTGAAATTTGTAAGTCCAAGCCCGTAATTTGTCAAAAATCAGTGGACCAGAACGAAACTCGAACTTGATCTGTACTTATGGTGGTAGACTCACATACCAAATATTAGATCAATATCTGCAAGCGTTTAGAAAATAAGTCCGGAAAACATGTGTGTGACTGACGGACTGACTCACGGACAGAATGCCGGTAGGGGACTAAAAACAAGAGAGCCAAGATGGCCATGTGTCGCTCACCTGAGTAATATTGCTGTGTTAGGCATAATGACAAAAACTGTGGCATCTTAAGTGTTTTTCTAACATTTGACTAAGTGACCTAGATTTTGATCCTACCTGAATTTGCACTCAACTGGGAATTCATGCAGTCATCATTCTTATCAAGTTTATTGAAGACTGGTACAAAAATGTAGGTCCCTAGAGTGTTCAAAGATTTTTCTTAAATTTGCCCTGGTGACCTACTTTTTGACCCCATGTGGCACAGTTTTGAATTCGTCCGAGATGATGTAGACAAACATCCTGACCAAATTTCATGAAGATTGGGCCAAAACTGCTGCCTCTAGAGTGTTCACAAGGATTTTCTAAGGTTTTCTACGTTTTGACCTAGTGACCTAGTTTTTGACCCAACATGACCCAATTTCAAACTCATCCGCCATAGTATAAAGACGAACATCCTGACAAAGTTTCATGAGGATTGGGCCAAAAATGTGGCCTGATGCATGTTCATAGGAATTCCAATGCATTTTTCGTTAAACACTGAGTGATGTCAACTTCGTACTGTGCATACCTTATATAGACATCGTCTTAGTTGATAAACCTCCATTGACTTTCAATGGACTTAACTCACCGGTCCAGACTTTAAAGGAACATAACTCTGTGAACAACATTTATCGAACCAAAACGTACTATATTGTAGTATAAATAGTATTTTAGTACAAAAAACATTCCCTGAATACTCGCTGAATTTTAGCAAAAAGTTCCTGTAAAATAGCCCTAAAAAGAATGGAAAGTAACTCTGTGAAAAAAATAATCAGCCAAAAAATATATCAACATATTTGAACCTGGTGCGAGGTAAATGAAACTCTCCGATCGCCATTATCCTCGTAATCATTTTGTATGTTAAAAAAAAAGGTCGACTTTCGCTTGTCTACACGACCTTTCGTGTCCACAGCAAATAGCTAAACTTAGACATATTGTGTTTATATATTTAATGAATGGGTTTAGAACACAAGTAAGCTTCTAATTCATAAACGTTCCTTCCCCTACTGCAAATTCAACGCATAGTTCCTGCATGCTCAAGGCCTTTTCCTCATTCTTTATAAGGTGCCATTCATAAGCGTATTCTCTGAAATTTTCTTAAAATTGATACAGTTCTCCCAAAATGAGTTATTTTTCAAAGGAAGAAAATGATGTTTTCCAAAATGTGATGAAAAGGCTCCTTCATATCTTCAAAAGATTATGATGTTAGCTATCCTGTTCAATAAAAACTATTTAACACAAGCGTGTTTTATTTCATTTTATACAACCGGTTACTCGTTTTTATGATAAAATAAAAACTCAGTATTTAAAAGAGTACAATTTTGCAATTCTTGTCAGGACTTTTTCGTCCGGATATGCAGTGAAAAGCGAAAAGGAACTTTAGATAAGCAGTCTTTCAAAAATGACTTTGAAATATTTCAGTAAATCAACACTAAATGAATGAGTATAGACCTTGGGAAGTTTAAACAACAATATATGGATAAACATTGGTTCTGGTTTTCTTGACTTATTTCAAGTTTGTTTGAACACATATTAACTATATTTCATAGAAGGCTTGTTTATAGACCGACTGGAAACGTTACATGTTGCCCAGGTTTTAAAAAGGCATCAACCGTTCTTGATCAGAATATCAAACAAAGGAAACTACTCTCACCCATGCCTCTTTGGTTGATCTACTTGGTTTTGTCAAACATACATAGGAATCATTTTTATAAAAGTGTTTCATTTGACTGTTTCATTATACCCCCCCCCCCCCCCACACACACACACAACGAAGTTGTAAGGGGGTATACTGGATTCAGCTTGTCTGTCCGGCCGTCCGTCCGGCCTTCCGTCCGTCTGTCGGGTTTTTTTTACTCAAAAAGTATAAAGAAGTCAAGATGAAACTTCATATGTGGATAGATCTCATTGAGGGGGAGTGCAGTGACCAAGAACCATAACTCTCTGTCGCATAATTTTGGAGTTATTGTCCTTTGTAAATTTTCATACTTAATTTTTGTCCGGGCCGTAACTCAAAAAGCATAAAAGGCATCAAGATGAAACTTCATATGTTGATAAATCTCATTGAGCGGGAGTGCAGTAATCAAGAACCATAACTCTCTGTTGCATAATTTTGGAGTTATTGTCCTTTGTATATTTTCATATTTAATTTTTGTCCGGGCCGTAACTCCAAAAGTATAAAAGATATAAAGTTGAAACTTCATATGTGGATAGATCTCATTGAGGGGCCTGCAGTGACCAAGAACCATAACTCTCTGTTGCGTAAGTTAGGAGTTATTGCCCTTTGTAAATTTTCATACTTAATTTTTGTCCTGGCCGTAACTCAAAATGTATAAAAGATATCAAGATGAAACTTCATATTTTTCTACGGCCAAGGAAAAGGAATGAAACTTCATATGTGGATAGATCTCATTGAGAGGGCGTGCAGTGCCCAAGAAATATAACCCTCTGTCGCGTAATTCAGGAGTTCTTGTCCTTTGTAAATTTTCATACTTAATTTTTGTCCGGGCCGTAACTAAAAAAGTATAAAAGGCATCAAGATGAAACTTCATATGTTGATAAATCTCATTGAGGGGCGTGCAGTGACCAAGAACCATAACTCTCTGTTGCATAATTTTGGAGTTATTGTCCTTTGTAAATTTTCATACTTAATTTTTGTCCGGGCCGTAACTCAAAAAGTATAAAAGATATCAAGATGAAACTTCATATGTGGATAGATCTCATTGAGGGGGCGTGCAGTGACCAAAAACCATAACTCCCTGTCGCGTAAGTTAGGAGTTATTGCCCTTTGTAAATTTTCATACTTAATTTTTGTCCGGGCCGTAACTCAAAAAGTATAAAAGATATCGAGATGAAACTTCATATTTTTGTACGGGCCGTAACTCAAAAAGAATAAGAGGTATCAATATGAAATTCCAAATATGGATAGATCTCATGAACGGGGAGTGCAGTGTCCAAGAACCATAACTCTCTGTCACATAATTTTGGATACTTCGTAATTCATACTTATTTTTTGTCTGGACCATAACTCAAAATGGATAAAAGATTTCAAAATGAAACTTCATATGTGGATATATTTCATTCAAGAGAAGTGCAGTGCCAGAGAACTGTATCCCTCATTAGCGTCATTCCAAAAATCCCTGTGACAAAGCGGCATTCGGAGGGGTGTGGGGGGGTATTTTTGCCATGACAATGGCAGTTCTAGTTTTACTTATTTGTTCTAGTTATGCGTATTACAGTTATGCATATTTAATGACCATAATCGCTTCATGCTTTTTAAAGACATGTTATCCAAACTATGTATTGCCACAGTGACTATAAAAAAATAGAACAGAAAACAAACACATAGGTCAGCTATTGTCCAATATGTACCATATTGTAATGCATATTTACTTGATTAAACAGATGCGCCGAAAATTATTCGACACTAGTGGATATTTTGCCCATCAAGACAATTTTTTTTCTAATGATGTGCAGGTCGCTAAAGGATACAAGGAAATTATATACATGTACTTGATTTTGTACCAAAGTTTTTTTCTTTTTTTTTTCTTTTTTTTTCATAACGGTATCCAAGTGATATTTGCAGTAACGCAAATCAGACACAAAAAGTATTACAAATACGTAGTTATATAAACAGAATACATTGTAACACAAAACCGGTCTCTGTGACTGACTAGTTTAAGTCACTGACTACATGTGCCGCTAGGTCTTCGAGTCACGTCAATGGACTTTTCAGTCTGAAAGTCATATTCCATCTGGCTTGCGACAGTGGTTCCATACGGGTACCTCTACACTCGAGGTTTTCACCACCTGTAATTAGCTGGACGTCATATATGACTGAAAAATTGTCACAGTAACGCTATAAAACCAAACAAATTATAACAACAATGACAAAATATTTTTTGGTTTTAACTTCAAGCTATATTTAATAAAAAAAATGTTTTATTTATTACAGAAATACTAATGCGGCAGAGCTGAATAGGATGAATTAATTGATATAGACGGAGCATCAACAATGAAACTTGATATTGAGAAACAAAATTACATCAAACTTTTCCGCCTAACATTTGAAGGCGGTGCTGTTTCTCTCAGAGGTTTGTTACGTCTTGAGACTAAAAGAGGTATTACACCACATTCTAACACGCAGCAAATTGACGATGTCTACTTCTATATCCAAGGACATAATCAAGACATTCGGAAACTGAAAAAACATGTATTGGACAAGATAAACGAGTATATAATCACTAATGTCCCTGTTGACAAGTGGGAAATATCGTGTTTATATCACTTATTAAACTTATTTTTCAAGGGAAATATAAACACGCGAGGACTTACAGCTGATGTAAAGAACATTTATGAAGAAAGGAACAAACTAGCGCATGCAGGCGAAATTGCAATTTCTACAAACAACTTTGCTATTCGATGGTCTGAAACAAATCGGGCTATTTCAAATATAAGCCGTGACTTAGATACTCAGGGTAGTCCAAACAAAGAAAAGGAAATAATTGAAAGGTTACTTCAAGACCTTACTGAAGGGAATTATGACGCAGTCGCTTCTTTAAAATCAGTTCGGGAGATAGCTGAACTGAAAAAGACATTAGAGGACCTGAATAATGATCTGAAGGAAGCCATAGAAAATGAATGGTCCACAGAGGAAATTGAATATAAGAAAAGGCTTAACAAAGGTATAATTATATTAGTTAGATAAAATTATTTGAACAAATGGTCACTTAAAAAAAATAACTGTGAATAACACAGAAAATGATATAACCTTAGGATGCTTATTTACATAAGTTAGAGGAGGCAATTAGTACCAGTAAAACCATACATCTTTTTCAATTATTGCAGAGTAATGAATATATAAAATGACTACATCTCACACATACACTATCTTTTACGAGTATCCATTAAGGTATAACTAAGATATGAACATATGCGTTTGATTGTACGATATTATTTTTATCATATGATACTTTTTTAGCTTAACTAACAACTTCCATTTCAGAACGAATAAGACAACTACAAAATGAACTATGTCCAGAGAACAAGGAGCTGTTGGCAAAAAAGGCAATGGACTGTACGTTTGGTGAAAGAAGTATTAATACTTGGAATGTTGTAAATATTTTGGTCTGTATGTTTTCAGAACACCTACAACCTCAAATTTTGGATTGCCTCAAAATCTCGTTTTATGAAATGTAATTTGTTAAATCCACAGACATGGCGTTAGCGCAAGGTACAGAAGTTACTGTGAAATTTCAGAAAACATTTAAAATATACAATGACATATAATTATACCAGCGTGTCCCTTTCCGTCGGGAAATAGTAATGTACATCTCTGCTCATTTAGTTTTACGATCGAAACATATTAGTCAACTTACATCATTTCTGACCTCTATGTTTAAGCTAAACACAGGCTTTAGCAGTTTCACGAAATTTTGATTATTTTCTTTTTATTATAACTAAAGATCCACAAAAGCATTTTTTATTATTATGTTTTACCTATAATGCGGTAATTACTGCCAATACTGTCACATAATTAGCTGTTAATTTATAACAAATTTATAAGAAAAGAAATAAGCGGTGTTTTGTTGTTTAAACAAATCAACAATCAGTTCGTGCATGTAACACATTGAAACAATTCAACTGAACCAGTCGTCGATTATACCCAGATATTCGATTGCGGTTCTTTCAATTGACCAATATTAAGATTTAGGGGCAGTTGGCCTACCCACACAACTTCCTCTTTACTTCGATAACCAACAAAAAAATCCATCTTTATAATTTTCCCGATTTGTTTTCTTTTACTCAAACTTTCAGTCTGAAAGTTGCAACACTATTAAGACACATACCGAGGACATCGACAATTTCTTTCTAGGACGTCTGCATTGGTCGGCTAAGTAAACGTATTCAAATTACTCCCTCGACTGGCAATCCTAAAATATGGGTCGAAGTTATTTATCAAGATATTTAAAGAAACACAGGACAATTTTACATAACTAAAACTACAAATGTATGCAATGGACACAAGTCATCTTGTCATGATTCTATTTTTACCACATACGTAACTGACAAAGACTCAGAAAATAATGAACTGGGGTCGTATTCATAAAGCTCCTTAGGATAAAAAATCCTTTAGTTTCTAAGTTTTTTTTTCCTTAAAATCACTTAGATTTTCCTTAGTTATTAAGAATTTCCTTTAGTCTTATATATAAAACACCTAAGGAGATTTATTCCAGTAAAGGATTTTTTCCTTAAAAACTAAGGAGCTTTATGAATACGGCCCCTGGACGAGACCGCTAATATAACACTCAAATGTAAAGAGATATAAGTCCAAGCGAATAGTGTTACATTGACCTTCTGGTCATTTTGATACTTTTTGTCACAAATGAAAATAAAAAAAATTGACAATGACTCAAGTTTTATTGAACGGACTAGGATAAATATCATTATAGAATAAATATACAATGTATATTGATATTTGACGAAAGTTCAATCGAGTTTGGTGACCGTCAATGCTAGGTCGTCTGGTTATAATGATTTTGTGCAAGAGGGCTTGACTAAAAGTGATTGCCTATAATGCAAGAACATTATTATCAAAACAATATTCTTGCAGCCGGATGATAAAAGTGACATTCAACATAGTCATGAACTGTTAATTAAAGTCTGAACTCATTCAAGGAATCATATTTTTGATATGAATTAAACTTTTGGCGATGATTTATAATGTTTTTTTTTTTTAAGGTTTTGTTAGAAAAAAAAACAACTCATATCTATCATTTGATAATCATAGAGATGATGTTTTTAATGATAATGAACACGTTTTAGTAAATAATGTAATTATAACATCAAACCAGTAAATGATGATATGTCATTTTTTTTCTTAGTTGAAATTGGGATACACCTAGAGATTGGATCCAACGACCCCGAAGTTACAAGTCTTGCAACAGAACTCATTGGAAAAATGTTTCGAAAACCACCTGCTTCGGATCAATCGCGCCCCACTTTTGCCAGTTTCGAGGTTTTGAAGAACTTCAGCGATACTTTGACTCGAAATACAGAACAAAGAAAGTTGATGTAAAGAAAGGGTCAGTTGTTTTAGTTCTCAAATGCAAGACCTTCAGAAGCATATCGGACGTGATAGCCTCTGTAGATGACAATGATCTACTGGAAAATTACAGGAGGTATCAAAAGTTGTCAGTGACGAATTTAATACAAATATAACATTTCCGCAGATCTACACGAAGACACTGTTAAGAAAACATTGGACGAAATAGGTAATTTATACTTTTGCAGTAGTAGGCTTAAAAGTTGATACGAATAACGGGGTACATGAAGTTAAGATTATATCAATCAAAATATCTGATTACAATCTGATTGAACAATAATGTATATTTAGAAAAAAAAGTATTTACTTTAAATAGTAAACTTGATTTAATGTGAAATTTAAAGAGTTTGGGATTTTTTGCTGTGCTCAAGGTGAGCTATTATTGTGATCGCGCTGAGTCCGATGTTGTCCGTCGTCAATAATTTGTTTTTAAAAGCCTATTATTCTTCCAAAAACGGTGTTCATGTGTAGTCGTCGGACAGAAAACAAAGTGTGTGCTACAGATTTGTTACGAGATACATTCTCGTTGACGACAGTGTTACTACAATGCAAAAAAAAAATTAAAAAAAATTAAGATCATTCGTTAATAAATCACGAGTGAATAAATTGATGACGTATCAAATAAACACGTTGTGATTCGATGACGGTTTTTAAAATCCGAATTATTTCAGATTACAGACTGTCTTCGGTACGTTCGCCGGGCTAAATGTAAACCATGAGAGTATTTTGACAACTTTCCAAAATACTAAATTGCGTAATTTAATCAATATTTTTCAAATTTTAACTGTTATTTTACAGCTGATATATGCACATCATGCGTTTTTGTGTTGGTCTACAATATGTCAATGTTATTTTATATTTTCTTTTATATAAAAAATTGAATCATTATAAAATGGGCCTTTAATTTTTTAGAAAAGACCCTAGCAGACCTCAAAACCTGAATGTGTTTTTCTATTGAATACAAGTATGATAGTTTGAGGCGTTTCTCAAGATTAAAATATTATCTCTATTAATATAATTGACTCTACAAAATAAGCATGATTAATCGGAAACTTTCAGGCTTCCCTTTGATGAAAATAATAATACGGTGAACAGGAACTCTGCATGGTTGTCTGGTAAACATTTGGTATCAAATATAGTTATCTGACTGTAATTACTTTATTACATTGACACAGTATAATACTCCATATATTATACATGTACAGAAATAACAAAGGATTACCTCATGAAAATGTGTGATACTTTCCTCGTCAAATTATGGCACGATGTACATATACATATGTTAAGTAACTAATTCTTGTTTCAGAACACGTAAAATTATCAGATATTACAAAGCCGAAACCTATGCACAAGCCATCAGAAAAGTCTGTAAATGTAATCGTCATCCCGAAAATGAAATTCAATATTACTGCGAAAGACACACGGTTTTGCTTTGTGATGAGTGCATTCTCCTAGAACACGAGTCCTGTGTGATATCTAATCTGGACACAAAAGTGGCAAATATAGACGGAAGTACTAAAAATGCGTTGCGTAAAATCAAAGAAGAAACAATGCAGCTTGAAAGCCTAACAGAAGAGAGTGATAACTGTTTTGATGAAATCGCAAAGATGGAAAGGCAACACAATGAATACTTGGCTGAAATGACTAAAGACTTTGAGAAAATACTAACCAACACAAAAAAGGAATTAAAAATGAGACTTCAAAGGGAAAAAATAAAACTGAATGATAAAATGGACGAAGAAGATGATAACGTACTCGAGCTTCAAAAGCATGCTGAGAGTTTAGAGCAAATGAAAGATTCTCCGGATAAAAAAATGATATTCATCTCTGAACAGAAGGTTCAAAACATCAGTAATAAAGTAAATAAGGTTAAGACTGAATTACTACAAATTAAGAAGAATAAGACATGTTAAAGCCATTTCCTAAATATGAAGATGCAAAGGATATGACAGAGCTTATTCATAAAGCAGAAGAAATCTCTGTCGTAGCCAGTGGGAAACGGTCCTTGTATAACGTTTCAGCTGGAGTCTACAAAAGACTGATCGAACAGAAGTTGGATAACGGGATCATCATTTTTGGAAAATGGAAAACTTGTAATAGCGAATGCCCAGAAACCAGAATTGTTTATTTATGATGAAGATTTCGAACCACTGACACTTATTGCAACATCTTCGGAACCATGGGAAGTAACACCTGTAAAATATGATGAATTATTGTGACCCTCCCGCAAGAAAAGAAACTAGTGAGATACAAAGTGAGTGATCCATACGATGTTCTTGATGAAATCAGATTGGATAACAACTGTTATGGCGTGTGTGTGGTTTCAGACGAAATCTACGTAACCTGTCATAAAACAGACAGGAAGATGATAATGCTGAGATTCTAGTCTTGTCTCCAATGAACAGAATCCAAAAGTTTTTATGACAGGAAATGTATCCCTAAAATGGCCACGATGTATCCGTATCAACAAAAATAAAACAAATTATTTGTTTCAGACTGGAAAACGGACTGCGTGCATTGTTTTTCCGTAACAGAGGAACGTACCCTGTTTTCATACACTAACATAGAAATAATAGACCAATAGGAATATATATCGATGAACATGACAATATCCTTGTTTGTTGTGGAAGATCAGACAGTTATATATCATTAACAGAGATGGCAAAAGGGCAAATTGGTAAGAGCTCCAGACTTGACTTGTCCTAGCACAATTACCTACAGAAATACAGACAGCAAACTTGTTATTGGAATGTGGAAGACAAGTAATGCCTGCATCGTATATAAAACATAGTGAAACAATTCGACAACTTGACTTTGAATCCACCATTCTTGTTTGTTGTGGAAGATCAAACATATTATATATAACACAAAGAGGGCAAGAGAGACAAATTGGTAAGGGTTCCAGAATTGGCTTGTCCTAGCACATTTACCTACAGATATACAGACGGCAAACTTGTTATTGGGATGTGGAAGACTAGAAATTCCTGCATCGAATATAAAACATGTAAAACAATTCGACAACTTGAATTTGAATCCACCGTTCTTTTTTGTTGTGGGGGATCAAAAGCTTATATATAATTTCCAAAAGGCAAAAGGGAACATCTGTAAGATTCCCGAATTGGGTAGTCATAGCAAATTACTTACAGAAATACCGACAAACCCTTTTTTTTGGATGGGAGGAGAGAAATCCCTGTATCGTTGAACCCTTTTGGGAAAAAAAATCACAACTTGAATTTGGATCCACCGTGAGGAAATGTCAATTTACTTTGCGTCCACAAAGAGAAAGGGAAAAGGAACAAAATAAATATAATATACCCCGATAAACGATATCTTTTGGTTTCCCAATCGAAAACATAGGGGAAAAAGGTTAAACAGGGGAAAAAGGTGGTCATAAATGGGGCTTTGGCCTATTAAGTGAATATCTTTAGCAGCTCTTAATGTGAAACTAAAAGTAGGGTTTTTCCACAGGAGTTTGAATTTGTATCAATAAATTTTATAATAAAGTATAACGATAGGGACCGTATAAAATAAAAAAAAAGGGGTGCAACACCCTTTTTTCCACCAAACCAACGTTTAGTTAAAAATTTTTACCCATCGGCATAAAATTTAAAATAAAAATCTAGTGCGTCTACCCCCAAAGAGAACTGCACCGGGAAACCCAAACCCAGGTATTTAAAAATTTAAAACCCTTTACAGGAAAAACTTTAAATTTTTTTTTCATTTTTCTAAGCACATAGTTTGTCGTCGGGTCAAAAATTTCAGCTCAGTGGTAAGTAAGTGTAAACATTCCGGATAGGTTTCCCCAAAATTTTTAATTTCTTTTATATTTTGGGTTTTGTTTTTTAATTTATAGAATAGCAATTTATGAAATTATCAAACAAAATTAAAACCCCCAAAATTTAAAAAAAACCTTTTTTGCAAAAGAAAAAAACAATTTTTTTCAAAAATAAATTACTCAAAAGGAAAAAAAAACGCAGGGGAAAATTTTTTGACAGTTAAAAATAGGAGTAAAATTTTTCGGTATTACACATTTAATTTAAATTTTAAATAAAGATTTTTTTTCCCAAAAAAATTAATGCTTTTGAATGAGATGGGTTTTAATTTTTGAGGTTTTTTGCAAGGTTAGGGGGGTAAAAAAATTAGGGCTTTTCTATAATATTCTAGTTTTGGGCCCGCGTTTCCCTTTCTTTTGCCCGAACTATAAAATTTTGTTTTTGTCAAACGAAAAGGGTTCAGCGACAAACTGTTTAAAACCCGGGAAAAAGAGCAAAATTTTTTTGAAAGTTTAAAAAACCGTCGGTTTTTTTGGGGCATTTTAGTATTCTTTTTCGGTAGGCCCCCCGTTAATGATTGTATAATTCAAACAAAACCCGGGTTTGGGGGCGAAAAGGGTTTTTTCCCCCTTTTGTTTTTTTTTAAATGCAGTATAAAGGGCCCTTTTTTTTTATTTATGAAGATTTTTTTTTGGGGTTTTTATTTATTTTTGGGGGTTATTTTAAAAGTTGGGGTTTAAAATTTCTCTTTTTAAAAAAAAAATGTGTACAATTAAAAAGGTTTTGTCAAGGGTTTTTTTTGCAGTAAAAAAATGGGGTTTTCGACGAAAAGAAAAACCAATTTTCCATTTACTTCATTTTTTGTGCAAATATTATCAATTAAAAAAAAAACAAATTAAAAATCATCTTTATGAAAAAAAAAATTTTTATGAGGGAGGTTTTTTAAAATGACCCATTTATCTGCTTTTTGAGTTTAAATTAAATGGTGAAAAATTACACCCGTAAAATATGACAGTTAAAAGTTTTAAATTAAACAAATCCCCTTTTTTTAACATTGACAAACTTTTTAATTTTTATTTTTTTTTTTGATGTAAACATCAAGAGATGAAAAAAAAAGTTTGGGGTTGTGTCCTAAAAGGGATTCATGATGTATACTGACAAAATATGTGTAACAGACAAAACCAAAAAAAAAACACATGCTATTTCTTTTTAAACACAATTTTTGGGGGGAAAAACATATTTTTTTTTCCCCAAGGGAAGATAGAGGAATAAGAATGGAAAAATACACATTTTTAAATGGGAGTTTTGTAAAATATTGATTATCTTAAATTAGTGACAGGGAAAAAAAATTGATTTTTTTTCAGTTTTAAAGGTTTAAAATTTTATTAAAATTTATAAAAAGAAACATAAAAAATGAAAAATAAAAAAACAGTATAGACCATATAAATCCTTGTTGTAAATGTTAAGTTAGCCCAAATTTTTAAAAAAATTAGATTTTTAATTTAATTCGTATTTTATGTATCACTAATTATATAAAAACCGACCATATAACGTATAATCCCCGGGGCTTTTGTCAGTTTCCGTTTCTCCAACATTTGTGAAATCAAGTTTAATAATAAACCGATAAAAGTCAAGGAATCAACCAGATCATTAAGTTAAATATTATGCATGAAAAACGCGCCATTCGCAAACTAATATAAAATAACAATTAACACAAGCTGCTGAATGTGCATAACAATTAATTAACAAGGTAAATTCTATTTCAAGAATGTAATCGCTTTAGTAAAATTTTAAACCCTAGGGGATTTAAATTTTCTTTGGTACTATAGGTTAAGTTCAAAACTGTTATTAGGGTTTCCAGACATGATCAAAATACATTTACAGAAACTTAAAACAGATTTTATTAATAATAGATGCACCATTCGTGGTCAACGTTTACTTTAAATATGAAAATCATTGGCTACAAGACTGAAACAATAAAAGCCTCGGGTTTTTTCCATTTTAAACCATTCTTTCTTGAATTTCCCCCTACAATCTGTTTATTTGTATAGTGTATATTACAAAAATACAATATCATATACATGCGTCTGAACATCCACCGAATCTAACATTCATTGATTTACGTTGATTGATTTTTACATTTTGAAAATAAAAAGCTTAATCAAACATTAATCAAAGTCAAAAGCTGCAATAAAAATTTTAATTTACATCTTAAATGGGATGTGTTTTTAAAAAGGCTGTTTACAATCTAATTTTTTACAACAATGAATGTAATTCCCTTCAGGCCAAATAAATAATATAAAAATGTAGTACAATGCCCTTAAGGAAATGGAAAACATCAAAGTACCAGTTTTGTACATGATGTTCATCCAATTCTTTAGTATACTCTGCTAGATCCCCCTAAATTATTTTTAAAATTCCCAAAATTATAGTTTTGTATCATGATCTAGCTGTAATGCATAATGTCATTATTTTTTGTGTAAAATTAATGATTATTGTATAGCTTTCTGTGACTGGATAGTTATAAAATCGAAAATTAATACTGAAAAATTTGTATAGTTTGAAATATTTTAAAATGACTGTTATCAAGTTTATTTTTGATGAGTTAATTTAGTCAAACAAATTTTCGCTTGGATGTTTATTTCCCTTTTTAGATTCTTCATTCCTGCATTGACGCTTTGCTCTTTTAGTTGTGTATCGCAAAAAATACAATATCAAATAAAGGTTTGCTTTTTAAAATTGCGGTTTGGAATGTTTGGGTGGGGTATGAAATTTTGGTCAAAGAATATTGCTTTCGCATGTTGAATTATGCATCAAACACAGTTAAAGCTGACGAAGATTGGGCTAATACGCTTTTAAAAAATTGATGGGTTATATATATACCAATCAAAAAGAATTTTCCCTTTTGCCCAAATATTCTGAATTTCATACTGAGGGTTTTTAAATAGATCGAAAATATAAATAACAAAGTAATTCACAACAAAAAATTCCTGAGTTAGCTCTTTTACAATTTAGTGTTTACTCTCTTTCCCTTTATTTCGTAAGCAATCAACTTCAAACTTAAGACAATTTTAAAACATAAAGTCTGATTGAGTTCGAATAGGCTTTAATCGTCCCAAATTAGGTCAGGAGTTATGCTCCTTTTAATATTCAAGAAATGCCAGGTTTCACTTTGTTTACACTCTAGCATCTTCTTCTTTTGAGCAATCATCTTCAAACTTTGTGCAATGTTTATGACCATTATGTTTCAATTGAGTTCGAATATGGCTGCACGTCAATTTTGGCCCGGAGTTAAGCCCTTTATATAAGAAAATGCAAGTTTCACTTTTTACAAATCAAAATCTTAAATTTTCGAACAATCATCTTCAAACTAATGACATTTTATGACCATAAAAGTCCTCGATTGAGTTGATTAAAGCTGAAAATCGGTTGATTAGTTAGGAGTTATGCCCCTTTAATATCAAATATGCCAGATTTTCACTTTGTATACCTCTAGCATTCTTATTTTTTTTAGCAAACATCTCAAACTTATGACATTGTTAATTACAAAAATTTTAATTGAGTTCAATTGAGATGGGCTGAGATGGGCCAAAGGGTAGGGAAAATGCCCCTTTTAAAAAAGTGCGTTTCCTTTGTTTTACCTTTACTACTCTTTTTTTAAAAACAATCATTTTTAAACTTTAAGAAAAATTTAGACCATAATCTCGAATCGGGTTCTTTAAACTAAAGGCTAGTTAAATTTTAGGAGTTATCCCCTTTCCAAAAAAAACCCTATTTCACTTTGCCTTTTTGAGCATTCATTTTTCAAGGGCCCATTTTGGCCTTCTTTTTTTTTAACCTTTCTTAAATTTTTTTTTTGCATGTATTTTCAACTCAAACTGTCTACCAATTTGCTCAATTAAGTTGACCCTTTTAAAGAAGAGAATCATGGGGGATCGTTTATTTTTCCTAATATACTCTGATAGAACAAAAAATCTTAGGTTAGAATAATTTGGGTTTTTTTCACTAAAATAACATCATTGTTCATAAAAAATTTATTTAAGCATTTTTGATCCCTAAAAATTGAGATTTTTAAATAATTACAACGTAAAAATTCTTTGTACAACTTACCTGAAACTTAATCTATTACTGCGGGGAGGAAAAAAAAATCAAATGACTTTTTAGTTTTCAAAAACTAAGTACTGGGGTGAGCGACAAGGCCATATCGCCCTTTTTTCCTATATGAGCGGGTTTGACTCAATTTTGGCCCACACACATTTTTTGTTTAAAATTGAACTTTACCGGGATAACATTGTTCATGACCCATGACCTTTTATGTTTTTTTACCTTAAACTGTCCACTTGATCTAACGAAATTTTGGGTAAATAAAATATATGACCTAGAAAAAAAAAATTATAATATTATTTTAATAATGTACTTATAATTACTTCCCCTTTCGACTTTTTTCTGCCTTTTCATTTTGTTCAAAAAATTTTTTTTCTACACTTTTTGATAGTATAAAAGGTCTTATCACTTTAAGCAACCTGTTATAAATCCATGACAACGCTCTGGGTTATATAAAAATTTTATAAAAACACGTTTCCTTTTTCATGTTTCTGCTGAATGTAACTTTGTTTTTTAATGCAATCTTCAGAAATGGGGAAAAATAAGAAAAAAATGTTTTCTATCGCTTGTTGTTTTTTAATTAAGAAAAACATTAATTCCCTTTAGCTAAGCGAAATAGCTGGTCTTATTTTCGTAAGATTTTCTTAATTATGGAAACCTTTGGGGCATACCCGATTTAGAAACCTATCAATACTTCATTTTTGTCACATAACTGGGGAAACTAAAACAAATTAAATACAAAAGAATACCACAGGGGTTAGGGGTGCCCTTTTGGTTTTTAGGGATTCTATACGAACTGCTCACACACCCCAAAGATCCAAGGCCTAGTCTTGTGCATTCTCTCAAATAAATATTGGAATTTTAAAATTTTCCACACAAAATATTTTCTAAAACAAAAGAAACCCAAACAAACACGGACTACTCACTGCCTAGGACACCACAAATCCAGCCCGACCAAATAATACAACAAGCAATTAGCCAAATACAAAATTATTTTTGAAAAATAAACAAAAAAAATCCAATTTAGCATTCCCCCCGTTTTGGCACGTTTGGGACGGTTCCTATTCCCATCGTGTTAGTCCTTTGACTAACGGGACCCCAAAATCGTCGATGGGGGCAACCCTTGACGCAACCGCAGAAAAAAACACTTTTCATAAACTTTTAAAATAGCCCCAAAGGGCACAAGAAAAAGGGGAAAAAAAAAAAAAGGGGCCAACTTTTTAAAGCTCAAATAAAAAAAATTTTAAAATTTTTTTCATATATCCCCAAAAAAAAAGGCCCCCCAAAAAAAATTTTCTTTACTTAAAAGCCCCACAGATCTTTTAAAATTCAAAATGCCAAAAAAGGCTTCAATAAATGCCATAAAAGGTTTAAAAAACAATGTTTTTTGCTGTCGCAAAAAGGGGTCACAGCCGCCAGTCGACCAAGGGGGGCCACCCCCAAAAATTTGGGGAAAAAGGGGCCCCTTTTTGGGGAAGCAAATCACACCCCCCCCCCCCACAAAACACACACACACAGCAGAGGGGAAGCCCTTTTTTTAAAGGGAACCCCCAAACATCATGAAAACGCCAAAAATCCCCCTTCCCCAGGAAAGGGGTCTCTTAAAAAAAATTTAAAATTTGCCAAAAAATGACTGAAACTCCTTTTGGGGGGAATATTTTGCGAGTAAAGATACAAAAAAACCCTTTTCCCAAAAATTTTTCCCCCCATTTTTTGCAAAGGAAAATTTTGAAACCCCTTTTTAAAACCCAATCTACCTCAATACATAATAACACTAATCTATAAATAAAAAATGGACTTTCCCCGGGGGATCCCCACCTTTAACAAACGACACCCTCCCTCAAATTTGTGGGACAAGAAGGGGGAAAAAGTCCATGCGCTCCCCCAAAAAAAAAAGCACTAACCAAAAGAACAAGAGTAAATTTTCCTTACAATTTTTAACCACCATCAAAAAATTTTAAAAATTTTTTTTAAAAAGGGCACATGACACCTTACATCTCATAGGGAAAAATTTGGGGAAAAAAAAAATTACCACCCACCCCTTTTTTTTCCCCCAAAACAAAAAATTTAAAAGGGGGGACAAAAAGAAACAAAGTTTTTTTTGCACCATTACCAAATTTTAAAAACATATCTGCCACATTGTGAAAATTTTTAAACCCAACCGACCAAAAAAACCCCCTAAAACCCCTCAATTTACACAAAACCCTTTTTGGAGTGATAAATAATTAAATTTAAATTTTGGCAACCTTTAATTTTTGGGAAACCCAAAAAAAAGGAAAATTTTAAAAATTTTTAAAAAGGGGGGGCCCTTGAAATGGGCCAAAAAACCAACCCCAAAATTTACTTTCCCTTTTTTTTTTTTGTTTTTTTTTTTTTTTCGTTCAAAAACCCCGGGGTTGAGCCGACGGACTTGAGATTACCTTTTTACACAATCCCTCCTAAAAAAAAAAATGAAAACCCTTTTTAAAACCAGGGTTGGGGGCAATTTTAAACGAAATTTTAAAAAGGTTAAATTTTTAAAGCCAAACCCCTTTTTTTTGGGGTGCAGAAAAAAAAAAAGGGGAAATTAAAACTAAATTTTTAAAAACAGGGAAAATAATTTTTTATTTATTTACATCTGCAAAATTTTAAAAAAAAATTTAAAGGAATATTGGGGTTTTTTGATTATCCCCTCAAACCATTAATTTTCATAATTTTTCTGCAGACATAAATAATTTTAAAAACAAAAAAAAAAAAGGGACAAATAAATTATTTTCTTTTACCCTTTACATCCTTCCCGGTAAAGAAAAAAAAACCATCCTTTAAAATTTTAAAAAAAGTTCAAAAAACAAATTTTACCCTACAAGAAAAAAAAATGAACCCAAAAGAGTTTATTTTACTTGGGAATAAAAAAGGGCCATTTTTTAAAAAAAAAAATTTCTAATTTTGACCCCAAGCGACAAGACACCCTTTAGTCAATAGACTCAAAAAAAAAATATTTAAAAAAAAAAAGTTTCAAAAACGGGTTCATTTAAAAATTTTGCCCCTTCCCTTTCTACTGGTTTTACCTTATAACCGAAACCCCCCATCACGGACCCTATTTAAAAAAACGACCTTTTTTTAAAAAAAATAAGAATAATAAATAAAAAAACAGAAAAAAAAATTAAAAATTTTAAACCCCCAAAAAAAAAATAAAAAAAAAAGAGGGGGGGCCCCCGTCGTTTACCTAAAAAGAATTTCCCTTTTAAAAAAATGATACAAAAAAAATTATCTATGGTTTTTTTTTAAAATTTTACAAGTACCAAAAAATTTTAAACCCCACCTAAATTTTCACTCAAAATTTAATTTAAAAGCAGTCATCATTCATCAATTTAATTTGAGGGACCCAAAAAAAAGGGGACCTACAAATTTTTTCACAAATTTTTCTAAACTTTTCCCCGGGACCTTTCTTTTTGACCCCAAAAAGGCCAATTTTTAATTCCCCGAATTTGATGAAACAAACATTTTGAATATTTAAAAGGGGGGAAACAAAAAAGTTACGGGAAATCCCCAAAATCAACTTTGGGGAAAAAAAATTTGAGGGGGTTTAGAAAAAATATATTTAAACTTTTAAAAGGGAAAAAGGAACAAAAAAATTTTATTAAAATTTTAAACCCTTTGGACAAAGCAATGCAGCATTAATCAATGTATATACAAGTTGCATGAGTCAACATTCATTTCTTTAAAAACAAAATTTGAAACAGAAACCTGAATTTTTTTTAAAATTCAAAAAAGGGTCAAACTTTTAACTGCCCGAAATGACCAAACAAGGGGACGACTTTATAAACTAAATTTACTGGGAAAAACCCTTTAAGAATTAAATTTTGCCAAAACTCTCGATTTAAAATTTTTTTTTTTTTGGGGCTATTTTTGGGGGCCCCCGAAAAAAAAAAAAAAAATCTAATATAACCAAAAACCTTTTCAAATTTTTTTTAACCTTTTAACTTTTGGGGGTATAAAATCAGGGGCGCAAAAAAAAAAACCCCCCAAACCCCTTTTAAAAAAATATTATTAAAAAGAAATAAAGTTTTTAATTTAAAAAATAAAACACCCCTTTTGGCCTGGCCCAAAGAAAACAAAAAGTTTCAAAAACTTTTAAATTGGGGGGAGATAAAACCTGGTTCAGGGAAATGAAACCCTTTTTTTTTTTTTCAAACAAAAACATTTTTAAAATTTTTAAAAAAAAACGGGGGATTTACTTTAGTAACACAACTTTTTTGTTAACAAAAACACTAAACTTGGGCCTATCGTGTTTTATGTTTCCCTGAAATTTGGATTTAAAACACAAAATAAAAAAAGTGCCCCCAAAAAAAAATCGTTTTTCCCTTTTCCTACAGCAAAAACCCCCCAAACACCCACCAAAAACCCCACCCCCCCACCCCCCCCCACAATTCAACCCTAAAGACACATTTTAACTTTTATTTTTTTTCCCTGAGCACCCGTGCTCAGGTGAGCCCTTTTTTTATCGCCTTTTTTCCTCGCCGTGGTGCGGCTTGCTTTCCTGCGCCCTCGTCAACAATTTGCTTTAAAAAAACATCTCCCCAGAACCCAAAAAAATTTTGACCAAAATTCAAAGGGAAACACCCCTTTTTTTGCCCCCACAAAGTTGTAAAAATTTTAGATTGGTTAAAAAATAGGGCACAGGCTAAAAAAAAAATCTTAAAAATGCAAATTTGAAAAACTTTTTCTGCCCAAAAATGCAAGGGGCCCCCAAACTTTGTATTTGGTATGTACAACATCTTTTGGGGGCCCCCACCAAAATTGAAAAAAAACCCCACGGGAAAATTTTTTCCCCCCCCGGGGCACTTGTTTTTTTTTAGATTTATATGGAAAATCTTTAAAAAAAACTTCTTCTATGAAAACCCTTAGGGGCCCCAGCTTTTTTTATTTTTGGGATTAGCATCAACTAATGGTTTTTAAACCCCAAAAATTTTTCAAAACCCCCGCCCCCGGGTTTGGTAAATTTCCCCCCCCACCAGGGGGGGCCCCTTTTTTTACAAAGAGTTAATGGGGAAAAAAATTTAAAAAAAAATTTTTCTAAAAACCCTAAAGGGGCCCAGAGATTAATATTTTTGGGGGTCCCCAAACTTTTGGTTCCAAAAAAGATTGTACCAAAACATGAAACCCCCCGGGGATAAAGCCCCCGCACCAGGGCACTTTTTTTTACATAGAGTTTTTATGGGAAAAAACTTTAAAAAAACCCCTTTTTCTTTGATTCCCTTAGGCCTAGAGCTTAGGGTATTTGGTAAGTCATCATCTAATGGTTCATTTCCAAAATTGTTCAAATCTACCCTATAGGGGATAAATTTCCCCCCGCACCAGGGGGCACCCGTTTTTAAAATAGATTATATAGGAAAAACTTTAAAAAAACTTCTTCTATGAAACCTAAGGCCTAGAGCTTAGATATTTCATATGTAGCATCATCTAATGGTTTTAATTTCCAAGATTGTTCAAAACATAGCCCCCCCCCCCCAAAAAGGGGGGGAAAATGCCCCTGGGAATGGGGGACTTTTAAATTTCAAAATTTTATAGGAAAATCTTTTAAAAAACTTCTTCTATGAATCCCCAAAAAGGGCCCAGAGATTAGATATTTTATGTAGCATCATCTAATGGTTCCTTTTCCAAGATTGTTCAAATAAAGACTCTATGGTGATAAATGCCCCCCCCACCAGGGGCACTTTTTTTTCATAGAGTTATATTGGAAAAACTTTAAAAAAAAACTTTTACCATGAAACCCCTAAGGCCTAAAGTTAGATTTTTGGTATGGTAGCATCATCTAATGGTTCATTTTCAAGATTTTCAAAATGGTGGCCCTTTGGGGATAAAAAACCCCGGGGACTAAGTCTTCTCCTCTGAAACCATAAGGCCCATGCTTTTATATTTTTTGGGGTGTAGTATTGTCCCGGGCTAAAATGTTTTAAAAATTTAGTTAAAATCAAAAAATTCCCTTTTCTGTTTTTAAAAACCCCCTTTTAATCAGTTGTGCAAAAGGGACTTTAGGGGAGCGTTTTTAGGGCCCTAAATTTGCCCTTTTTTTTAATTTGGATTATTTTAAAATATAAGTGAAATTTTGACCACACACTTTGGAAAAAAACCCTAACCAAAATTTTTAAAGATCGTAAAGTTATATCAAAATAAATTTGATACAAAACCCCCCCCAAAAATTAAAAAAGGGACGATGTTTCAAATTTTCAAAATTAAAATATTAAATAATTCTTATTTCAGAGGAAACAAAACCAAGCCAAAAACCTTTAAAAAACTGTTTTAAAGTAATCATCATCCCGGAAAGGAAATTCAATATTACTTTCGAAAGAAACAGGTTTTTGCTTTGTGATGAGGGGCATTCTCCCCAAAAACGAGTCGGTGTATATCTAATCTACACAAAAGTGACAAATACAAATGGCAGTACTGAAAAGCGTTTGGGGAAAAATCAAAGGAAAACAATGCAGTTTGAAAGTTTTTACGAAAGAGAGTGAAACTGTTTTGATAATTCGCAAGATTTTAAAAGCAGCACAATAAATACATGGCTGAAAGAAAAAAGTATTTGAGAAAAAAAACTCCCAAATCAAAAAAAAAAATTTAAAAATTAGTTTTCAAAGGGAAAAAAAAAAACTGAATGATAAAATGGACAAAGAAGATAAAACATACTTAGCATTTTTAACTTACGGAAATACAGCCGGAAAACTTTTTTTTGGGAATGGGGAAACAGAATTCCCTGCATCGCTAAAAAAACATGGGAAAAAAACAAAATTCTACTTTAACAGTCCACGAAGAGTTTAAGGGATGAGGCCCAAAAAAAATAAATGAATCCATACCCGGAATTTTTGGGAAAATCTTTTGGGTTGAAAAGTGGGGGAAAAAAGGGAAAAAAGTTGTAATCATAAAGAAGAATGTAATCATTTTCAATCTTACTGAAAATTTTTTTATAGCCACATTTTTTTGGGAAAAAGGGTTCGATTAGGGCTAATATTGGTAAAAATTGGTCAGGATTTTATCCCTTTTTTTTAATATTAAGAATCAAGTTTTCACTTTTTTTTTCAGTGAAGCATTTTCATTTCTTAAGAAATTTATCTTCAAACTTTATAAAAATTCATATTAAAAATTTCTTTTGGCCAATTGGATTTTTTAGCTGATGGGGGCCCCCAAATGGGGCCAGTTTTTATTCCCTTTTTAAAAAAATTTAAAAATGCCCAATTTAACTTTTTTACATTTTTGCATTTTTATTTCTTAAGAAACCTTTTTGGAAGTTTTTTTGGGCAATTTTTATAGCCAAAACCCTTTTCAGTCAATTTCGTTTTTAAATTTTTGCCCAAAGGGGTTTCTTTTTTGGGTTTTGGGGAAAATTATTAGCCCCCAGGGATTAGTATTTAGTACAACTTTGCAAAAATTTCAATAACTTTACAGAAAATGAAGGAAATTTTTTTCTCGGGTTAACGTCTCGGTGAATTTTTGGGCCCCTTTTAATGATGAAGTTTTTAAAAATACTCCCGGGTTAAACGTGAACCCAACCCAAAGAAACGCATTCCCAAATATTCAAAAAAATGACAATTTGAATTCTAGCTGTGCTTATATGTAAATAAACAACGGCGAAGCGCAACAATTTTCAGGTTTTATATATGAGAAAAATAATTTTTCATGGGGAATAAAAAGCGCAAAAAAAAAATGTTTCTTTTCCTGAGGGGTTTTTTAAATTTTTTAAAAAATTTTATAAGAAAAAACTCGTAAGTTCATTCTGGGAATTTAAAATTTTTAAAATTTAGTCTAAACTGTAAACAAAAGAACGAATAAAGCTATACAAGAAAAAACTGTTTTTGCTAATCTTTTCTGAAAAAAAAGCACGAATATAAAACATGTTAAAGTAATTTAAATTAAGAAACAAAAATAAAGTTTTTTAGTTGCTCCCCTTAAAAAAGGGCATGAAATTCATTACTGAAAAGTTCGGTTTTTAACCCCGGGAATTTTTTAAAAGTTTCAACCCTTTTTTATGTGTTTAAGTGCGCGTGGGTGTTCAACACTAAGTTTTGCCAAGTTCAATGACACGCCTTTTCTTATTCAAAAAAAGCTACTTCAAAAAAATAAATGTTATTTTTAAAAGCAATAATGAATCAGTACATTTTCATACAATTGGTTGTTATCAGAGCTTGGTTTTTAAACAAAAAAAAAACGACTTTAATACTTATAAAATTTTCACAGCTTAGAAAAAATTTTCCCCCAAAATTTGGGTTTTTAAATGAAATTGTTACTGTCGCCCCCCGTTAGCATATCCCCCTGAAAGATTCGGTATTGTAACATGTGTACACTGAATAAACCCCCGTGCCCCAGCTATCAGACAGGGGGGAACAAACAAAGTCGTTTTTAACTTTTTTAGATCGTCTTTGTGCTTGTTAAAACAAAAAAAACAAGCATAACAGTTTTACCCAAAAATTTTTTTTCCTGCTCAATTCAAAGTGGGGCCAAAAATCTTTGCTTTGGGCGTAAATAGCTGGGGCAAAAATTTTTTAAATGTGTTTCGATGTTTTTCACCTTAAAACAGATTTAAAAAAATTTACATTTTTTTTTCAAGTAGGGAGTTTTTTTTTTCACCCATGAACACCTTAGCTCTTTTAAAATTTTTTAATATGCAGTTTTCTAAAGTCTTTCCCTGTTATTGATTATTGCGCACGATCTATTTAAATAAAAATTTAAAATTTTCATTAAGAGTGTTTATGATTAAAAAAGAGCACATAAGCTTCATCCCAATGTCGAAGACTTTAGCGGGTTTAAAAAAATTTAAAACTTTCAAATAAATTTAATTTATACAAAAATTTTTTGAACGCGAAGATTTTTTTATGATATTTTTTTAAAGGGGAAAGGCAACTAGTTAAATTTTTTTTGGGGCAGATTGTATTGTGAAGAAAAAGGAAACGGGGGTTTAATAACACCATCTTATGAAATAAGGATCGAGACCATCTTTTAAAATTTTCTTTTCAATGAAATTTTATTATATTAAAACCCCCGGGAAATCTGACTTTTTTTTTTATATAAAAGGGGGCCCAATAACCCCTGACCTAATTGGCCGGTATCACCCAAAATAAATTTTTGCCCAAAAGGGGAAAGGGCACAAAACATTGTCATAAATTTTTAAGATGATCGCTTGAGAAATGAAGATCCCAAAAAAAGGTTGCAAAAAAAAGGGGAAAATTCCAAAACCCCCAAACTTTTTTAAAAAATTTAAAAGGGGGTTTTTAAAAAAAATCCTTGAACCTTTTAATTTTTTTAAAAAAAGGGATATCCCACCCAAAAATTCGAAACCCTTTTGGGGCCCAGGGGTTAGGTAATAATCACGCTAAAGTTTAAAAAATAAATTGCTTAAAAAATGGAGATGTAGAGTGCAAAAAAATTTAAAAGGACAAAGGGGAGGGGACATTAATCGATCCTTAAGCCCATCCGAGCACTTGTGCTCAGGTAAAATTTTAAAATTTGAAAAAACCCCGTCGTTTTAAAGGGAAAGGGGGGCAAATTTTTGATTTTTTTAAATATCGGGAATATTGTTCAGTTTCACATACCCCCTTCGTTGGGGTCCCAAAAGACGAAATTAAAAAAAAAATCTGGCTTGTTATCAAAAGGAAACCGAGAAAATTTTTTCCCCAATACAGGGGGAAACGAAGTTTGGAAAAAGATGGGTTTTACTTTATTCGAGTTAGGGGCACTTTTTTTTTTAAACCTTTTTTAATCAATTAAAGGGGCCCTAACAATCTGGTTTATTATTTAAAAGGTTTCCGAATATTGTACCAATATACTTTGGGGGCCAAAGTTTGGTAAAAATTTTTTTAAAGTTTTTTTAAAGTAAAAGAGCGGACATCAGGGGACGCCGCCCGCCGCAATGAATCCTACTGTGTCCTGTTTTTAAAATTCCCGGAGTTATGGCCCTTAAATTTGATTAAAAGGGAAAAAAATTAACCGTGTCCACCTCTAAACAAGCAAACGGGAACCGTTTTTAACCAAACTTGATTACAATGTAAAAAGGGAACAAAATCCCTGTTCATTTTGATAATCAACAAACTGCCCCTAAGACCCCCGAAGTTATCGCCCTTTGAATTGATAAAAAAGGTAAAAAACAACAGTCCCCGTACCCAACTTGAACAAACGTGAAAAATCTTTACCAAACTTGGTCACTTTTATAAGGACAAAATTTTCCCCGGGGCCCAAATTCGATACGAAGCTTAAATTTTCCCCCAGACCGCAGGGGTTAGGGCCCTTAATAAAAATTTGGGCTAAATTAACAGTGCCCGCTTTTAAAACCCCAAACAAACTAAATCGATCTTTGCCAAACTGGATCACAATATGTTGGTTTCCACAAAAATCTCGGCTAAGTTCAAAAAAATAGCCCCAATTCCCAGAACCCCGGGCGTTATGGACGCTCTCCAACAAAACAAATATGAAGGGGATTTTTCCCAAACGGGGGCACAATGTTATGGGGCACATATCTCGCCCAAAGGTTCGGACAACCAGTAAAAAAAGTCCAAGACTCAAGGGAGTAATGGTCCTTGAATTATGAAAAAAATCTGAATGAGTTTACTTTTACAAACATGAATCGATTTTGGGCCCAAAAACTTGGTCACAGTGGATTGGGGACAAAAACTAAACCAGTCGGGGATAACCAGCCAAAATATCTGGAACACTCTAAAATTTTGGACCTTCAACTGATTGAATTTGCAAACATTAACGGGTCTGCTCTCAAACACTGACAATCGTGAACCGTATTTAAAACCAAATTTTGTCACAACGTGTATTGACACATTGTTTCAATCGAGTTTTAAAAAAAAGTCAGAATATTCCAGACACTCCAAAGGCACACCCCTTTTAAAATGATAAAATTTCAGGACGGGTTTTTAAATTTTCGATATCCAGCGCTCACTTATTCAAAATTTTCCCTTTACACTTCTTGTAAGTGTTCAATTTTATGTACTCAAATGATTCATAAGCATATCTATTTTTATTCAATGAGTTCATAAACATAATAATATTAAAACCCCCCCCCCCCAAAAAAAAAAAACAAAAAAAAAAAAAAAACCCGAAAGAAACACCTTCACGAAAATAAATAACATCGAAACCCCTATTGAACTGTGTAAAAAATTTTTAATTATCTTTTGCCCGGCAGTTTATCCATTGGGGGGTTTTAAATAAGATTAACATTTTTTTTGGTGCTAAAGGTTTTTCTTCCGTCCCCTTTGGGCCGTGGGAAGAGCGTCCGACCCGGAATCGGGAGGTCGTGGGTTTTTTATCCCAGACCACACATACCAAAGTCGTAACAACTGGTACGGTAAAAGCACCACCAAAAGGTACTTTTATAATATAGTAATAATATAAGGTATAATAGCACCCTTGCTTGTTTAGTTCCAGGAAATGGTTGCCCCGGTGTCAGGATAATGGACGGGTGTGGTATCACGACACAGGGCTACGGCTTTATACAAAAGTTTGGGAAAAATCAAGTCAAAAAGGGGACATTGTCTCCAAATGACGAAAATACTGTCGTGGGAAAGTTAAACCCAGTAAACAAACAAGCAAAAGTTATTCTACAGACAAAACACTGTAGTCCCTAATACCTTGATTTACCTTTGAAAGATAATGGATTTTTCCAATAATGGTTTTTGTTTTTTTGCAAATAAATATGCTGTGCAAAATTTTTTTTATTATCAAGATCAACGGTGTATAATTTTTAAAGTTTCCCAAACAACACCTTTTAAATTTTTTCTGTTTAATAATTTCAATACATGTTTACATCGGAAACCCCGTGCATCTCGGGCTCAGTAGTTAAACTTGCATTGACTTTGGGAAAATTTTTTTCCCCCCGGAAATTTTCAAGAGAAAGGGCCATACAATATATCTATATACAATTAAAAAGAACTAAAAACCCCACAAAAAATTTTTTTGAACCCATTTTCCCAAAAACCCCCTGCAAAATTTTGTCCGGGCAAAAAGGGGAGTAACTCTGTGAAAGAAAGGGTTACCAAACCGGGAAAATGCTGAATTTTTTTCAAATTAATCAAAATGTTGGGCCCGATCTCAAATAGAAAAACGAAATATATCAATATTTTGACCCTGGGCGAATTAAAGGAAAACAGAAAAAAAAATCTCTCCATTTCTATTTTGCCTGAACTCTTGTTGAATGATCTAAAAACTGAAAAATTTTTTCCTTAGCCCTGACACAAACATCCATGTTCCCCAGAAATTTAGCAAAAGCTTCGATATATGTTTCCATATATTCCCTAAATTGGGTTTGCCTACAAGTTTGCCTATTTGAAATTTTATTTTTTCTACAGACATAATTATAAAATTTAAATTTGTATCCAAATCAAGATTTGGGAAAAAAAATTTAGCAAATAAGCCCCAAGTTTAAACTTGTGGGGTTTTTAAATCCAGCGAAAATTTTGGATTTGCGTAAAATTGGGGGCATTTTTTTTTCGCATGCAACACCAAATTTTCTTTCTGCATCACTTTAATCCCCTTTCAAAGCCGCTTATCAAAAAGATCCCTTTTTGTTTTGTTTAAATTAAGCCCGGTGTCAGGATAATGTGGTGGTATCAAGCCACATTCACTTTGTGACATCAGAGTCACACCGTTAAAATGGGAAAAAGGAGACATGAGTTGGAATCGACGACAACAGCGTGCTATTTTCCCATGAAGTGCTGATGTTCTACCCTCATTTTCCGATTGAACGGTGTGAGAATGAGGCAGCCCCTTTTTAAACAGTCTCAAGTTAAATACCACTTCTCAGGCGACTAAAATACTGTCGGGGGGACGTAAGCAAACGAGGAAACAAATCAGTTTTTAGCGGGGGCTTTTGTCATTAAACCCAAAAAAGGCCAAACCTAGCCCCCAACACCCCCCTTTTCCCTCGGAATAAAATGGGCAAAGTTTTAGGGCCCCCCACGTTGCCCAAAAAGCACGCTTGCCCCCCCATTCATATTTGGCTGAAATAGTGTAAAAAAGTTCCTTGAATTTTAGTCATACACTAATACCGTATGGGTTTTTGGATTTAATTTGCAACGAACAAAGACAAAATAACAGAGAAAAGAGAGAGGAAGGGGGGGGCTAGTGTTTTGGGCATTTTTAAACGTACACACTACTTGAACCACTTTTTATGTAGCCGTCTGCATATTTTTCCACTGACTGTGTGACCACAAAAACTTAAATACATGTAAATGTTAAATGTGTGTGGGCGGTGGTTAGGGATTCTTTCAATATTTAGTAATCAAGGGGAAAAATACTGCGGGGTTTTTAGCAATTTTTTAAAAATTCGAAGGGGGGTATGAAAATCATTTCACCTCCAAATAAGTTCCTTGCGTTTCCTTTGGGATGGCCTCACGCGGTGACGATAAAATATGAAGGAATAAGGGTTGACTTTAATGATGCAAATATACGTCAAAACTTGCATAAATCCCTTTCCCCAAATTTTTAGCATTTTTGGTGAAAAACATAACCAAACGATAATCGTATACAAATGAACGGTTTTGCGATCTATTGAGCTGAAACGGGACAGATTTACTAAAATGAGACAAAATTTCCAAAAGATTTCGTTTTACAGGAAAGCCCCCCATTCTCAATAGGGTTTCATTTGCCCCTCTCATAATTTTTATTTACCGTCTCGGTGGCCGAGTGGTTAGAGCGTCCGCCTCGGGGCGGGAAGTCGTGAGTTCGATCCCCGGCCCGACATACCAAAGTCCGTGAAAAATGGTTTTTGTTTAGCTCCCCTTTTTTTTACGCTCAGCATAAAAAAGGGTAGTTGCAGGACTGGTTGGCCTAAATGTCAGGATAATGTACCCGGGTTGGTAAACATCCACAAAGTCTACGGCCTGATACTGCAATGTGCAGCACAAAATCTGGGCTCAAGTATACATCGTCCCCCAAAAAGACTGAAAAAAACTGTCAGTGGGAAAGGGTTTAAAACCCAAAAAACAAACAACCATAAACTTTAAGAATACCTTAAAAGTTACACTTATTGTAACCAATCAGAAGCACTGGGGAAAATTTTAAATTTTAAAAACAAAACTTTCGGCGGGACTTAAAAAATAATAAACAAACAAATATAATGGGAGACATGGCGTTCTTTAGTGGCAACGATTAGTTTGGGGTCATAAATAACAATCAATTTACTGACGAAATCAGATTGATAAAATTTAATGTTTTAATTCGGGACAAGGGGTAAAACATGCAATATGATTTCGGGGCCGTGTTTACCACTATCTGAAATGACAATGTGACCCGGGAAAAGGGATTTTTCTAAACTTTATTATCGTGGACTTTCCCAAACTTAAGGTGAAAATTTTTCTGCTGATAACAGAGTGAATTTTTAATGGAGGCTAAAATCCCCGGGGTAGTATTCAGGTCAAGACAAATAAATAGTTTTTCCATAGACCTACATTATAAGGTCATGCTTAAAAGGGTACTTCCCTAAATCTCAAAATTTTTAGCATTAAGCTACCCCTGATTTGAAAGTTCCATCCAAGTTCTTTCAAAAAATTTACCAAGAAAGTATAGGTTTTACCACCGAAATCTTGAGCTACAGACTGCCAAACAAGGTGAAACCCCCCTATTGGGACTAAAATTTCCCCCCAAATGTCAAAAAAATAGGGACATTCCAATTTGTACTCACAAAAATCACACAATGTCAGATAAGCAGATTTTTTATTGTTTTAGTGTTAAAAAAAATTCAAAATTTTGAAAATTAAACAATACTCACATTTTTTTTTTATTAAAAACCAACAGAAAATCCCATTATGAAAACATTAGCCAGGGTTTCCCCCGAATTTTTTTTGCTTGCCCAAATTTTGGAAGCCCCGCCCTATTTAGTAGTCTCGGGACCTTCACAAATACTTTAATAAATGCATGCACACGAGCGCGACATTCGAAACTTTTGGGTGTTTAGCAAAAAGGGGAGAATCTAACTCCGGGGAAAGGAAAACGGTGGACCCGTTTTTAGGATAATTATGGTTTATCAAATTTGCGAAAGGGGAAACAAAGTTTCATACACCTTAGCCCACCCCTCAAATAAGCGTTGAACTCATGACCAACTTTCACAATCCCACAAATATGCATTTTAACTTTTTTTCACACAGAGAGTACACAGCATCACAAAGTTTCGTTGTGCATTTTAAGGGACAAAATCAGACCTGTGTGGCCCTAAAGTAAATTAAAGGAAAGTACATCTTTTGGTTTATCATACCTGTAATGCAATGTGAAAATAACAAGTTTGAGCCTATCAAAATTTCCCTTTCCCGGGGGGAAATTTCTAAACTGTGAAGTAAAAGGTGTTTTTTCTGCATGTGCTTTGGGCAAACTGAAATTGGTTTCCTAGGGTTTTGAACATTTCTCTAAATCAAAACTTTTTTAAGTTCTTTTTTTCTTTAAGTCATGGTACACGGGAGATGAACAAAAAATTTTCAAGGATTTTTTGGGTTTACGTTCAATTTAGGATGGCATTGTGTTAAAACACGAAGCCGAATAAAAACCTACACGCCCCTTTCTAGTTTTAAAACCACTTTTCCCGCCACTTTTTTTCTGTAGCCCTTGTTCGTATTTATGATTTTGAATTGTTTGTTTTTTGGGGTTTAAAAAACGTCCCACCGACAGTATTTCAGTTTTTGGAGACATGTCTACTTTATACAGATATAGTGCTGCCACCCCTGCAGATCACGCCGTATAAAATGTGGCATGATACCACACCCAGTCACATTATCCTGACACCGGGCCAACCGGGTCCGCAACAACCCAATATATGCTGAGCGCCATTATGATTGTGTAAAAAATTTTAGCATTTCGTTAAACCGATAAACACCCTATCTTTTTTTTTTGAAGTTTCCTGTTCTTTTTTATTGCATTGAAAATGGGTTTAGTTTGCTAAAATTTACACATAAGCAAGCGTATGCATATATAAGGAACACAAAAAAACCATCCCCATTTTGGTTGTTTTCAGCAGGATATTGAATATCATCTTACATCAAGATTCTCGTATAAACATTAAATCTTTTATTTATTCTTTTTGAATAGGCGTGGGAAATAGTGAAATAAAAAGACTGTGATTTGTTTTTGAAATATAGACATTTAAAATAATTGAACTGCGCGGTAAACAAGCATGTCGTCTTATTAAATAAAGGTTCAGGGTTGAGGCCCTTTTTTTATATAAAGTTTGATTTACACTGCCCGTGAAATTAGGGTAAAAGCTTTTTTTTTCATATAAAATCAATGATTCGAGGGCGTTCATAATTATACACTCAAACAAAAAATTCCAATGCGGAAAAACACACCCCACTTAAGTTATAAAAAACTTTCAAACCCGTGCTTGCAATTTTTGGTAATTTTTTTTTTTCTTGAAGGGTTTATCCACGGTTCTATTTGGGGTTTTTATCGCTTTTAGAAATTACGCATCATGTTTTAGGGACATGTGTACAAAAATCCCCAATACCTGATTTAAAATTTTAAAAAGAAATTTGAACTTTCCCCTAGCGCTTGGTTACCAAAAAAAAATGGTACAAGTGTGTACATGTTAAATTTTACCTCCCACAAAATCCTTTGTTTTATTAGTTGAATCGCGGGTCACAGTGGTGACCCCCTAATTTCTATTTATAAACAGTAGAAATCCCTTTTAAGGTTTCAATAGAAAAACAAAGTGAACTATTTAGAAATAGGAAATACAAATAACACTAGGAAAGTGGTCGATAAAAAAATCAGTTATTGGTTTCGTAACTGAACCTACACGGAAATACAGGGGGTTAGGTAATGTTCATAGGGGAAACATGGATGGCCCATGCACCTATGAAATTACCGACACCGTTTAAATTTCTTGTAGGGTTCATAGTGGTGTCAAACCCAATGACTAATATTATATTCCCAAATCGGGTGCTATACCTAAAAACACGTTTATGAATGATAGTGCATCATGAGAAACACAGATGTCACTTTCGTACTGTGCATACTTATATAGACATCGTCTTAGTAGTTAAACTTCCAATTGACTACAATGATTTAACTCACCTGGTCCAGACTTTAAAAGGACCATATACCTCTAGGTGAATAACAATATATCGAACCAAACATATAAATTACATAGTAGATAAATGAGCATTCATAGTAACAAACAAAACATCCCTGAATATTCATTGAATTTTAGCCAAAGTTAGTGAAGTAATAATCTGATTAATAATGGCCATAACTCTGTTTAAAAAGTATCCCCAAAAACGAAATATGTATGATTCTTAAAATATAAATCACCCTATTGCCTGGTCCCGAATAGAAACCAAAATGTTCAAAATCTTAAAACTTGGCCTCGAGAATAAGAACCTGTTTGCGAGGTAAATGAAACCTCTTCAGTGTGTTCATTTCATCAAATCTTTGAATGTTAAAAAAGAATTCGGGCTATTTACTTTTATGAATGACACGAACTTTCGTTACACAGCAAACAGCTAAACTGGACCTATTGTGTTCATATATCCACATGAAATGTATTAGATCAACAAAATAAAATATAGGCCAACTTAAAATCGTTCCTTCTCCTACAGCAAATCACACACACACACACACACACCACAACACACACACAGTTCAACCCTATGACACATGTTCAATGCTAATATTTTTTCATAAAGGGGCCATTCATAATCGGTTATCCTTCCGTAAAAGGTATAAAGATTCATACAGTTTTCCCAAAGAATTACCTAACGTCAATATTTTGTAAAGAGAAAGAGGTAAAGCCTCCTCAAAATCTGGTTAAAGTTCCTTCTCTAATTTCAAAAGAATATCGATGTAAGTTATCCTGCTTAATCACGTATAACCTAATCCAACATTTTCAATCCATGCAACCGTCCACTCGTGGTATTATAAAATCAAACAAGAGCAGTTCCAAGAGACTAAAAGTGTCAATTCCAATTCTTTGCAGTGGCCATTTTGCCCAGATAAATGGCTTTAATCAATAGCAGCGACTCTAAAGAAAAAGGAACTAGTATAAGCATATGTTAAAAAATAGATTTATTGGCGAATAGTAGAAGGAAGGCACTAAATGAATAAGGTCAGGTATATACAGGGAGTATGATTTTTTTTTTTTTTTTTTTTTTAAGCAATATTTTGGTGTCTAGAAAGATCATTTAGCCAGGTATCAAATGTTCTTGATCAGAATTAGATATTAAGAGAACTAACTTCGCCATGATTTTTGGTTGATGTAATTGATTTATGTAGTTATGCAATTAAACTAACCATAGTAGCTTCATACATTCAAAGGCATGTTATCAGACCTATGTCTTGCCACTATTCAAAGAGAACAGGAAACAAACACATCCCGTGCAGGCAATTGTCAAGATATTAACTAAGTAGGAAGTAGTATGCATATTTGTTTGATTGAACATTTGCATAGAAAACTATATTGACATTATAAAATACTTTCCCCATTCAAACAATATTTCTAGTGATGTGCAAGTTGCTAAAACAAACAACAAAAATACACACACAAGAATATTATAATAAAATATATATATATATATAGTATAAGTAGTAGGAATATATAGATAAATATTTCATAACGTTATTCAGAGGTGATATTTGCCAGTAACACAACTTAGACACAAAGATATGATTACAACACGTAAATTAATAAAAGAAATAGTGCAAAAACCGGCCTTCGAGACGTGATTGTGCTAATAGTCACTGACTTACCGTGCCGCCGTGTTTCAGTCTCCAAGCCATATTCCAGAGAAAGCTGGCTTGCGGTAGGCCGGTGGTTTTCACCCGGGCGCCTTCTTTCCACTTTAATTAGCTGGAAGTGAATATATGACTGAATATTGTCACAGTCAAACGGTTAACCCAACAAATTATAACAACAACGACAAACGTATGACTTCAATTATTGTTTTAATTTCAAGTTTGATATCTTTAGTTGATAAACATAATTGTGCATTTTTATACAGGAAAGAATAATGCGACATCAGCTGAATATGATGAACGAATGATATATAAAGACGGAGCATCAGCAATGAAACTAAAATTGAAAAGTCAATATTTCACTAAACTTTTCCGCCTTACATTTGAAGGTGTGTGCTGTATCCTCCTCAGAGGTTTGTTACGCTTGAGGCTAAAAGTGGTAATCCGCCACATTCTAGACACATGGGGCATGACGAGGTCAACTTGTATATCCAAGGACACAACGCAAGACATGAAGACACACCTTAAACATAGTATGAAAAGGTTAACGATTATATGAAAGACACGTCCCTGTTGACAAGTGGGAATGACCGAGTTTATATTACTTACTGAACACATTGTTACGAAACATTAGAACGCGAAACCTTGAATCTGATGTAAGGTACATTTATGATGAAAGGAACAAACTACACATACAGGTGATATTGCAATTTCTATGAGGGATTAACCTCCCTCGATGGTCTAAGAATAAATCAACATATTTTGAAATATACCAAAGACAGTAGATAAAAGGAATCAGAATCATTGACAGTTTTAATAGCAGACCTTACTGAAGGAAATTATGATGCAGTCGCTTCTTTAAATCAGTTCAAGCTTTTCGCTGATCTTCAAGATACTTTTGAAGAGTTGGACCTGATTCTGAAGGAAGCCATAAAAGATGAAGTGTGTCCACAAAGAGATTGAATATAGAACAGAAGACGTTTGAAAGGTATATTTATAAACCTATTTCAATTATTTTACACCTATAAACATGTAGATATACAAAAAAAAAGTTTCTTACTTAAATGGCAAAGGAGACGATTTTTTCATTTGTTTGTATTAACACACCAATGTTTGAAGCATTAACAGTTTGTATAATATCAATATTTCAAATTAAATTTAGTTGCCAGGAAATCCATTATTTCGCCAGGTCAGTATTAATGCCTGAATAATGGAATGTAATAGACCATATTAGAATCAACTTCTGTTGAATGTCTTAAAAAAAAAAAAAGAAAAAAAAAAAGCGTTTTTGAATAGAAAACTCGAAGGGTTTAAATGTCTTGCCGTGCATTATATTTTTGGATGTTTCTTTCCTGATGCCATGGTTTATTTATTTTTGAGCGTGATAAATTACAGATCCCATTAAATTTCTGGAAAATAACAGTGTATTACTATAGCCAATTAAGGTTTTTTACCTTTACTATAAGGATAAATATATATCTACACATAAAATATCACCAGTATTTGTTTAAAGCACGACCTAAATTATTATCATTTTGGTTTTTTTTGTAGTTTACGATAGTATTTTTAAATGAGTCCTTTAGCTAACCCTAACCGTTAATAATTCATATTAATTTTAGACCTGATTAGAAACTACAAATTGCAGTACGTCCCGAGAACAAGGATTGTTGCAACACAAGAGATGGAATGTCTTTGACTAAGGCAGTTTTTTAATACTAGAACTTTTGTGTAAAATATATTGTAGTTTCTCTGTTTGCGGAGCATGCTGCAGATAACGAACCTCAACATAAAAATTGTTTTTATCTTAAGATTTTCCACACGTTTCGTTTACGGAAAGTATTTGATGACTACTTATATTTAAGTTGAGATCTCTCTTTCAATTAGAGGATTGGTAAACTTTCATACGTATTTATCCTTAAATACGATTATTCCTCAGACACGCGCTAAGTTACAGAAATTGCTGCTTCGAAACTTTAGAAAACGCAAAATATTTGAATATACAATAATGAAATGATAGAATATCGAAGCGTTTTTGTTCCGTCGGTAAAGTCATGCCACATCTTTGCGCCCCCTTCACAAGTCAAATCACATCAAACCCAGCCAGATTACATCTCAACCATAGCACGAATTGTTCCGAATTACAGAGGCATTCGCGCGAGCGACAGTGGTAAATCATTAATATAATTGCCAAGGCGCTGATAAAGTGATAGTTGTAATCGTTATATTATTGAGGAGAGTGAGCGGAAAAAATAAAGATAATATAAATTACGATTTAACTTTGAAGTTAAGGATTTAATTTTAGGATTGTGTAAGAAATCTAAATCAATGGTTCATCATTTCGTTCTTGTTATTGATAGTCAACTCCAGTAGACTTGGTTGTTAAAAATTATAATAACTACATTTGATAAATAATGTAACTTAGAACGCCATACCAGTGAATGATAAAAATATCAAATGCTATTTTAAACAGTTGAAATGGGATACACCCTAGAGATTGAGGATGCAAACGTTCCCCGAAGTTTCAAGGCTTGCAACACAACTCATCCGGAGAAATGTTCAAACCCCATCTCTGCTTCAGACATGTATCGGCCTACTTTACTGTTACAAGGTTTTTGAAGAACTCCAGCAGAATACAGAGTGGACTCAATGTACAGAACAAGGAAAGCGATGTAAATAAAGGGTCAGTTATTTAATTCTCAATGCAAACCCTCAGAAGCATCACGGACGGTGATAGCCTCGGAATAAATGACAAGTAACTACTGAAACACTCAACAGGGGATATATATCGGAACTTCAGATAAATTTAAAACATATATAAACCATTTCCATGTCATATCTACAGAAGACCACTGTTAAGAAAACGCTTTGGAGAAAATAGGTATTTAATATACGTACATTTGCAATTGAATGAATAAATAATAAATTTGATACGAGTAACGGCATACTTAAATCTTATATGCTGAGGCGCCAAGTAAGGGCGCTATACCATGACAATTATTTACGACTTTTGACATTCGACTGGGGATCGAACTGATAGGGAGTAAGAAATACGAAAAAATAATAAAATGTTAATATGCTAGAAGATTATGACTGGGTTCCATCGAAATACCTGACTGAACAGTAATGTTTATTTAAAAAAAGGGTAAAATCTTTAAAAGATCTATTTTACTTGATTTAATATTTAATATTAAATGTAAATGTTTAGGATTTTTAGTCATGCCAGGTGAGCTAATATTATACCCCGCGTCCGTCGTCATGAGCATCTCCTCTGAACGTCACCGATACGAAATTGAGGCTTTGAAATCATTGGATGATCCCTAACAAAGAACAGCGGGCAGATTTCTTATATCATTATACATACTCAAGGGAAATAACCTTAATATTTTTTTAATTGGGTGTGTTTTCTAAGTAGTAGAATTATAAACATAATAAAAAACATATCAATGTCTCTTCATTTTACTTTATATTAGACCTAAAACAATTTGAAATCCTTTTTCTAATTATTTACAAATGGTCAAATCATAGCCCTCTAGCGCGAAGATAAAATCTATACAGAGTTGATCCCAGAAAAATTAAAGCTCCCACGGTAGTGTAAAATACAGTAATAAAAAACATCTTTGAAACAATCCGACCATTATATCTTATCAAGACTAATACCTGAACACACATGGGTTGACTGGTTTTTAGGTCACGTTGCCAAAGGGAACGAAGTCATTATTAAGAATGATGGAACTCAGCTGAGTATTCCATAACACCGATGTCTATTCTTTAATTATATTCTCGAACTAGCAAAGAACAGCAAAGTAAAATAAACGATCATATTCTTCTTCTTGTATCTGAATAAAAGTATAATCGCAACAACAAAAAAAAACAAATAAAAAAAAAAAAAAAAAACAATTACGGCGGAAATTTAATACTTGTTATAAATGCCCAGCTAAGTAAATAAGGAGAACGGTCGAAAATGAGCCAAATTTCAAAAGAAAAGACAATAGAGGGCGAGGCCTAAATGTGTTTTTCTCTATAAAATGCAGGAAATTGGTAGTTTGAGATGCGTTTTTTCTCAAGATTTAAAAACATTGTCCCATTAAAAGTATAAACACAACAAAATTAGCATGAAGAATTGGAGACTTTCACGCTTCCCTTTGTTGAAGTTATGACAATTTCCAAGTAATATGTGAATAAGTAATACACGATCGTCTGTAAACATTTGGGCCAGGGATTTATCATTCGACTGCAAAATCATGATCAGATATCGGAAACAAAACAATATTCCAAAATAAAAGTACAAATAACAATGGATTGCGTTTAAAAAATAGTTTTAATGTTAGAATTAAAATAAGTGGG
>CM037788.1:54482175-54513131 GCA_021229015.1 Solen grandis
TTACATCAACCAAAACTCATGGGCGAAGTTAGTTCTCTTAATATCTTAATTCTGATCAAGAACATTTGATACCTGGCTAAATGATCCTTTCTAAAAACCAAATATTGCTTAAATATACTTGTCTATACCTGACCTTATTCATTTAGTGCTTATTTATATTTCAAAATCTATTTTAACATACTGCTTATCCTAAGTTCCTTTTCTTTAGAGTCGCTGCTATAGATTCAAGCATATCTGGGCAAAATGGCCCTGCCAAGAATTGGAATTGCACACTTTTATTCTTTTGAATGCTATGTTTTGATTTTATCATACCACGAGTGACCGGTTGCATGGAATGAAATGTTGGAATAGGTTTATACGTTATTAAGCAGGATAACTAACATCGCTATTCTTTTGAAAGATAGAGAAGGAACCTTTAACCAGATTTTCAGGGAAACCTCATTCTCTTTACTATTGCGAAAGACAAATCTTGGGTAAAAAGCTATTTTTGGGAAAACTGTATGAATTTTAATACATTTTAGGAAGGAAAACGCTTATGAATGGCCCCTTATGAAAAAAATAAAAGCCTTGAACATGTGTCATAGGGTTGAACTGTGTGTGTGTGTGTGTGTGTGTGTGTGTGTGTGTGTGTGATTTGCTGTAGGAGAAGGAACGATTTTAAGTTGGCATATATTTTATTTTGTGATCTAATACCATTTCATGTGATATATGAACACAATAGGTCCAAGTTTAGCTGTTTGCTGTGTACACGAAAGTTCGTGTCATACTAAAGTAAATCGCCCGATCTTTTTTAACATTCAAAATGATTTTGATGAAAATGAACACTGAAGGTTTCATTTACCTCGAACCAGGTTTTATCTCGAGCCAAGTTTAAAGATTTTGAAACATTTTGTGTTTCTATTCGGGACCAGGCCAATAGGGTGATTATATTTTAAGTAATCAACATATTTCGTTTTGATACTTTTTCACAGAGTTACTGGCCATTATTAATCAGATTATTACTCACTTAAAATTCAATGAATATTCAGGGGATGTTTTTTTTGTACTAAGAATGCTATTTATACTACTATGTATTTAATATGTTTTGGTTCGATATATGTTATTCACAGAGGTATGGTCCTTTAAAGTCTGGACCAGTGAGTTAAATCCATTGTAAGTCAATGGAAGTTTAACTACTAAGACGATGTCTATATAAGTAATGCACAGTACGAAGTTGACATCTGTGTCTCACAGATGCACTATATTCATAAACGTGTTTTAAGGTATACGCACCCGATTTGAATAATAATATTAGTCATTGGGTTTGGCAATGACCCTACAAGGAAATAAACGGTGTCGGTAATTTCATAGGTGCAAGGCGCCATCCAAGTTCCCCTATGAACATTACTAACCCCCTGTATTTCCGTGTAGGTTCAGTACGAAACCCAATAATTGATTTTTTTATACGACCACTTTTCCTAGTGTTATTTGTATTTATTTTAAACGTCATTTTGTTTCTATTGAACCTAAATGGATTTCTACTGATTCTACATAGAAATATAGGGGGTCACCACGTGACCGCGATTCCACTAATCAAAACACAAGGATTTTGTGGGAGGTGAAATTAACATGTACACACATGTACATCATGTAATTGGTAACTCAAGCGCTATCGGAAAGTTCAAATATCTCTTTAAAGTTAAATCATGTATTGGGACTATAGTACACATGTCCCTAAACATGATGCGTAATTTCTTAAAAGCGATATAAAGCCAAGTAGAACCGTGGATAAACCCTTCAAGAATAAAAAAAAATAACCTATTGCAAGCACAGGTTCGAAAGTTATATAACTTAAGTGTATGTGATTTCCTGCATTGGAATTTTTTGTTAGAGTGTATAATTATGAACTGCCCTCGAATCATTGATGTATATGAAAAGAAAGCATATACCCTAACTTTCACGAGGACAGTGTAAATCAAACTTTATATAAAATAAGGGCCTCAACCCTGAACCTTTATTTAATAAGACGACATGCTTGTCACCGCGCAGCTTCAATTATTTTAAATGTCTATATTTGCAAAACAACTCACAGTCTTTTTATTTCACTATTTCCCACGCCTATTCAGAAGAATAACATAAAAGATTTAACTGTTTATACGAGATATCTTGATGTAAGATGATATTCAATATCCTGCTGAAATCACTAGACCAGTGGGGATGGTCTTTGTGTTCCTTATATATGCATACGCTTGCTTATGTGTAAATATCTAGCAAACTAAAACTATCTTTCAATGACAATATAAAAAGAACAGTAAACTTCATAAAAAATAGATAGGGTGTTTATCGGTGAACGAAATGCTATCTTCTCTACACAATCATAATGGCGCTCAGCATATATTGGGTAGTTGCAGGACTGGTTGGCCCGGTGTCAGGATAATGTGACTGGGTGTGGTATCATGCCACATGTATACGGCGTGATACTGCAGTGTGGCAGCACTATATCTGTATAAAGTAGACATCGTCTCCAAATGACTGAAATACTGTCGGTGGGACGTTAAACCCAATAAACAAACAATTCAAAATCATAAATACGAACAAGTCTACAGCAAATCAGTGGCGAAACGTGGATGTAAATCTAGCAGGTGCGTGTAGGTTTATATTACGGCTTCGTGTTGTAACACAATGCCATCCTAAATTGAACGTAGCCTAAAAAGTCCTTGAATTTCTTGCTTCATCTCCTGTGCTACCATGACTTAAAGAAAAAATGAACTTAAGAAAGTTTTGATTTAGAGAAATGTTCAACCATAGGAAACCAATACAGTTTGCCCAAAGCACATGCAGAAAAACACCTTTCACTTCACAGTTTAGAAATGCCCTGGAAGGAACTTTTGATAGGCTCAAACTTGTTATTACACATTGTCATTACAGGTATGATAAACCAAAAGATGTACTTACCTTTAATTTACTTTAGACCACACAGGTCTGATATGTCCCTTATATGCACAACCGATAACTTTGTGACTGCTGTGTACTCTCTGTGTGTAAAATAGTTAAAATGCATATAGTGGTATCGTGCATGTTGGTCATGAGTTCAACGCTTCATCGAGAGTGTCTAAGTCGTGTATGAACTTTGTCCACATGCGACAAATTGATAATCCATAATTATCCTAAAATCGGGTCCACCGTTCCATTCCTGGAGTTAGATTCTCCCCTTATATGCTAAACACCAATAGTTTCGAATGTCGCGCGTCGTGTGCATGCATTTATTAAAGTATTTGTGAAGGTCAGAGACTACTAAATAGGTCGGGGCTTCCCATTGGTCAAGCAAAAAAGTACAGGGAATCCGTGGCTAATGTTTACATAATGGGATTTTCTGATTGGTTATTAATAAAATAAAAATGTGAGTATTGTTTAATTTTCAAAATTAGAATGTTCTTAACACTAAAACATAAATAATCTGCTTATCTGACATTGTGTGATTTTTGTGAGTACAAATTGAGAATGTGCTATTTTTTGACATTTGGTGGGAAATTTAGTCCCAATATGGGGGTCACCATGTTTGGCAGTCTGTAGCTCAAGATTTCGGTGGTCAACCTATACTTTCTTGGTGATTTTTAGAAAGCACTTGGATGGAACTTTCAAATCAGGGGTAGCTTAATGCTCAATGAGATTTAGGGAAGTAGCTATAAGCATAGACCTTATAATGTAGGTCTATGGAAAACTATTTAGTAGTCTCTGACCTGAATACTAACCCCAGGATATTAGCCTCCATTGAAATTCACTCTGTTATCAGCAGAAAAAGTCACCTTCAGCTTGAAGAGTCCACGATAATAATATTTAGAATAATACACTTCCGGGTCACATTGTCATATCAGATAGTGGTAAACACGCGACCCGAAATCATATTGCATGTATACTCCTTGTACCGAATTGAAACATTACAATTATGCAATCTGATTTCGTCAGTAAATTTGATTGTTATTTATGTATCCCACTAATCGTTGCCACTAAAGACACGCCATGTCTACCATTATATTTGTTTGTTTATTAGTTTTAACGTCCCGCCGAAAGTTTTGTCTTAAATTAAAATTTCCAGTGCTTCTGATTGGCTATACAATAAGTGTAACTTTTAAGGTATTCTTAATAGAATTATGGTTGTTTGTTTGTTGGGTTTAACGTCCCACTGACAGTATTTCAGTCATTTGGAGACGATGTATACTTGAGACAGATATAGTGCTGCCACATTGCAGTATCACGCCGTAGACATGTGGCATGATACCACACCCGGTCACATTATCCTGACATTAGGCCAACCAGTCCTGCAACTACCCTTATATGCTGAGCGTCAAGCAAGGGAGCTATAACAGTACCATTTTTCACGACTTTGGTATGTCGCGGCCGGGATCGAACTCACGACTTACCGCACCCGAGGCGGACGCTCTAACCACTCGGCCACCGAGGACGGTAAATAGAATTATGAGAGGGGCAAATGTAACATATTGAGAATGGAGGCATTCCTGTCAACGAAATCATTTGGTAATTTTGTCTCATTTTAGTAAATCTGTCCCAGTTTCAGCTCAATAGATCGCAAACCGTTCATAGTATACGATTATCGTTTGGTTATGTTTTTCACCAAAAATGCTAAAAATGGGAATGGGATGATGCAAGTTTTGACGTATATTTGCATCATTAAAGTCATCCCTTCATCCTACATATATATCGTCACCGCGTGACGGCCATCCAATGGAAACGCAAGGAACTTATCGGAGGTGAAATGATGCATACTCCTTCGAATATAAAATATTGCTAAAAACCACGCAGTATCTTCTGTTGATTACTAAATATTGAAAGAATCCCCTAACCACCGCCCACACACATTTAACATTTACATGTATTTAAGTTATGTGTGTCACACAGTCAGTGGAAAAAATATGCAGACGACGCTACATAACAAGTGGTTCAAGTAGTGTGTACGTTGAACAATGCAATACACTAGCTTCTCTCTCTCTCTCTCTCTCTCTCTCTCTCTCTCTCTCTCTCTGTTATTCGTCTTTGTTCGTTGCAGTTAAATCAAAACCTATACAGGTATTAGTGTATGACTAAGATTCAAGGAACTCTTGTACACTATTTCAGCCAGTATGAATGGGTGGCAAGCGTGCATTTGGTCAACGTGGGGGTCGTAAATCATAGCCGATTCATTCCGAGGAAAGGTGGCGTGTTGGGGGCTAGGTTTGAGCCTTTGTTGTTCAATGACAAACGCCTGCTACAACTGATTAGTTTCCTCGTTTGCTCTACGTCCCACCGACAGTATTTTAGTCGCCTGAGAAGTGGTATCAACTTGAGACTGATAAAGTGTGCTGCCTCATTCTCACACCGTTCAATCGGAAAATGAGCTAGAACATCAGCACTTCATGAATATAGCACGACTGTTGTCGTCGATTCCAACTCATGTCTCATTTTCCGATTGAACGGTGTGACTCTGATGTCACAACGTAGACATGTGGCTTGATACCACCACATTATCCTGACACCGGGCTTAATCTTAAACAAAACAAGAAGTATCTTTTAGATAAGCGGCTTTGAAGGTGATTAAAGTGATGCAGAAAGAAGATCGGTGTTGCATGACGAAAACAAAATGACCCAATTGTACGCAAATCCAATTATCGCTGGATTACCCTACAAGTTCATCTGGTGCTTATATGCTCAAATATATTTCCAAGTCTTGATTTGGATACAATTAATTGTATAATTATGTCTGTAGAAAGAATCAATTATAAATAGGCAAAACTTGTAGACAAACCCAATTTATGCAATATATGGAAACACTATATCGAAGCTTAGCTAATTGCTGCGAACATGGATGTTTGTGTCAGACTAAGGAAATAATATTCCAGTTTTTAGATCATTCAACAAGAGTTCAGGCAAAATAGAAATGGAGAGATTCTTTTTTTCTGTTTTCCTTTAATTCGCACCAGGGTCAAAATATTGATATATTTCGTTTTTCTATTTGAGATCAGGCCAACATTTTGATTAATTTGATTAAAAATCAGCATATTCCGGTTTGGTAATCAATCTTTCACAGAGTTACTGCCCGTTTTTGTCCGGACTAAATTGCAGGAGGTTTTGACATGGGTTCAAAGAATATTTGTGAGGTTTCAGTTCTATATACATTGTATATAGATCATATTGCTATGGTCCATTCTCTTGACAATCCGTGGGGTAAAAATATTCCAAAGTCAATGCAAGTTTAACTACTGAGACGAGATGCACGCGGTCCGATGTGAACATGTATTGTAGTTATTCACAGAACATAATTAAAGTGATTGCATTGAAACTTTAAAAATTATACACCGTTGATCTTGATGATAAAATATATGCACAGCATAGTATTTGCAAACAACTAAACCATTATTGGAAAAATCCATTATCTGTTCAAAGGTAAATCAAGGTATTATGACTACAGTGTTTTGTCTGTAGAATAACTTTTGCTTGTTTGTTTACTGGGTTTAACGTCCCACCGACAGTATTTCAGTCATTTGGAGACAATGTCTCCTTTTGACTTGAGTTTTGCCACACTGTAGTATCACGCCGTAGACATGTGTCGTGATACCACACCCAGTCACATTATCCTGACACCGGGGCAACCAGTCCTGGAACTAAACAAGCAAGGGTGCTATTATACCATTATATTATATACTATATTATATAAGTACCATTTGGTGGTGCTATACCAGTACCAGTTGTTACGACTTTGGTATGTCGTGGTCTGGGATAGAACCCACGACCTCCCGATTCCGGGTCGGACGCTCTTACCACTCGACCAACGGGACCGGTAGAATAACCTTTAGCACCATAAAATGTTAATCTTATATAAAATCCCCCAATGGATAAACATGCCAGCAAAAGATAATTCAAATCTATTTTGACACAGTTCAATCACGGGTTCGATCGTTATTTATTTTCGTGAAGGTGTTTTCTTTCTGTTTTTTTTTTTGTTTTTTGTTGTTTGTTTTTTTTTTTGGGGGGGGGGGGTTAAATATTATTATGATTATGAACTCATTAGAATGAAAATAGATATGCTTATGAATCATTTGAGTACATGAAATGAACACATACAAGACAGTGTAAATGGAAATTTGAATAAGTGAGCGCTGGATATCGCAAAATACACCCGTCCTGCAATTTTATCAGTTTAAGGGTCGTGCCTTTGGAGTGTCTGGAATATTCTGACTGTTTTTCAAACTCGATTGAAACAATGTGTCAATACACGTTGTGACAAAATTTGGTTAAATACGGTTCACGATTGTCAGTGTTTGAGAGCAGACACCGTTAATGTTTGCAAATTCTAATCAGTTGAAGGTCCATAACTTTAGAGTGTTCCAGATATTTTGGCTGGTTATCAGACCTGGTTTAGATGTTGTCCCCAATCACACTGTGACCAAGTTTGGACAAGATCGATTCATGTTTGTAAGAGTAAACTCATTCAGATTTTTTTCATCAATTCAAGGACCATTACTCCGTTGAGTCTTGGACATTATGACTGGTTGTCGAACTTGGTCGAGATATGTGCCCATACACATTGTGCCCCAGTTTGGTAAAGATCGCTTCATATTTGTTATAGTTGGAGAGCGTCCATAACGCCGGAGTATCTGGGACATTGTGGCTAGTTATTGAACTTAGCCGAGATATTGTGACCATACATATTGTGATCCAGTTTGGCAAAGATCGATTTACGTTTGTTTGGGTTTAAGAGCGGTCACTGTTAATTTAGCAATTTTCATTAAGGGCCCTAACTCCTGCGTGTCTGGGAAATTCAAGCTTCGTATCGAACTTGGCCGGGATATTATGTCCTTATACAATGTGACCAAGTTTGGTAAAGATCTGTTCACGTTTGTTCAAGTTAGGGTACGGGCACTGTTGATTTCACCATTTTCATCAATTCAAGGTCGATAACTTCGGGGCGTCTTAGACAGTCTTGTTAATTATCAAAATGAACAGGGATGTTGTTCCGTTATACATTGTAATCAAGTTTGGTAAAGATCGGTTCCCGTTTGCTTGATTTAGAGAGTGGACACGGTTAATTTAACCATTTTAATCAATTCAAGGGCCATAACTCCGGGATTTCAAAGACAGGACATAGTAGGATTCACTTGCGGCGGGCGGCGTCCACTGATGTCCGCTCTCTTACTCAAAGAAACATAAACCGATATTTACCAAACTTGGTCACAATGTATATAGGTACAATATCTCGGATCCTTCAAATAATCAGCCAGATTGTTATGGCCCTTGAATTGATTAAAAATGGTTAAATTAACAGTGTCCGCTAACTCGAATAACGTAAACCGATCTTTACCAAACTTCGTCCCAATGTATATGGGAACAATATCTCGGATCCTTTCGATAACAAGCCAGATTTTTTTACTAATGCGTCTTTTGTTACCTAACGCAATTGAGTATGTGAAACTGAACACTATTCCTAGATATTTAAAAAATATCATAAATTTGCCCTTGCCCTTAAAACGACAGGTTTCTTCAATTTAATATCACCTGAGCACAAGTGCTCAGGATGAGCTATAAGGATCGATTAATGTCCGTCCGTCGTCCATAATTTGTTTGCACTCTAGCATCTCCATTTCTTAAGCAATCATATTCAAACTTTATGACGATGATTATTACCATAATCTCTCGGCAAAGGTCGATTATGGCTGATATCTATTAATTAGGTCAGGAGTTATATGCCCCTTTAAATATTAAAAAAAGTGCTAGATTTCTTTTTGTTTGCAACCTGGCATCTTCATTTCTTAAGTAATCAACTTCAAACTTTATGACAATATTTATTGCCATATTCCTTCGGACAATTTTGATTATGGCTGATATCGGTCAATTAGGCAAGAAGTTGTGCCCCTTTTAATATTAAAAAAGCACATTTCTCTTTTTTGCACTCTAGCATCTTCATTTCTCAAGCGATCATCTTCAAACTTTATGACAATGTTTTGTAGCCATATTCCTTTGGACAATATTGATTATGGCTGATACCGGCCAATTAGGTCAGGAGTTATTGCCCTATTGATATAAAAAAAATGTCAGATTTCACGGGTGTATAATATAATAAAATACATTGAAAAGAAATTTCAATGATGGTCTCGATCCTTCATTTCATAAGATGGCTGTTATACCACCGCTACCTTTTACTTCACAATACAATCTGCACAACAAAGTTTAACTAGTTGCCATTCCCTTTAAAAAGAAAATCATAAAACATCTTCGCGTTCAGAATTTCTTGTATAAATCATTGATTTGACATGATAATTTATAACCCGCTCAAGTCTCTCGACATTGGGATGAAGCTTATGTGCTCTATGTAATCATAAACACTCTTAATGACAATTAATTGTTTACTTATAGATCGTGCGCAATAATCAACTAACACGGGAAAGACATAGAATAACATGCATATTATTAATAAAATTCATCGGTGAAAGAAAAAACCTACTTGAAAAAAAAAGTAAATTTTAGGTGAAAACATGCGACAACACACTTAAAAACTTTTGCACCAGCTATTATACGACCAAGCAAAGATATATGGCCACTTTGAATTGAGCAGGAAAATAAACTTTTGGTAAAACTGATATGCTTGTTTTTTTTGTTTTAACGAGCACAAAGACGATCTACAAAAGTTGTAACGACTTTGCTGATCCACTGTCTGATAGCTCGGTCACAGGGGTTATTCAGTGTACACATGTTATCGAATACCGAATCTTTCAGGTGACGGATATGCTAACGGAGGGACGACAGTAACAACTTTCAGTTAAAAACCAATTGTGGAAATCTATCTAAGCTGTGTAATTTTATAAGTATTCAAGTCGTTTTTTATTTGTTTAAAAATCCAAGCTCTGCATAACAACCAAATGTATGAAAATGCTACTGATTCATTATTGCTTGTGACATAACACTTCCTATTTTTGCTGAAGTAGCTATGTTGAATAAGAAAAGGACGTGTCATTGAACTTGGCAAAACATAGTAGTTGAACACACACGCGCACATAAACACACATAAAAAGGTGTAACTTATAACAATTGCCGGCTAAAAAGCCAGAACATTACAGTAAATGAATTTCATGCCCTGTATAAGTGGAGCAACTAGAAACGTATAATACGTTTCTTAATCATCATTACTGTTAACATGTTTTATATTCGTGCATTTTTTCAGATAAGATTAGCAAAAACATGTACTAACTTGTATAGCGTATATTCGTTCTATTCGTTTACAGTTTAGACTTAATCTATAAATTAATTCCAGAATGAACATACGAGTTCTCTTATCAAAATTTATAAAAAATGAAAAACGCTCAGGAAGAAACATTTACTTTTATGCGCTTCTTATCTGCCCATGTAAATATTTTTCTCATATATAAAACCTGACATTGTTGCGCTTCGCCGTTGTATACTACATATAAGCACAGCTAGAATTCAAATATAGTCATTATATGAATATTTGGTAATGCGTTTCTTTGCTTGGGTTCATCGTTCCATCGGCAGTATTTTCATACTTCACTCATTAACAAGAGGGCCAAGATTGCACCGAGACGCTCACCTGAGAAAAATTGCCTTCATTGTCTGTACAAGTTATTGATTTTAGCAAAGTTGTACTAAATACATAATCCATGGGATCATAATAATTCCACAAACCAAACAGAACCTCTGGTCAAAATTTAAAGTCGAACTTGACTGAGAGATTATGGCTATAAACATTGTCAACAAAACTTCAAAATGGTTGCTTAAGAAATAAAGATGCAAGAATGTAAAAAAGTTAAATATGACATTTTTAAATATTAAACAGGGAATAAATTCTGGCCTATTTGGCCGGTATCAGCTAAAAAAATCCACTTGGCCAAAAGAATATGAATATGAATATTGTAATAAAGTTTGAAGATAATTGCTTAAGAAATGAAAATGCTTCACTGCAAACAAAATGAAATCTTGTATTCTTAATATTAAAAAGGGCATAACTCCTGACCATTTTGACCAATATCAGCCATAATCGAACTTTTCCGACAGAATGTGGCTATAAACATTGTCATTAAGATTGAAGATGATTACATTCTTCTTTATGATTACAACTTTTTTCCCTTTTCCTAGACTTTGCAAGCCAAACGATATCAATAATTCCGGGTATGAGTTACATTTATACTTGGTCCTCATCCCTTAAACTCTTCGTGGACTGTTAAAGTAGAATCTGATATTTCCTATGTTTTATATGCGATGCAGGCAATTCATGTTATCCACATTCCAATAACAAGTTTGCCGGCTGTATTTCCGTAAGTAATTGTGCTAAGTATGTTATCATCTTCTTTGTCCATTTTATCATTCAGTTTTATTTTTTCCCTTTGAAATCTCATTTTTAATTTCTTTTTTGATTGGTTAGTTTTTTTTCTGGGATACTTTAGTCGTTTCAGCCATGTATTCATGTGCTGCTTTAACATCTCTGCGAATTCATCAAAACAGTTATCACTCTCTTTCGTAAAGCTTTCAAGCTGCATTGTTTCTCCTTTGATTTTACGCAACGCATTTTCAGTACTGCTATTTGTATTTGCCACATTTGTGTCCAGATTAGATATATCACACGACTCGTGTTCTGGGAGAATGCACTCATCACAAAGCAAAACCCTGTTTCTTTTGCAGTAATATTGAATTTCCTTTCCGGGATGATGATTACATTTACAGATTTTGCATAGGTTTCGGCTTGGTTTTGCTTGCTCTGAAATAAGAATTATTTACATAGTTTAATTTTGTATATGTACATCGTGCCATAATTTGGCGAGGAGTGTATCAAATTTATTTTAGATATAACATTACGATCATTAAAATATTTATGGACTGTAGGTTTCTCCAAAAAAATTTCATTATATTTTAAAATAAAAATTAAAAAAAGGTTTTTTTTTTTGTACTCCTGCTTTTATAGCCCCACAAGTTAAAGTTAAAAAAAAAGGAAGGATTTTATTGTTTTTTTCTTCGGCCTAAAATAGCTTTAAAACTAAAGATAATTTATCGAGAGTATATGGAGAAAAATGTACGTTCTTGAAGAGGTCTTTCCAGTAATATTTATTTATGAATATCGTATTGATTTCTCATTTCGGGCTTAAAAAAATCAGTTTCATGCTTCACATTTTGATATTCGAGAAATAGAATGTTCGACTCATACGATTCCTATACTAAATTGATCTATATGCTGCTTTGCTATGTACCTAATGGTAAAACATTAATCAATTTTGTTGTTCCTTTTCTTCCTGTCTAAGTTTGAATATATTCTATCTAAATCCTCCTCTTACTTTTTTTCTCTCCAAGTCTGATGTTGGACTTATAGCTACACTACTTTGCTGTACCTTTCTACCAGATATATCAGAATGTTTGTTTACATCAAATCTCGGATAAATTCAAAACTGGGCCACATGGGGTCAAAAAGTAGGTCACCAGGGCAAAGTTTAGCAAAATCTTGTGAACAATGTAGGTGCCCACATTTTTTGTCCCAGTCTTCATTAAACTTGATAGAATGATGACTGCATGAATTCCCAGTTGAGTGCAAATTTAGGTAGGATTAAAATTTAAGTCACTTAGTCAAATGTTAGAAAAACACTAGATGCCACATTTTTTGTCATCATGCATTACAGAGCAATGTTACTCAGGTGAGCGACGAAGGGCCCTCTTGTTTTTATGTTCTTATATTTTGAATTTTTTAATTCTAGTTTTTATACTTCTATTATTCTTAGTTATTTATAAAAAGGTCGATTTTTCTAACATGAGGGTCCCGTGCATAGACAGGCTCGGTTATAAGGTCAAACCAGTAGAAATGAGAGGGAGACAGTATGTTTAATGTAAGCCGTCAATTGAAACATTTTGTTTTTTAATATTTTCTTGTTAGAGTCTCATATGACTGAAGTGTCTCTTGTCGCATCTGTGTGTCACAACTTAGAAAGTTTATATTTATACAATGGTCAAACTTTACTTACCAAGTACAATAACTCTACATTGCTTCATTTATTACTTACTTGTATGGTGAAATTATGTTTTTGTAGAACATATTTTAAAAACTATTGAAGGCATGGATATCATTCTTTACACATGGGAAGGATGTGAAGTGACAAAGAACAATAACTTTATCTTGTCCCATTTTTTTTTGCTTTTGTATTAAAATTATTTATGTCTGCAGCAAACTATTATGAAATATTAATGGTATTGAGGGGATCAATACTAAAAACCACTATTCCTTATCACATTTTGTTTAATTTGACAGATGTCAATAAATAAAACAATCTATCTTACCTGCTGTTTAAATTAGATTTAACTTTCCTGATTTTTTACATGCATGCCACAAAAAAAGGGATTGACTTTATAATTCACACATTTTAACTTTCGGTTCTGACAGTGCTCCCAATGCTGTGATTTAATGGTTTTCATTTGTTTTTTAGGAGAGGATTACTGTGGAAGGTAATCTCAAGTCCGCTCGGCTCAATCCAGGTATTTTGAACGAAAAAAAAACAAAACAAAACAAAAAAAAACAGAAGGAAGTGAATTTGGGTAGGTTTGTAGGTCCATTTCGAACGCCCCATTTAAAAAATTAGAATTTCACCTGTGGAATTGGTTCCGAAATCTGATGGTTGCCATAGATTAATAACTCATTTATCACATCCAGAAGGATATAGTGTCAATGATGGGATTAGCGAGGTTATGAGCTCGGTTAGGTATAAATATTTTCACAATGTGGCAGATATGATCTTTAAATTTGGTAATGGTGCAAAAATAGCATTTCGTCTTCTTCTGTATCCCCTTCTGAATTTTGTTTGTTGGGGCTAAAGGATGAGGATGGTAATATTCGTTTTGCCAAGTTTCTACCTATGAGATGTAAGGTGTCATGTGTCCTGTTTAAAAAATACTACGTTTTTGCACTGGCTGGTTAAATCATTGTCAGGTAAAGATACTCTTGATCATTAGTTAGATGACTTTATCTTTTTGGGAGCGCATGGCACTTGTCTCACTCTTGTGCACAAATTTGACGAGGTGTGTCGTTTGCTTAAGGTGCCGATCGCCAGTGAGAAGTCCATTATTTCATTTACTAGATTAGTGTTATTATGTATTGAGGTAGATTCGGTTAAAATGGTGATCAGAATTCCTTTGCAAAGAATGGAGGAATTATTGAATATGGTTTCTAGTATCTTTACTCGCAAAATATTGCCCAAAGGGAGTTTCAGTCATTCGTTGGCAAACTTTACTTTTTAAGTAGAGCCGTTCGCTCGGGAAGGGCATTTTTAGGCGTTTTCATGATGCTATGATTCCCATTAAAAGGTCATTCCATCTGCTGTGTGTGTGTGTGTGTGTGTGTGTGTTGTGTGTGTGTGTGATTTGCTGTGCCAAAAGGGGTCCTTCTCTTCCCCAAATATTTGGCGGTGGCCCCACCTTGGTCGACTGGTCGGCTGTAGACCCATTTAGACGACAGCAAGATACATAGTTCTAAGCCTTTTATGGCATTTATTGAAGCCTTTCGTGGCATATTTGAATTTTAAAAGATCTGTGGGGCATAATTTAAGTGAAAGAATATTTGAGCTTGTAGCCCTTCGGGGCATACTTTAAACAATTATGAAAATTTGCCTTTTTGAGCATATGCCTTTTTGAGCATATATGAAACAATTATGAATGTTTGCCTATTTGAGCATTTGAATAGTTGCCTATTATTGTATTTGCCTTGAGCTTGTAGCCCTTTGGGGCATATTTTAAACGTTTATGAATGTGTGTTTTTCTGCGGATTGCTGTCAAGGGTTGCCCTATACGACGATTTGTCCGGTGTCCTGTTAGTCAAAAGGACTAACACGATGGGAATAGGAACCAGTCCAATCAGTGCCAAAACGGGGGGAATGCTAAATTGGATTTTTTTGTTGTATTTGACAATAATAAATATGTATTATGGCTAATTGCTTGTTGTATTATTTAGGTCGGGCTGGATTTGTGGTGTCCTAGTGCACGTGAGTAAGTCCGTGTTTGTTGGTTACTTTTGATTTTAGACCATATTTTGTGTGATATTTAAATTCAAATATTCATTTGAGAGAATGCACAAGACTAGAGCTTGGATCTTCTGGTGTGTCGATGAGCAGCTGTCTGTCATAGAATCTCCTAATAAACCAAAGGACACCACTAACCACTGTGGTATTCTTCATGCTATTTAATTTAAGTACTGTAGTATTCCGCATGTTATGTGACCAAACTGAAGTATTGATAGATTTCTAAGTCAGGGTATGCAACAAGGATACCATAATTAATGAAATATCTATACGAATATAAGACCAGCTATACGACATAGCTAAGGTAATTAATGTTGTCTTAATTAAAAAACATCAAGCGATAGCACAACATTTGTTTCTTATTTTTCCTCCAATACTGAAGATTGCATATAAAGACAAAGTTACATACAGCAGAAACATGAAGAATAGAAACGTGATTATATAAATGTTTATATAACCGAGAGACGATCGTGCATGGATTTATACACTGATTGCTTAAAGTGATAAGACCATTTTATACTATCAAAACGTGTAGAAAAACATTGATCTTAAACACAAATGAAAGGACAGCAAAACATAGGAAGTCGAAAGGGTAATGTAATCTATAAGCTACATAATAAACAGATGATTATTATAATTTTATTTTCTATGTAATATATTACATGCTATTACCAATATGTCGTTATGACTCAAGTAAGGACATGTCAAGGTAAAATACATAGTAGGTAACTGGGTCATGAACAATGTTATCCAAGGTCAAAGTCCAAAATTGAAGATCATAAACCGCTCATATATGGAACAATAGGGCGATATGACCTTAAATCGCTCACTCGAGTACATAAGCTTATTGAAATCTATAAAAGTCACTTGATTTTTGTTTCCTCCAGCAGTAATCAGATTCAAGTTTCAGGTACATGTCTGTACACAGAATTTTTTCGTTAGTAAATTATCTGAAGGTCTCAATTTTAAAAGGATCAAACATGCTTAAATAATTATTTTATGATACATTGATGTTATTATTAGTGTAAAACACTAATTATATCTGAACCTAATACTTTGAATTGTTCTATACAGACTATATTATTATTATAAACTAGACGATCCCCTATGAGTCTCTTCTTTCAAGGGATCAACTTAACTTGAGCAAATTGGTAGACAGCCATGAGCTGAACATACATGCAAAAAGTTTAACGAAAGGTTCAAAGAAAAAAAAAACGAAGTCGTCTATATAGAGCACATAAGGAAACTAGCCAACCCCCTAGAAGCCTCATTTTTCGAGGGATCAACTTTATTTCAGCAATTATATTAGTAATGAGGTGGCCACTTGTGGCAAATAAATTAATTTATAACCGTTGGTTTCATAGACGAAAATGTTTTTTTTGTTTTTTTTTTGTTTTTTTTAAGTAAACTAGTCGACCCTCTAGGAATCAATTTTTATTTTAGCAATTATGGTAGACAGCAATGAGGTGACCATTTGTGCCAAATGAAATTAAATTCTGACCTCTGGTTTCCACAAAAAAACATTTATTCTAAATAAACAGCACAACGGACAAAAGGTGATCACACTAGCTCACCCTAAGATTTGCCATAAACAGTGTCGTGAAGTTTGAAGATGGTTACTTTAGAAAAAGAGATGATAAAATGTAATATTGCATTTTTTTTTTCAAATTCAAAGGGTCATAAAAACTCCTGGCAATAATAATTAGACAATATCACACATACTCAAACTTGGCCGAAAAGATATGGCCATTAACATTGTCATGAAGGTTGAAGATGATTGCTTAAGAAATGAGGTTTCAAGAGTGTAAGCAACATTTCTTTATATTCAGAGGGCCATTTCTCATGTCCTAATGTGCCGACATTAGCCATAATCAAACTAGGCCGAGAGATTATGACTATAATCATTGTTATGAAGATTGAAGATGATTGATTTAGAAATAAAGATACTAGTACAAGAGTGTAAACAAAGTGAAAACTGGTATTTTTACATTTAAAGCGCCACAACTTCTGATCTAATTGACCAATATCAGACATAATCAAACGATAGCTTGAGGATGATTGCTTGAGAAATGAAGATGTAAGATGTAAACTATTTGTGAACGACGGATGGACAACCAGCATTCAGCGATTCTAATAGTTGATCCTGAGTACATGAGCTCAGTATAGTTCAAAGATCAAAGATGAATAACTCAATAACTCATAAACTGTTGTATTGAATTAATTTGTTATTTATATTTTCAGATCAATTTAAAAAAACTCTCAGTATGACATTTAGGAATATTTTGGGCAAAAGGGATATTCATTTTTGACTGGTATATATATATATATATCCCATCAATATTTAAAAGCGTAACAGCCCAATCTGTCGTCAGCTTAACTGTGTTTGATGCATAATCAAACATGCGAAAGCAATATTCATGGACCGAAAATTACAGGACAATACACCACCCAAACATTCCAAACCGCAAATATAAAAAGCAAACCTTTATGCATATTGTATTCTTTTGCGATACACAACTAAAAAAGCAAAGCGTCAATGCAGGCAATAAAGAAATCTAGAAAAAAAACCATCTTGGTCCCAAGCGAAAATTGGAATGATATGAACATCTAACTCAACAAAAATAAACTGTGATAACAGTTATGTACAATATTTCAAACTCATACAAATATTTTCAGTATTATTTTTACGAGTTGTAACTCTCCAGCTCACAGCAAAGTCTATACAATAATCATTAATTTCTATAACAAATAATGACAACATTTATGCATTTACAGCTAAGATCATGAATACAAAACATATAATGTTGAATAAAATAATATACAGAATCTATCAGGAGAATACTAAAAGAGTTGGATGAACATTCATTGTACACAAACTGGTACTTTGATGACTCCCATTTCGTTTAGGGCATTGCACATGAATTTTTATTTTATTTATTAGAGCTTGAAGGGAATTACATTTATCTGTTGTAAAAATTTAGATTGTAAACATGCCTGTTTTAAAACACATCGCTATTGTGTGGAAATGTAAACTACATTAGAAATGTAAACTTAAATCTTTATTGCAGCTTTTGATTTTGATTAATGTTTGATTAATGCCTTTTTTATATTCAAAATGTAATAATCAAATCTACGATAATATCAATAAATGTTAGATTTGGTGAGATGTTAAGACGCATGTACGAGCTCGTATTATATGCATATTGTATTTTCTTGTAATATACACTATACAAATAAACAGATTGGTAGGTGGAATGGACAAAATGGTACGAAACGAGGATTTGATTGTTTCCAGTCTTGTTAGCCAATGATTTTAATATTTGATATAAACGATGACCACGAATGGTGAATTCTATTTATTACAAAAAATCTGTTCTTAAGTTTCTGTAAATGTATTTAATTTGATCATGTCTGGTAACCTGATAACAGTTTTGGACTTAACCTGATAGTACCAAAGAGAAGAAAATCCCCTTAGAGGAATTAATTTTATTAAAGTCGATACATTTTTTGAAATAGAATCTACGTTAGTTATATTAATTGTTAAAACTTTTATTGTGCACAATCAGCACGCTTTTTGTTAATTGTTGATTTTAAATTAGTTTGCGAATGGCGCGTTTTAGTCATGCATAATAATTCAACTTAATGACGTCCGGTTGTATTCTTTGACGTTATCGGTTTATATATTAAAACCTGATTTCACAAATGTTGGAGAAACGGAAGCTGACACGAGACACGGCGGATGTATACAGTTATATGGTCGGTCACTTTATATAATTAATGATACATGAAAAATACATAAGGCTTGTTTTTTTAGGTCCTTATATGGGTAACCCCGTTTATTTTCACCGTAATAGGAACAGCAGGGGTCGGGGAACCATCCCCAGTATTACCATGCAGAGATTTATTTTTGAAGAAGAAGATAATACAAATTTTGGTTCAATATAATTTCCTAAAACAAAGGCATTCAAAATAGTAATCAATGATAATAAACCAATACATGTGTATAAACAATCTACTTAAAAATCACTTTTCATATACCTTTCTTTAGGTATACATTTCTATGGACCTCCTTAAGATATCTGCATTTAAACAATGAAATTACCCATTCAAACAAGCATTTTCATCATGAAAGAAAACTACGGAAAGAAGCAAAAAGAAAAAAAGAAATCTTTCACATGCTCATAAAAAATAGAGTTTTGCTTTTTAACGTACAAAATATATAACGGTGCTATTCCCTTGAATAATGTGTTTTGATATAAAGATCTTATAATTGCTAAATTTTTTATTTCTTTATTTGTGATATTTGATGGCTTACACACTTCCCATGCTAACTTAAAAAAAAAACAACCTTTAAATCGTATATAAGATGGCATAATGTGTTTGTATTTGCATGAATAAGTATATCTTTTGAATTCTAAAAATACTGTGTCTAATGCGTTATCATATGTCCATGATCCTAATATAACAACAACAACAAAAAAAACTATCAATATTGACCACAGGGTCAATTTTTTTTATCTTATATATCATAATTTGTATAAAAGGATTAACTTTACAGGAATCCACCTAAAAATGTTTAATTGTCTCCTTTGTACAATTACAAAAAGAACAAAGTTTGCTATTAGTAAGTTTCATTTTAAATAATAGAGTATTTGTTGCTATTATTCGATGATTAGTCCTAGTTTGCAGTCATTGTATGTAAGAATCTCTAGTACATCTAAAAACATAACTATAAACAATTTTCCAATTTATGTCTGTGTTTTATACATAGACTCCTATTTTGCTTGTTGGTTCCTCATTATTCCTAATTAGAACATTATATATTTATTTATATCTAATTTTGTTACAATTGGGTTAATATAACAGTTACATCAAGGTTTTATATGGTCTATACTGTGTTTTATATTTAAATGTATATTGTTTCTGTTAATGAATTTTTAATAACATTTATTAAATCATAATACTGTATAAAATCAATATTTTTCCCTGTCACTAATTTAAGATAATCAATAGTTACAAAACTGCCATTTGAAACAAGTATATCTTTTACTATTCTTATTCCTCTTTCATACATTGGTGGTATAAAAACATAAGTTTTTCCCACCAAGAAGTTGTCATTATAAAAAATGGCATGTGTTATATTTGGTCTATGTCTGTTATACATAGTTTGTCAATCTACATCATGTATGCCTTTAGGACATCTATCCAGATCTTATTTTTTTATCTTTCTGACGATTACATCACAAAAAAATACAAAATTAAAAAGTTTGTCTATGTTAAATAGAGATTTGATTAATTTATAACATTACTGTCATAGTTACTGGTGTAATTTTTCAGCCATTTCATCTTTAAACTCAAGATATAGCTAGATAAATCGGTCATCATTGAACCTCCCTCGTCATACCATTTTTAATAAAGACTGATTTCTTAATTTTTGCTTTGATTTTAAATGATTATATCTCTGCACATAAAATGAATGTATATGGAGAAATTGGATCTTCTTGTCGACAACCACTATTTACTGCAAAAAAACTTGACAAGAAACCATTAAATTGTACACACACTTCTGTATAAGAGTAATTTTACCCATCTCTTGAGATAATCACCAAAATTATAAAAAAGACAATGAGGATCTATCAATAAATAAGTAAAAACGAGTCCCGTATACTGCATAATATAAAACAAAAGGAATGTAACGCCTTTTCGCCACCCATCACACGTTTGATTGAATTATACAATCATTAACGTGAGCCTACTCGATAAAGAATACTAAAATGCACCCAAAACAATCGATGGTATTTTAAATTACGCCATTCTACAGGAATATCTCAACTTATTTGGCTCATTTTCCTGAGTTAACAGTTTGTCGTTGAAGCCATTCGCTGACGTCACACAATTATAGCTTCGGGGCTAAATATTTAATTATACTCAAATGAAAAAGAAACGCAGGCTAACTAGAATATGTAGTAGACAGACTCAAATTTTTACCTCCTAACCTTGCAATAAACCTCATATGATAGACCCCATCTCATTCTAAAGCATTACTTTTGTTAGAAAAAAATCTTTATCAAAATTATTTAATGTGTAATACCGTCGAATACTTCCTATTCTAAACTGTCACAAAAGTTTACCCTCTTTTTTCTTTTGAGTATATTTATTTTGTGATTAAATTGTTTGTTCTATTCCAATAGTTTTTAATAAATTTACGGTTATGTTAATTTGATACATTTCATAAATTGCTATTCTATAAATCAAATATCTAAACAAAATATAATTATAATTTGGGAAAACTCATCACGGAATGTTACTCTTACTTACCCCTGAGCTGAAATTGTTGGCACCGACGACAAACTATCTGCTAAGAAAAATGAACAAAAAATGTAAAGTTATTCCTGTAGAATGGCGTACTTTGAAATACCATCGGTTGTTTCGGGTGCATTTATGTTTTCATTATTGAGTACACGCACTAGATTGTTATCATTCATTATGCCGATCGTATACGTTGGTTTGGTGGCAAAGAGGTGTTAAATCTACTTTCAGTTTCACATTAAGAGCATGCTAAAATTATCTCACTTACATACGGCCAAAGACCCATTTATGATCCATCCTCTTTTCTTGTTTAAACCTTTTTTTCCTATGTTTTAGACTTGGGTATCCAAAAGATATAAGTTTATCTGGGTATGAGTTACATTTATAGTTGTTCCTGATTCCTTTAGCTCTTTGTGGACTGCTAAAGTAGAATCTGACATTTCCTCAGCGGTGGATCCAGATTCAAGTTGTCGATTTATTTCATAATGGTTTACAGACGATGCAGGGATTTCTGTTCCTCCACATCCAAATATAAAGGTTGTCGTCTGTATTTCTGTAAGTAATTGTGTTATGACTAGCCAATTCTGGACATCTTACAGATGTTCCCTTCTTGTCAATTTAGTAAATTATATATAAGCTGTCTGATCTTCCACAACAAACAAGAACGGTGGATTCAAATTCAAGTTGTCGAACTGTTTTACATTGTTTTATATTCGATGCAGGAATTCCAATAACAAGTTTGCCGTCTGTATATCTGTAAGTAAATGTGCTAGGACAAACCAATTCTGGAACCCTTACCAATTCGTCTCTCTTGCCATCTTTGTTAATTATATATAATATGTTTGATCTTCCACAACAAACAAGAATGGTGGATTCAAAGTCAAGTTGTCGAATTGTTGCACTATGTTTCATATACGATGCAGGCATTACTTTTCTTCCACATTCCAATAACAAGTTTGCCGTCTGTATTTCTGTAAGTAATTGTGCTAGGACAAATCAAGTCTGGAACTCTTACCGATTTGCCCTTTTTGCCATCTCTGTTAATGATATATAAGCTGTCTGATCTTCCACAACAAACAAGGATATGATCATGTTCATCGATATATATTCCTATTGGTCTATTTATTTCTATGTTAGTGTATGAAAACAGGGTACGTTCTTCTTTTACGGAAAAACAATGCACGCAGTCTGTTTTCCAGTCTGAAACAAATAATTTTGTTTTATTTTTGTTGATACGGATACATCGTGGCCATTTTAGGGATACATTTCCTGTCATAAAAACTTTTGGATTCTGTTCATTTGGAGACAAGACTAGAATCTTAGCATTATCATCTTCTCTGTCTGTGTCATGACAGGTTACGTAGATGTCGTCTGAAACCACACACACGCCATAACAGTTGTTATCAAATCTGATTTCATGAAGAACATTGTATGAATCACTCACATTGTACCTCACTAGTTTCTTTTCTTGCGGGAGGGTCACGATAATCTCATCATATTTTACAGGTGTTACTTCCCATGGTTCCGAAGATGTTGCAATAATTGTCAGTGGTTCGAAATCTTCATCATAAATAAACAATTCTGGTTTCTGGGCATTCGCTATTACAAGTTTTCCATTTTCCAAAAATGATGATCCCGATATCCAACTTTCTGTTTCGATCAGTCTTTTGTAGACTCCAGCTGAAACGTTATACAACGACCGTTTCCCGCTGGCTACGACAGAGATTTCTTCTGCTTTATGAATAAGCTCTGTCATATCCTTTGCATCTTCATATTTAGGAAATGGCTTTAACATGTCTGTATTCTTCTTAATTTGTAGTAATTCATCCTTAACCTTATTTACTTTATTACTGATGTTTTGAACCTTCTGTTCAGTGATGAATATCATTTTTTTATCCGGAGAATCTTTCATTTGCTCTAAACTCTCAGCATGCTTTTGAAGCTCGAGTACGTTATCATCTTCTTCGTCCATTTTATCATTCAGTTTTATTTTTTCCCTTTGAAGTCTCATTTTTAATTCCTTTTTTGTATTGGTTAGTTTTTTCTCAAAGTCTTTAGTCATTTCAGCCAAGTATTCATTGTGTTGCCTTTCCATCTTTGCGATTTCATCAAAATAGTTATCACTCTTTTCCGTTAGGCCTTCAAGCTGCATTGTTTCTTCTTTGATTTTACGCAACGCATTTTTAGTACTTCCATCTATATTTGCCACTTTTGTGTCCAGATTAGATATCACACAAGACTCGTGTTCTGGGAGAATGCACTCATCACAAAGCAAAACCGTGTGTTTTTCGCAGTAATATTGAATTTCATTTTCGGGATGATGATTACATTTACAGACTTCTTCTGATGGCTTGTGCATAGATTTCGGCTTTGTAATATCTGATGATTTTACGTGTTCTGAAACAAGAATTAGTTACCTTATATATGTATATGTACATCGTGCCATAATTTGACGAGGAAAGTATCATACTCATTTTCATGGGGTATTCCTTTGTTATTTCTGTACATTTATAATATATGGAGTATTATACTGTGTCATTCTAATAAAGTAATTACAGTAAGACGACTATATTTGGCACCAAATTTTTACCAGACAACCATGCAGGGTTCCTGTTCACCGTATTATTACTTCATCAAAGGGAAGCGTGAAAGTATCCGATTAATCATGCTTATTTTGTAGAGTCAATTATATAAAAAGAGATAATATTTTGATCTTGAAAAACGCAAATACTTGTATTCCATAGAAAAAACATTTAGGTTTTGAGGCCTGCTAAGGGTTTTTTTTCTAAAAAGTTAAAGTTATAATGATTCAATTTTTTATATAAAAGAAAATATGAAATAGCATTGACATATTGTAGATCAACACATGATGTGCATATACCAGCTGTAAAATAACAGTTAAAATTTGAAAATATTGATTAAATTACGCAATTTAGTATTTTGTCAAAATACTCTCATGGTATACATTTTGCCTCGGCGAACATACCGAAGACAGCCTGTAATCTGAAATAATTCGGATTTTAAAAACCGTCATCGAATCACAATGTGTTTATCTGATACGTCATCAATTTATTCACTCGTGATTCATTAACGAATGATCTTAAGTTTTTTGTTTTTTTTTTGCATCGTAGTAACACTGTCGTCAACGAGTATGTACAGAATGTATCTCGTAACAAATCTTTGTTTTCTGTCCGACGACTATACATGAACACTGTTTTTGGAAGATTAATAGGCCTTTAAAAACAAATTATTGACGACGGACAACAGCGGACGCAGTGCGATCACATCAGCTCACCTTGAGCACAGCTAAAAATCCCAAACTCTTTAAATTTCACATTAAATCAAGTTATACTATTTAAAGTAATAAATCTTTTTTTTTAAATATACATTATTGTTCAATCAGATTGTAATAAGAAATTTTGATTGATATAATCTTTTGGCATTTATCAATTTAAAATCAATCGTATTTCTTACTCCAAAGAATATAATAAAAAAGGAAATCTGAAAAAATATAATGTAGAACTTCATGTACGCCGTTACTCGTAACAACTTTTAGGCCTACTACTGCAAAAGTATAAATACCTATTTCGTCCAACGTTTTCTTAACAGTGTCTTCGTGTAGATCTGCGGAAATGGTTATATTTGTATTCAATTCGTCACTGACAACTTTTGATACCTCCTGTAAGTTTTCCAGTAGATCACTGTCATCTACAGAGGCTATCACGTCCGATATGCTTCTGAAGGTCTTGCATTTGAGAACTAAAACAACTGACCCATTCTTTACATCAACTTTCTTAGTTCTGTATTTCGAGTCAAAGTATCGCTGAAGTTCTTCAAAAGCCTCGAAACTGGCAATAGTGGGGCGCGACTGATCCGAAGCAGGTGGTTTTTGAAACATTTTTCTAATGAGTTCTGTTGCACGACTTGTTACTTCGGGGTCGTTGGATCCAATCTCTAGGTGTATCCCAATTTCAACTAAGAAAAAAATGACATTATCATCATTTACTGGTTTGATGTTATAATTACATTATTTACTAAAACGTGTTCATTATCATTAAAAACACCAGCTCTATGATTATCAAATGATAGCTATGAGTTTTCTTTTCAAACAAAATCTTAAAAAAAAAACAAAAAAACATTATAAATCAAAGCCAAAAGTTTTAATCATATCAAAAATATAATTACTTGAATGAGTTCAGACTTAAATTAAGAGTTCATGACTATGTTGAATGTCACTTTTATCATCCGGATGCATAAATATTGTTTTCGCATGCGCGTATGTCTGTTTGATAAAAAATGTTCTTGCATTATAGGTTATCACTTTTAGGCTAGCCCTCTTGCACAAAACAATCATTATAACCAGACGACCTAGCATTGACGGTCACCAAACTCGATTGAACTTTCGTCAAATATCAATATACATTGTATATTTATTCTATAATGATATTTATCCTAGTCCGTTCAATAAAAAATTGAGTCATTGTCAATTTTTTATTTTCATTTGTGACAAAAAGTATCAAAATGACCTAAAGGACAATGTAACACTATTCGTTTGGACTTATATTCTTTTTACATTTGAGTGTTATATTAGTTGTCTTGTCCAGGGGCCGTATTCATAAAGCTCCTTAGTTTTTAAGGAAAACATCCTTTACTGGAATAAATCTCCTTAGGTGTTTTATATATAAGACTAAAGTAAATTCTTAATAACTAAGGAAAATCTAAGTAAATTTTAGGGAAAACTTAAAAAACTAAAGGAATTTTTATCCTAAGGAGCTTTATAAATACGACCCAAGTTCATTATTTTCTGAGACTTTGTCAGTTACGTATGTGGTAAAAATAGAATCATGACAAGATGATTTGTGTCCATTGCACACATTTGTTCTTTTAGTTATGTAAAAATGTGTTGTGTTTCTTTAAACAGTTCAATTCTACCTAGCCTCACTTTTTTATCAATATTTCCCAGCGTTTCTGTTTTGGTAAAAAACTTTGACCCATATTTTTGGATTGCCAGTCGAGGGAGCAATTTGAATACATTTACTTAGCTAACCAACGTAGACGTCCTAGAACTGGAGAAAGAAATTGTCGATGTCCTCGGTATGTGTCTTAATATTGTTGCAACTTTCAGACTGAAAGTTTGAGAAAAAGAAAACAAATCGGGAAAATTATAAAGATGGATTTTTTTGTTGGTTATCGAAGTAAAGAGAAAGTTGTGTGGGTGGGCCAACTGCCCCTAAATCTTAATATTGGTCAATTGAAAGAACCGCAATCGAATATCTGGGTATACTCGACGACTGGTTCAGTTGAATTGTTTCAATGTGTTACATGCACGAACTGATTGTTGATTTGTTTAAACAACAAAAATGTGATACGCCATTCATCGCTTATTTCTTTTGTTATAAACTTGTTATAAATTAACAGCTAATTATGTGACAGTATTGGCATGTAATTACCGCATTATAGGTAAAACATAATAATAATGCTTTTGTGGATCTTTAGTTATAATAAACAGAAAATAATTAAATTTTCGTGAAACTGCTAAATCCTGTGTTTAGCTTAAACATAGAGGTCAGAAATGATGTAAGTTGACTAATATGTTTTGATCGTAAAAATAAATGAGCAGAGATGTACATTACTTTTTCCCGACGGAAAGGGACACGCTGGTATAATTATACGTCATTGTATATTTCAAATGTTTTCTGAAATTTCTTCTGTACCTTGCTCTTACGTCATGTCTGTGGTTTTAACAAATTACATTTCATAAAACGAGATTTTGAGGCAATCCAAATTTGAAGTTGTAGGTGTTCTAAAAACATACAGACCAAATATATTTACAACATTCCAAGTACATGTATTAATATCTTTTTTCACCAAACGTACAGTCAATTGCCTTTTTTGCCAACAGCTCCTTGTTCTCTGGACATAGTTCATTTTGTAGTTGTCTTATTCGTTCTGAAATGAAAGTTGTAAGTTAAGCTTAAAAAGTCTCATATAATAAAAATAATATCGTAAAAATCAAACGCATATTTTCATATCTTATTTATAACGTGATGGATAGTGGTAAAAGATAGTGTATGTGTGAGATGTAGTCATTTTATATATCATTACTCTGCAATATTGATAAAGATGTATGGTTTTACTGGTACACATTGCCTCCTCTAACTTATGTCAATTATCATCCTAATGTTATATCATTTGCTGTGTTAATACACAGTTGTTTTTTAGATGACCATTTGTTCAAATAATAGAAGTAATGTTATTATCTAGCTAATATAAATATACCTTTGTTAAGACTTTTCTTATATTCAATTTCCTCTATGGACCATTCATTTTCTATGGCTTCCTTCAGATCATTATTCAGCTCCTCTAATGTCTTTTTCAGTTCAGCTATCTCCCGAACTGATTTTAAAGAAGCGACTGCGTCATAATTTCCTTCAGTAAGGTCTTGAAGTAACCTTTCAATTATTTCCTTTTCTTTGTTTGGACTACCCTGAGTATCTAAGTCACGGCTTATATTTGAAATAGCCCGATTTGTTTCAGACCATCGAATAGCAAATTTGTTCGTAGAAATTGCAATTTCGCCTGTATGCGCTAGTTTGTTCCTTTCTTCATAAATATTCTTTACATCAGCTGTAAGTCCTCGCGTGTTTATATTTCCCTCGAAAAATAGGTTTAATAAGTGATATAAACACGATATTTCCCACTTGTCAACAGGGACATTTTTGATTATATACTCGTTTATCTTGTCCAATACATGTTTTTTCAGTTTCCGAATGTCTTGATTATGTCCTTGGATATAGAAGTAGACATCGTCAATTTGCTGCGTGTTAGAATGTGGTGTAATACCTCTTTTAGCCTCAAGACGTAACAAACCTCTGAGAGAAACAGCACCGCCTTCAAATGTTAGGCGGAAAAGTTTGATGTAATTTTGTTTCTCAATATCAAGTTTCATTGTTGATGCTCCGTCTATATCATTTAATTCATCCTATTCAGCTCTGCCCTATTAGTATTTCTGTAATAAATAAAACATTTTTTTATTAAATATAGCTTGAAGTTAAAAACCAAAAAAATAAAAAAAATATTTTCTCATTGTTGTTATAATTTGTTGGGTTTTATATCGTTACTGTGACAATTTTTCAGTCATATATTGACGTCCAGCTAATAACAGGTGGAAGAAAAACTCGAGTGTAGAGGTTCCCGTATGGAACCACTTTTGAAAGCCAGCTGGAATATGACTTTCAGACTGGAAAGTCCGTTGACGTGACTCGAAGACCTAGCGGCACATGTAGTCAGTGACTAAAACTAGTCAGTCACAGAGACCGGTTTTGTGTTATTCTATTTATATAACTACGTATTTGTAATACTTTTGGTGTCAGATTTGCGTTACTGCAAATATCACTTGGATACCGTTATGTAAAAAAAAGAAAAAAAAAGAAAAAAAAAAACATTTTGGCATAAAATCAAGTATATAATTTCTTAATTTTTATGCCTGATATCTTATGAAAATTTTGGAATATATTCAATATGGTACATATTTGACAATAGCTGACCTATGTGTTCTATTTTTTATAGTCAATGTGGCAATACATAGTTTGGATAACATGTCTTTAAAAAGCATGAAGCGATTATGGTCATTAAATATGCATAACTGTAATACGCATAACTAGAACAAATAAGTAAAACTAGAACTGCCATTGTCATGGCAAAAATACCCCCCCCCCCACCACCCCTCCGAATGCCGCTTTGTCACAGGGATTTTTGGAATGACGCTAATGAGGGATACAGTTCTTTGGCACTGCACTCCTCTTGAAATCTATCCACATATGAAGTTTTATATTGAAATCTTTTATCCATTTTGAGTTATGGTCCAGACAAAAAATGAGTATGAACTAGAACCGCAAGCGGTATCTTGGTTTTCGCTTTTAACCTAATCAACTTGAACACTTTATTTCAACTCAGCCACAATTTTCAATATGAAACAGAACGAAAAGGTTTTTGAAGACCTACTCTCATTTGCAAAGTTTTTTTTTTTTTCGCAATGTTAGAACATTCAAACTCTTCTAGCGCAAATATTTTGCCATACCCTGTCTCTTGAAATCCATCACATTGTGTGGTGCAGTCAACAAGGAACAAAATGCTGAAAACCGCATTTCAATCACAAATAAACATTTTGAGTTATAAGCAAAAGAGTGATCTAAAGCAAAACGCCCTCTAGCGGCAAAATTAGAAACAAAATTGCAAAAACAGCAAATCGTTCAAACAAGTATATAAGTCGCACTAGTCAAACTTTTTATTCTTATGTATCAGAATTTGAAGCATAAAACCTGATTTACAATTATTCCAAAAAAGGATCAAACTTTGGACTGCCGTTTAATGACCAAATCAAGTCCGATCTTCAAAAACTAAACATTACTGGAAAGAGCTCTTTAAGAACTAAAACTTTTGTTCATATACTCTCAATGAAATATTTTTAGTTTTGGAGCTATTTGTGGCCGAATAAAAACACAATAATCGTAATATAACCTTGACCTTTTCAATTCTTTTTTATTTTTTGAATTGTGAGGCCCTTTTAAACATAACCATACATATCGTGTGAAAATTTCATGAAGAATGAACAGAAAATAAAGTCAGGAGCGACAAAAACATGTTTTTGAAATTTTAATTTTTCCTAAAACTAAGTGAAGTTTGACCGTTTCTAGAGGACAAACCACGCATTTCCTTAATTCGCCATCCCATATATTTTGTGTGTATACGTCTTTTAAATGTTATGCCGGAGACGGAATTCTTCTATCTGATCTCTAACAAAAACGGATATGTTTTTCGTAGACCTACCCTCATTTGCACAGTTTTTTTTTTTGCAAGGTTCGAACATTCAACCTTCCGTGGTCAAAAGCTTTCAGCCTCACCGACCCTCGAATCCTATCCTATATTATTAGGCTATCAACAGGGAACAGAATGCAAAAAACCGCATTCGAATCGGACTTCAACTTTTTGAGTTATAAGCAAAAGAATGATTTCAAGAAAAGCGCTCCCTAGCGGCAAAATGAGAAAGAAAATTGATTAAAATTTTACTGTTAGGTACCTAGCAAAGCAGCAAATAGTTCAATCAAGTCGCACAAGTCAAACTTTTTATTCTTATGTATCAGAATTTGAAGCATAAAACCTGATTTACAATTATTCCAAAAAAGGATCAAACTTTGGACTGCCGTTTAATGACCAAATCAAGTCCGATCTTCAAAAACTAAACATTACTGAAAAGAGCTTTTAAAGGACTAAAACTTTTGTTCATATACTCTCAATGAAATATTTTTAGTTTTGGAGCTATTTGTGGCCGAATAAAAACACAATAATCGTAATATGACCTTGACTTTTTCAATTCTTTTTTATTTTTTGAATTGTGAGGCCCTTTCAAACATAACAATACATATCGTGTGAAAATTTCATGAAGAATGAACAGAAAATAAAGTCAGGAGCGACAAAAACATGTTTTTGAAATTTTAATTTTTCCTAAAATTTAGTGAAGTTTGACCGTTTCTAGAGGACAAACCACGCATTTCCTTAATTCGCCACCCCATATATTTTGTGCGTATATGTCTTGCAAATCGTATGCAGCAAACAGAA
>CM037788.1:54513231-54563231 GCA_021229015.1 Solen grandis
GTTGAAGCTCGCACATCTTAACGTGTGTGGGTGGACCAGGAATAACCATGAACTAAGAGTCAGTATTATACGCGCTATTGATGCTGATATCTTTACTATATGTGAAACCCACTTGCCCGAGAATGACATTATTGTATTTGAGGGATATCAGTGGTATGGGTTTAATAGACGAGACATTCACCGGAACGCCCCTAGGGCTTCTGGCGGCGTCGGCATTTTAGTTAAACAGTGTGTACAGGACACTTATGACATTAATATAGTAGATAAAACATATGATGGCATATTAGCTCTCAAATTCACACATAAAGAGACAGATTATACCTTTATTGTATTTTCATGCTATTTACCACCAGAAACTTCTACGAGAGGACGTGATAGTCAATCATTTTTTGCTAACCTCTTGTCACAAATTTACATACATAATGACTGTGATAATATGTTTATTGGAGCTGATTTCAATGCTAGAATAGGCAATATTCCTGATATTTTCCAAGACTGTGATGATATTCCCAGTAGATTACCCCTAGATACATGTGTTAATCAACATGGTCATGCATTTATTGAGTTTTTAAATGAATGTAAATTTTGTGTGTTAAATGGCCGATTCCCTAATGATAATTATACATGCATTTCAGGTCGTGGTAGGTCTGTAGTCGATTATATCTGTATTCCACAGGACACATTATGCAAATTTAAGTCACTTGAGGTATTAACTGTACAGGAGGTCACAGATCAACATCGGTTGCACGGACTACTTGGTGAAAATTCTCGCCTACCGGACCATTCTGTCCTAGTGACATACATGGAACTCGGCTTTTCACGTCAGTCGGATTACTGTGACAATAGGTGTAATAGTGATTGTGATAATGAGGGAAAACGGTATAAACTACGACAGATACCAGTTAACTTCATGGATAGCGAACAAACAAGGATAGCACTGATGAACATAATACACAAAATTGAATTGTGCCGTGAAACACAGTCAGAAATTGACGGGATATACAGTGACTTATGTAATGTGATTATAAAAGAAATGAATGATTGTATTCCTGTATACAGAACGGGCTATAGGTCTAACAAGAAACTAAGACATAAAAAACCATATTGGAACGATGAGTTAAATAGTCTGTGGCGTCATATGAGGGATAAAGAAATAGAATTCCTTAAATGCTCAGATACCAGTAAGAAAAAACAGTTACGCGCAATATATGTTCAATCCAGGAACAATTTTAATAAAGTTTTGCGAAGGACAGAAAGGGCATATAAACGTGAGTGCGCAGTGGAAATTGAGAACTTAACGTCGAACAATCCATGTGAATTCTGGCAAAAAATAAAAACACTAGGGCCCCGCAAGAATTCCTCTATCCCAACTGAAGTGGTTGACAGCCAGGGTAACGTCACATCGGATATAAAGACAGTGTTTGGCAAATGGAAGACGGATTTTGAAAATCTATACAACTGCGACACTGACAACAACTTCGATGAGGCTCATTTTAACCGTTGTAAAATACACAAGCATCTTATGGAAATGCAAATGGAGGATCCCCTATACGAATGCAACCTGGCTTTGAATGCCGATATAAGTAATCAGGAAATTATCAACGTGGTTATGAAAGCAAAGTCGGGCTCAGCATATGGCATTGACATGATCCCCTATGAGGTGTTAAAAAACCCCAACATTATCAAAGTACTGAAAGAACTATTCCAATTAATTTTGGATGCTGGTATTATACCCTGTATATGGAGGAAAGCCATTATATTCCCTATTCTAAAGGACCCTACGTCGGACAAACGCGTGCCGTTACATTACAGAGGTATCAGTCTCCTGTCGTGTATAAGCAAACTGTACTCGTCACTTATAAACAACAGACTCTCACAATACCTGGAAACCAACAATATACTTGGTGATGAACAGAACGGATTTAGACCAAAAAGGTCATGTAAGGAGCACGTGTTCACACTAAATAGTATTATACAAAATAGTAACGCTGTATTCACCGCATACATATACTTGAAAAAGTGTTTTGACTTCATTGACCGCGATATGTTGTTGTATAAACTGTTACTTAACAAAATAGAAGGTAAATTGTAAAGTCAATAAAGTCTATTTATGCAAGTTCATGTACAAGTGTGAGAATAAATAATAGGCTAACGGACTGGTTTGATTGCAGATCAGGCTTGACCGACGCTATATTCTTTATTCTCAAATGATTTAATCACGGAAATCAACGACCTCGGCCTCGGGATAAAACTCGGTGACGCGCCAATTTCTCTATTGTTATATGCAGACGATATTGTGCTGATCGCGGGATCCGAATCTGATTTACAGCAAATGCTCAACGTTCTACATGATTGGTGCAAACGATGGAGGGTATTAATTAATACTGAAAAATCTAAATGTATGCATTTCCGGAGTGGACGCACCCCAAGGACAGAATACATATTTACAGTAGGTGGCAACGTCTTAGAAACTGTTGACCGGTATAAGTATCTGGGAGTGACATTTCATGAGAAAAGTAACTTTACATTCAACGCCGATGCTTTATCTAAGGGTGCAGGGAGAGCCCTAGGCTCAATAATAAGCAAAGTGCATGGATTGAAAGACTTTGGCTTTAAAGCATATGAAAAGCTTTATAACTGTTGTGTCACACCAATTTTGGACTACTGTGCCTCTGTTTGGGGATTTAAATCTTTTCAATGTATCGACAATGTGCAGAATAAAGCTCTAAGATACTATATGGGAGTCCACCGATTCGCGCCCATTCTCGCCCTTCACGGTGACACAGGTTGGCTGCCGAGCGTATACAGACACTGGTCCAGTATCCTACGGCTATGGAACAGACTTGTGACTATGGACAATAATAGGATACCTAGAAAAGTATTTGACCATGACTTTAATGTTTGTTCAAACAATTGGTGTAGTAACGTAAAAGCAATAATGGATAAATTAGATTTTACCTCACATTTTAATACCAGATCACCAGTGGATATACAGGAAGTATATACCAGAACAATCAGCTACTATGGTGATAAATGGTCACGCGACATTAGAGAAGTGCGAAAATTACGGACATACCGACAGATTAAACAGGAGTTTAAATGCGAGGAATATGTAACCATGAACTTGTCTAAATACGAACGATCGCTTTTGTGCCAGTTCAGAATAGGGATACTGCCACTCCGCATAGAGACTGGACGCTATGTAGGGGAGCCCGTTACAGCAAGGCTTTGTAGATTTTGTTCAACCGACGTTATAGAGGACGAAGTGCACTTCTTAATAGAATGTGATAGATATGATGATATAAGGAGAGGAATATTAACAGACATTAATTTTACACCAGTATTACCATTAGCAGCTAATGAGCAAATGAAAACCATTCTTACAAATTATCCCAGGAAATCGGCCAAACTTATTGTAAGATCTTATTTATATAGACGATCATTAATGTATAACTGATCTTAACATAACAACATTTAATATGCCATTTCACATTTTTATGGCTATCTAAAGTTGAACTTAATAATATTTACGAATTTACCTTTTTTGGTGACATATAGGTCCACTGGGCCGGGTGCTATATTTAAAATATGTATATTATATTACTTGTTTGATATTGTATTTAATGCACATGTCACAATAATAAAATATTTACTTACTTATAGAAAATTCGAGGTATTTATTCGTGTGGGTACGTCATAACATAAATACAATATCATTCTGTCGTTTTCTGTAACACATGTTCGTGTATTTCTTTGGCTTGCGCGGTTTGAAAAGTCACGTGCTTTATTTTTTATTCCTTTATAAACCAAAAACACTCGAAGATAAGCTCTTCCAAGGATGAAATCTATCACCACCATCTGTGGCTGTTTTTAAAGTTTCATACATAAATTGCTTACAAATTTATTTGTCTCTACCGGTGAAACCGGTTGGGAACTACAGGTTTGTGCGCGTCCTTCCGTCCGTCTGTCTGTCCGTTATTCCGGACGTCCACCTGGCCTTCGTGTCCGCTCCACAACTTGGACATTAATGGATGAATTTCAATAAAAGTTAAGAAAAGTATTCCTCATAACCCAAAGGTGTTTCGCGCGCATCAACCATATGCCCCCTTGAAAGGTCAAGGTCACAGAAGTTGTTAGAAATTGTTTTTGATTTTCATAGGTTACATCTTCGTGTCCGCTCTATAACTTCCATGTTAATGGAAATATTTTCATAAAACTTTACAAAAGTGATTGTCATAACACAAAGGTGTGCCTCACGTATCAACCATATTCATCATTGAAAGGTCAAGGTCACTGGATTTGTTAGAAATTGTCTTAGTATTTATAGGCTACATATTCGTGTCCGCTCTATAACCTTAATATCTATACACCATTACAGGCATGTTTGTCATAACACAAAGGTGTGTCGCGCGCATCAATCATATGCACACTTTAAAGGTCAAGGTCATCGATGTTGTTAGAAATTCTCTTTGGTATTTATAGGCTACATTTACGTGCCTACACTGGAACTTCCATATCTAAGATGGATTTTTATTAACTTTATAAAAGTTTATAAATCTTTACATGAAGATGTATTGGTGCAACAACCATGTCCGCACTTGAAAGGTCAGGGTTACAGAAGTTCTTAGAAGTTGTCTATTGTATCCATAGGCTTCATTTTCATGTCCGCTCTATAACTCCCATCTCTGTCTGGAACTTTACATAAGTGTTTGTCATAACACAAAGGTGTGTTGTGCACATCATCCATATGCACGCTTGAACGGTCATTGCAGTTCTGGGATCATAACCCATTTCCATTATTTTCTTGTTTCTATCTGGCACAAATTGTCACGACAGAATTGCTTGCTATACTGACAAAGCCTTGTTTTTTATGACTTGTACGATATACTACGTCATCAAAAATGCATTACTTAAAACAAATAATGTCTTTTTTTATGATATACTGTATTGAAAAAGTCATAAAAACAATCTTGTAACTCTCATTTTGAACAATTAATGATCTATGTGTGTGTGAGTGTACTGGCGGTGGGTTTTATGACGTAAGACCCACGGAACACGTAATCTAGTCATTGCCATTTTTGAGGGGTTTTCTTGATGACACAAGTACTATAAACTTCCATGTATTGTATAATGTGTCAGTTTGATTAAAATCACTAAAGTCAATCTAATTTTATGCAATATCAGCAGATACTGCAATTTATGACACAATCATGCTGAATATTAATCGAGAGACGTAGCGCACCATCTCCATTATCAATACGTTCCAATACAGTTTCTCCCCGGACATGGTGACAAATAAAACCGTAGCGTTACATGCCGGCACTTGGCATTATCCTGAACAATCTGTAATGGTTACATTGACTGTTGCAGGCCGTATTTCACCAGGTTTCTGTGTTTTCATTCTTTATCATTATCATGTTTATTACTTTTTGATGTAAATTTCAACCACACTGGCGCCGCATTCGAAGCGGTAGGATTTTTTTTTCAAAAGGTGCAAGATCCAAACAACGCAGAACCACGCCGAACCGAACTGTTCCACTCATCCTCTGTATCGTGATTTCAGAAATATTTCAGTGTAGTTAAGTTGTTCCTGTCGCATGTTGCTGCATACCCCGGGTACTTCATCAACACCCGGACATCTGTCTGGTTAATTAGAGCAACAGCTGTGTCTTCTGACGGCAGCCGGAGACCGTTTAAACCCCGGGTCCTTCAGGAGCCCGGATATATAGGACAGTCAACATGTGTCTTTCTCGGTCATTATATTACTGATTTATATCTTTTAAACTACTTTATGCTAAGAGAGCTAAGCTCACGGCTAAAGGAAGGCGATATCATTCCAAACATGTACAAATCTTTCTCCGACTATATGATTTTAAAATAGAAAAAAAAAAACAAACTATCGTTGTTATAAGCGTAACCCTTTCGTTAGTTGCAGCAAGAATTTATATACATTCGAGTTCATGTAGTAGTTTGACATGATGGTGTCAAGTAAGCTATATGAAATATATTTAACTCTCGATTATCATAGACAATTTTAATTTCTAAAAGGATCATTCTACAGTTTAAATATATAATGTATATAACAATAGTTTTCTTGACCTATTGCGCCCAATGAAAATTTGTACAACAAAGTGTATATTTCAAGGAAGAAGAACAAGATCATGGAGAAATATATTAAGTTATTACTATATCTTTACCATTTTCGGCCTACGCAAAGTTTTATTTTTCCAATTTTCTACTTGTAAATTTTGTGGTAAAATGAATAAAAAAATATGATTTTATGGTTTTATCATATCGGGTATTATGGGCACCTCTCCACCCTTGCACCAATAGGCCATGCTTTTCAGTATTCATTTTTGATAAAATCACGTAAATTAGGCTGTGAGTACGGTTCCATTTCGTTCTTTTTATTTTGATTTCCCTTTACTTTCGAAATGGTATCGCCTTCTCATACACAAGAAGGAACTATTTACAAAACAAAATGGCGACCAGGGTGAACTTCCGGTGAAGCAGATGGCTCAATCATCCGTGACTTGTGAGCATCCATAAATTTAAAATAAACACAACTTCTTTAATGGCAAAATAAGTAATATAGATATCTGACTGTTGTAAAACTGATATTAAAACATCTGTAATGACATTACAAATATCCTTTTTATTGAAATTGTTCGACATGGCCGAGGACCTTGAAGTACGGTAGATCGTAATCAATGTGTCCAATCTCCATAGCCGTGGCTCGACCTGGTTTAATTTACAGCGGAAATTAAAAGTCACATCTTTTTACCATTATTTGATGATGATCATTCGATATGATTGCTATTTTACTGTTTCGTAGGTATAATGACAATTATTCTAAAGAAAAGCTTCACGTACATGACTGATAAACATGAAACTTGTGATGGTTTAGACCCGCACCATATCGTGTTTCTCAGTTTATTCTAATAAAAATAAAAAGAAAACAAAAAGGAAAGAAAGACCTAGAGAAATAAAAAATCAAATAGTACAGACCGATATTGTGTAATACAGGTGATCTCTTCAAAAACTTGGTGCTGAAGGGAGCCATGCAGTACACCTGGGAAGGAATGATCAGACCGTTTCTTGAGGTCGAACCCATGACCTCCGATAACGGACCGACCTCTCACCTTTCATCTTATCAGTCATTAGCCTTGGTGCCGTGCAAGTCCCTAATCCAGCCCCTGATATTTAAACCGATATAGACAGGGATCGACATGCATAGCAATGAAGCATGGTGATTTATACAAAATGTTGCTGTACGCAATAAAATGGACATATCATGGATATTGGGCCGTCGTTTCAAATTAGACAATGCATATGTCCTCGTGAATTTAAGGCTCTTAAGTACGACCCACAGCTTTCTAGGAAGTTGTGTTTCCTTAGTAGTTCGACGAAAAAGTATTCGAATTTTCACACAGCTGCATTCATAATCCTAAAAGCGTGATTCAATGTAGAAAATGCAGAAAAATACATTTAAATCAGGATATTTGTAGGAAGGGTTTTTGTATACATGAAGTAATGTTCGCTATTAACGAGGGATGATGTATGGCGTAGAAGGGGAGGAGGAAAAGGGGACTGTATATGTGAATAGAGAAGAAGAAGAAGGTGATGATGATGATGATGATGATGGAGATGATGATGATGATGATGATGATGATGATGATGATGGTGATAGAGTAAATTAGAAAATTAGAATAGCGTTTGATTAATGTGAATGATAAAAAGAAAGAAACAACAATGAAAAGAAATATTTTCATTCCTAAATATGTATACAAAAATATGGTTGTACATGACACTTGTCTTCCCATCCTCACCTCCATTATCCTAGTATGTATCTATAAATTTAAGGTGTCCAAGATATGTCAAGTAACATGAAAGTAAACATTCCTGCACATGATGTGTGTAATTGAATGTAACAATTTATGATCACGTACACCGATATATCACGTGTTTCAAACTCATTATATTTTATACATTGTGGCATGCTTCACTTAAAATATTAATTCATTTAATAAGCAGATTTTCTTCTAATATTCAGGAGAAAAAAAGGAAAACAAGCTTGAGTTTTCCCCCATTAAATGTAAATATGACCTTAAACTGACATTTAAATTACAATTTATAAAGCTTATTGTTGATAATTTTAAAATTAAGTACATCGTCGCTGCGTCAGTGTGCTGTCCGGAGGAAGGCCCTAGAATGCGCAATTTATTGAGAGAAAATTTGACCAAAAAAATGGTGTAAAGTGCTTGAAGTCAATAATTGCTTATGATTCATTCCCTCTACACACGAGCAATAATAAGATTAGAAACTAATAAATGCATTTGCTGAATGTTTAATGATCAAAAATATTATTCTTTGACGCTCAAGACGTCTATGAGGTTGCGATAGCCAATAGTGAAACTGAGAGTTATTTCCCCTTGACTTAATTTTCAGCGTTAGTTTGGCTATGTGCTTAGTTCTTGATTTGGTTAAATTGATTTCGATGACTGAAACTGAAATAATCCATAACAAAAATATTACAAAGATATCATTTCATTTATGTCGATGCATATGAAGTAAATTGTTTATTATAGTGACATATATACAATTATATACGGTCCAATAACAAGTGCAATAAATAATCAACACCCGGCCCCTTGGACCTTATGTCACCTACAATTAAAGAATAAACATAAATATTTAAAATTACATATATTTTAATTCAAATACTGAGATCAAAAAGTGTAATGGTATGATACCTGTAAATGTTTATTTCTGATTAACATCCATGTTTGTGCATTATATTTATAAATTATAACAGTAGAAAAAAAAAGCAAAACTGTAAGCATTTAGATGAATGATTTTTTTCTAGTATACGTTATCAAAGTATTTAACTATTAAACATTCTACTTAAACTCGTCAGATATGAGAGCGGTAGATAAGAGAACTTGTCAATGACACTACGTGTAAATATGACAGAGAGAGAAAGAATTAACTCAGTTGAAGACAAATTAGGGAACTGATGGGGTCTAGATTAGGGATGTCGACCCTGGGCCCTTTCTGGGCCTGTATGGCAAGATTCATACTCGAGCAGCTGTTCCCAATATAGACACATAACAACCTGATAAAAAACGAGATTTAAATCCATTTTCACAGATGATGTATTACCCGGCGACGTAACCAGCTGATGTGTTGCGAGGGAGGGACGGGTCTCCGTGACCTACATCTGTTTTATAGTCCCACATTCCTTCCCATTCATTGCGGACCATGTAAGCCCCGCGGCAGAGCCCGGATAACGGACGGCCTTCCTGTCTGGTTATCGTAGTCTCACCTGAATTTCGTACACGTGACCTGGATATGATGCCCAGGTAAGCAGAGAGAGAGAGAGAGAGAGCGAGAGCGAGGATGTACAATTTTGAAAAAAGAGACAGTGTGAGAGAGGGGGGTGGGATTTGTACAAATAATTGAAAGAAAACAAGAGAGAGAGGGGGGGGTGTGAGAGAGGGGGGTGAGGATTTGTACAAAATAATTCGAAAAGAGAACAAGATGAGAGAGAGAGGGGGGGGGGGGGGGGGGGGAGATATCCAGTATGTGTGTGGGCGTGAGAGAAGTCACTTAAATTTTACTACAGTATTAAACTAATGGCATATATTTACCCATCTAATAAAACAATAGTTTGAATGTGCCGGTTTGCTTGTGTTTAACGTCCCATCGACAGTTTAATCAGATGCCAGTTGAGGACTTTATCAACATGAGACATACCGTTCCCTGAAATGACTCTACTCCCAGTGACGTTGTTCGGAAATAGTGTCATTTAGTACTGAAACTGTAATTAAAAACCATAATATATGCACTATATCTACCCGCGCAAATTGTTGGTCGCTACAGCTCATCAGCTGGACCAGTATATTGCACATGGGAAGGTTACGAACAGTTCTTGCCCCTAATGGAGTTCGAACCCCACATTCGAATCAGCAATGCTGTAGGCAAGCCACTGGGCCTCAGGGCGAACGTTACAACCACACGACCCCTGGGATCAGTGTTCACGCAAGCTATTTTGCATTATTGCTGTAGAAGGAATCCATTAAGGCTATGTCTGTAAGTACAAGTAATCAGGAAAATAACCAACGGTTTCATGGAGGTCTGACCAAGAATAAAAAATACGTACATACTAAGCGAGTTGACCAGTTGTTTTGTCTTGACCCAGTATAGATAAGATAGACGCACAAACCTTTTAACCGTTCCGGCGGCAATATGCAGGAATTTTTACGAGTGTAAAAACTGCCGACGGATTTCCTGCAGGCATGATTTACTTGTGACAGTGGAAGTGTCCGGTCAAGTTGTGACCTTAGTTTACCTTGCTCTGAACTTGTAGGCACTAAAACAATGTAATACTAAGTATCAAAAAGTTATCCCGACAAAACAAAGGTGATTAAAGAAGGGGTGTTGCACCGACGACCCGGCGGCGACCACCGCGTAGATAGATCTGAGGCCGACCGAACTGCCTTGACATCAACACTAGATGTTTATTTCATAATTTATTATTTGACTGCCCTTTACTTGCACCACGATTTATTTACGTGCAACTCTGAGGACACGATGATCCGGAATTATCCGACACCTCCGACTGCGCATGTCCGTATTGGAGGAAATGACTTTAAAAAATAATTGCAATTGGGACATAAAAATTGTTTTCATAGATTTTTAATTCATACCCTTCTTTTTCTGTAAACTTTATTATATTTCATTTCTGAAAATCAGTGATTTTGTTCTTGTTTATGACTGAAACTATTTTCAGTGAGGTCAATGTCACTGTGCGTAAGGTCAAGGTTAGCATCCCTATACTTGCGAACGTAGTACATTGTAACGGCAGTAAATGCAAAAGTATTCCGATTCTGTCTCAAAGTACTGGTCCAACTGTTATATGCTACGCTGACAGGACTCTAAAACAAACTCATTATGGATATACTTATTTATATTCTTGCATTACTGACTAAATATTTTCATCGGAGCTGTAATAAGGGTTAATAAATTCATCCCCGTACAATTAACGAAGCTTTTTGTGAATGGGCATAGGTCTTCCTATATATATCTTTTTAATCACTTTCATCCCTCGTGGTCCGTTGTAAACATTAAGATGAAAAATTATATGTGTTGTAAATAAACATTTTATTTGATGTTTTATCACTTTTCCGCCGTGGCCAGCCCATTGTAGGGAGAGTTTCTCACGCTTGCTCGACCCAATGGACGGAGGGACGGTCCTGACCAGTGTAAACTCGGCCACCTCTGGCCAGGGGTGAATGTCCAGTTAATGTTGACCCCAGTTCATACTGATCGGGAACTTCCGTTCAGAAAGCCGAGTGGTTACGAGTGAAACATATTGGTTTGGATACCAGGTACTCTCGAATATATTTTTCCACATTGAAATACGCCAAATTAAAAAACAATCTGTTTATAAAACCTCGCATTTTGTGCTGTGCTACTATATCGATTTTACGGAAACATCCGGATAAATCATGTGATAAAAGGAAGCTGTTACAGATGAATTATAAAACATGGGTGGCCCATTTGATGTTATTGATATCGATTATCTGACCTTTGAGCAAGATATTGTCTTCTTTTTTTTTCACTCTCTGTCGCGGTGAACTTCCATTGTGTTTGGCTAGCGGTCACGAGCCTATTAATTTACTCGTATATGTGATTCCCTTATCATTGTTCTCATAACATTTCGGACATGTTGCATTTAGCCGATAGCCGAGATTATCTGTTTGTGGACACGTCATATGCGATTTCCCAAAGTTTTAATGAGAACCAATCAGAAACACTTCGATATGATTCGCCCTAAGCAAATTCGAGCCTCTGTGTTTAGCAATTGGCTTGTACTCTGCTTTGATCATGTCCGGAAATCATTTATTATTATTAGCCTAATTATTATTTTGGCCTTCACAGTTCGGTTTGTAATTTAGCAAATGTAGCAATCAAAATATAACCCTTAAAAAAACTTGTATTTAAGACTTTTGATGCATTCTGTTTATATATACATACAGTATTAAACAACACTTGCAAGCATGTGCCAACAATTCATTAAAGCTAAATTCAAACATTACGGTAAGTTCATTCCAGTACTTGGTTATTATACTGGGGACAAGACTCGAACAAAAACAGTTGGTGATTAAGCAACGATCGCTTCATAATAAACTGGGCAGGCCTTCCTTTATTAGTATCATGCTTCAACAACGTGTACGATGTCAGCAACAGTGTTTTCCAGGATTGTTGAAACCCATTTTTTGGACAATGAACTCTTTGAGTTATTGAATAATGCACACGATAGAGTCAATAAATGTGACACTACCAGAGACTCAACAACGTTTAAAATATTTATTCAAAAATTCACGTCACTTATTTTGTATATAAAACAATCGAGACACCACGGTGATAAATGCTTTACCACTTTCGGATGTATGAAGAATTGGGAAATTACCCGAGGTGTTCCGTATAAAAGTCTTTTAAACGTTTAAGAGACTTTTACAAATCAGACTATGTCCGCCTTCACGCATGCGCATGATCACGCAAACGTTAGATTCCAGTCCAGTTCTACGCTACATATCCCACGTGTAAGATACAACATAATAAATATATCTCCGTCTCATAACATGACAATGGAATGGCAAAAAAATAAGGAAAAAAATCCCCAACTTTCATAATATTAGATGAATTGTCTTGTCCATATTCGGATGCCCTCTAATGACGGTTGTCCCTAAGTTCAACCCTCGTGCAAACCGTGCGTTGTGTTTCCGCATATTGTAAGTACTGGGATGTAACATCAATTAAAAGGTCACATCAAGCGAAAACAGCACGAACGACCTTTACTTCATTTTATAAAGGCAAGTACAATCTATCAATTTCTCAACCATTGTCCATTATATGATATTGTGTTGCGATCCGTTGATTCCGTTTATGCACTAATTAATGTAATAAGACATATTAAATTGAACAATAAATAAAATAAGTTTTTGGAAAAAAAAAATTGGCTCTTTTACGAAAATGATACATTTTGTTCTTAAGAATCATTAATTGCAAGTGAGCGACATATGTATTTAAACCTTAACTCTGTGTATCTAGCACAAGAAAACACTTGGATTCAATTTTTAATCGAACATTTCAAATCATGCTGATACAGATTATATGTTGAATACAAAGTGGCACCTAGGGTCACCTAGCCTCTGTTTCTGAAATGCAGACGGAATAAACACGTAACAAAAATAGTGATAAGACTGAAAAACATCACTGTCCTTACATGACCTTTTTTTTTAACTTCATTGCGTCTTTGAAATCTGATGCAAATTAGTTCTCGGTCTTAGCCACTGCCACCCTGGTTTCTTCACATACAATGATTGTCAACCATGTTGACGTTTATGAGATTCTTGCAGCAGGTGTGCCCGTTCAGTCTTAGTCATGGCTTCCTAATTGTACTAATAGCGACATAATTAGCTAAGAAGTTAGTTATACACACACTATCTCGCAGGTATGATGCTTACCATTGAAAAATCTACATGTCATCACTGCGGGGAACCAGTTCGTCGCCCAAACTTCGTTTTTAAGAGACAGTTTCTCTCTTTCTTTACTTGCAATGACATCTAATGAAACTAGTTAGTAAACAAAAAATTATACGATGGGATGCCACCCTGACTCAGTCCGAGAAATTCCGAATACAGATTGTCGGGTGTTCTCGTATCCTGCAGAGAAGCATAAACAGTGACGTCCACTTCAAATGGCTGAATCGGGATCAAAGCAAATAAGCATGGCGGAGTCAAGATAGCACCACCAATTGTTTATTCAAGACAGCAAGTTAATTGTAGTTCCCTGATGGACCAACCATTGAGACAAAAATGTCTTGGCTCTATTTAGGGGTCTCCGTTGTAATTTAGACCATACGAACATCATTGTACGGGCTTAATTCTTCCAAAGTGGAGACATGTTGAGAAAATATTCGTCTGCCGGTGTAGGCAAACACAAACAAACAGTAGTGTGTTGTGGGGATAATATGATCATCCCCTGGGTAACGTTTGGGCCCAAACCTAACAGAATAATGGGTCCCTTTAACTCAATCGTTCTCAAACAACAAGGAGGTCAAACAAGGGTGAAAATATTTCTAATATTTGCGATCATTGGCACATAATAGATTTCTGATCATTCAAACAATATTCTTAGTTTTAATGGGGGCAAATGGTTCTTTTTTTTTCTTCTCCAATTTTATCAATTTCAACCATCAGAAGCGTATACATATATATTTGCAGCCATCATAACCATCACCAATATCTTCGTCATTTTTAACATCAGCATTTATCTCTATAAAGTTTGATGCCCCCCTTCAAAAACCTAGAAAATATTAATATCAAAAATGCTTGGGGGAGATTAAAAAGCGAAGTTCCGGTCGCTTAATGGACAAGCCGGGTTTGATTCTGGATATAAATTGACTAAAGCGGTCCGAAAGTTTGAAAGTTTATTTTTATGACCATTGACTCTTTGAAAGATAGTTTTCACGTCTTTAATGGTCGGATATAATTTCTGACCGAGTTTCTGGCGCCAGTGGAATCGTTTACACCGCGGTCAGAGACCCGGATGTGGTCCGAGAGGTGTCGAAATGTGATAAAAGCAGAAGCATTCCGACAGTAGCCTGGAAATCTGAGACTAACAACTGACCGTTAGATGTAACTGAAACCAGTATGCCACACTTAATGTATGTTTTTATTTAACTTTGACCTTTCTAATGTTTTCTTCTAAACAGTTTACCGGCTTTTTGTTTATGCTTTTGGACGGGATTTACAACGAAAAATTCCGTCCTTTAAATTGATCCGGGCAGGCGTCGGCGTTGTCGAGCGTACGGTGTCCGCTCAGGTTGACCTTTTTTAAAAATCTGCTATAATGTTTACGACTTAAATATTTGGATAGTTGCTTAAGAGGATGGACTTTTATATTATGCAGTTGACCTTATGGCCTTGACCTTGACATATGACCTATTTGATGAAAAACGCCCGAATAAAACACTAGACCTTGTTTTGGTTTTCCATCTGAAACAACTAAATAAATTTAGACTTGATTTATGACTATAAATACTAAAATAGCAGAATGCATATTTCAAGCTTTTTATAGATAGACTATTTGTCAACATACGCGTCGACCTTTTAAACTCTGCAAATGTCCAAGTATATCATTGGGATATACATGTAAGTATGATATCGTATAGATACATACTTATATACTGATATATACTGGGAACTGAAATAAGACTGGAATACGGCATATCACGTGGTAAGCTTTGTAATGATCTTGATTGACATAAATTTATGAAAATAAATTTATTTAATCACGGCGTGTATCATTGGCGATTGATTATCGTGATTATACTTATTGTTTTAATTAATCAATCGATTAACGGTATGGTTTATGGGCGCGGGTTAATATGGTACGCGATTTATCTATGACTGATCTTAGAATAATTATTTACCTGTTTAATATTATGTTCATTCTCTGACTCTGCTGTATATTCGCAGTGTTAATTGTTTTATCATGATAAATGTCATGACTCTTAAATATAATGTAAGGCAGTAATTGTTACCTGTAATTTGATGTTGACTTTATCAATAATTAATTCTTATAATCTTTCCATTTACATCGTTCAATTTATATGATATTTTCTGGAAAATGTTTTTCCCCTTTTTTTTTCTTTTTTTGTAATTGGAATACATTTTTCATATGTTGTCTGTTTTATGACCGAAAACAACAACAACAAAACTGCATTTAAATTTCGAATTGTTGGACAGAGTGTGATAATTATGTAAGATTAACATGTAACTAAAAAGAATATTCTATCAAATGATTACGCATTTTATCATAATTATTAATGTAATCATAAACTAGCGATGATGATGATGATGATGATATGATGATGATTAGGGCTTTTTGCCCAGTACGTTACAAAATCAAATCTCTAATCTCAGTCTGTCGACGCTTGATTGCAAAAACTGGGGGATGGGAAGTAATCCACGTTTTTTTTTTTATTTATCTATTTATTTGTTTTTATATTTTTAAGCTAAGTGCGCAACTTTATGTATCTTTAATTGTTGACTGTACTTGCAAACTGTTTTGTCTTGGTTTCATCTTTCAAATCACTATGAACATCAAATTTAGGATACAACTCGATTATAATTTCCGCGTTAGATATTGTCGGATGAGACCGGGAGCCACTCATGTTTTTAGACATCTTTATCTTTTTATTTGTTTTGCAATTGAATGACCTCGGAAAAACAGAAATTGCGTGTACTTAAAGATAGTCAAATTAATAGTCCTTCCCGAAAGTGGGACAAATTACTTCCTCGTTTAACTGTAAAACATAGAGGATATTCATGCAAGCAATATAAGATAAAAAAAATGCACGTACTTATAAAACTTATGTTGATCAAAATCGCACGTGAATACCAGAAAAACAAGACTGTCTCTTTGTCATGTAACTTGTAAGAGTTAGTTTAGCTTCTTTTTCTTTTGAGCGACGTTTTTGTCAAAGATGGAGGAATTCTGTCTTATACCATGTAAATACATTCTACTTATATAATTTATCTCCGTAATTTACTGTCAAGTGAGCTTAAAGTCGTACAGTATCTCCTAAATGTCGTATTTAATATCTATTCATCACAAAAAATTCTTAATACCACACGTTTGAAAAACTGATGCATCTTCTGTTAGTTCACATATTTCTTGTATATCATTTTGAAATTACCGATCCCGGTGACCGAGTGGTTCGAGCGTCAGCCCCATAACAGTGAGTTTGTGTGTTCGATCCCCGGCAGCGATTTATCAAAATACCTTGTGCTTAGCGCCAAGCACACAAAGGAGTTCCAGAAATAGTGCGAGGTTAATGTAGATGAGAAGGATATTATTCGACATGTCTTCGGCGTAATACCGTGATGAGAAAGCATGCATATGACTGATTTTTTTTTTCAAAACGTGTTCGTCTTATTATATTAACGACTTACAACGAATACAAACAAGGAACATAAACCTGTCTGCTTTACTATTAAATGTTCGATCTTTTACAACATTCCTCTTCCATGATGATAAATTCAAATGAAATAAAGGTGCTTTATGCCTGATTGATGGTCATCATATTTGGATATAATCTTATGGATGTAAGTGTGGAGGTAACATGTAAAAATACCTCGCGGACTCCTTGTATAAATACCACTTGGCAAGTCGAAGCAGGGGATGGAACTCACGTCCTGCGGGTATGGGGGAGGACGCTCTAACCACGGGACCCAAGGGGTCGTTTTTCTTTTTCAAGTGTAATCGATTACAACAAGAACAGTATGTAGGGAAATGAAAGCTATTGCATAAAAAGTGTTTACCTATACACAGTCGATTTATTGATATGGTATCAATATTTGAGTAAATCTTAAGCATGCATTGCAAAATAATCTATTACATTTCCCAACGCCCTTGTCACATAGTTCTGCTCGATACAATACTAAAATTCTGGGTTCTTATACAGTATTGTACATCTAACAGATTATACTCATATAGACGTTTTAATCTTTTCATTTTTTTTAATTAAAAAAATCTGCATATTCTCTTTCGGCAATATCGACTCAGCAAATCTTTATAAATACTGACACATTTCTGCGATTAATATGTAATTAAAACTTATACTTTTTCCACTTTTCAAAACTTACATAAACTTCGTGTTATAAACAGTCGGGAATCTTCGATTTGAGACTGGCATATCATGTTCACTAAGACGTTTAATAAGTCAATAATTTAAGCGAGAAATTTTTACAGGGACATATGGTGGATAGTATACATATATAGGTTTATTTTTGTGGGTAGCCATGTTTAGAGAAGGGTAAGGACTGACCAATAACAGTTAAGTCTATCCCAACAAAAACAGATATATACTACTCAAAACTTGCTAAGGATCACTTAGTGAAATCCCATTTCCTTGTGTATTTGATAGATTTGCTTTTGACGATCACCATTTTCAGTGATACCTCTTAGCTGGTTTATTTGGTTATTTGAGGCAATAATAATAATCATTACAAGTTGCCTTTCCAATCATTATATTAAATAATTCAAGTGTTCTGATATGCAATGAACAATAAGTGATGCTTAGCAAATTTTGAGTAGTATAGGTTCCATACTGTCAAGGTCATGGACACAAAATAAATTTCTAACAAATTTGGTTAAAATTATGTCAACATCAAAAATATTTTTCAAGCGATATCGTAATTAAGTATTATAATTTCATGTACACATGTACATGTATTTCAAAACTAACGTAAAATGATCGGTACCTTATGCGAAATATACTTGTCTATTGTTTCATTGAAATTTTATTTTATGCATGTCTGCGTTTTCATTACCGGTACATATCGTGGAAATCGTTATGCCGTGAAAACCACCTATTAGGTGTACGTATATACTATTTGCAAGTTATGAACAGTAAGAAAAATATTTCATGATCTACTGATGATCTACGATATATACTGGTAATGAAAACGCACACATGCACGCACACAAACTGAAATTTCCATCGGATTTTTCATCCGAATAATCAATATTTCTAGGTTTTCAACCTGGTCCCAAGCATTTCGGTTTAACTGTAGTTTCATTATAGCTACGATAGGGGTTAAAGAAAAGGGTTATATAAAGCAAAGAGTTTCAACAGTAAACAACAACTTTGGGGTAACATGGGTCAGTCGAAGTACCTGTGGCCCCCAGAACCGATGTTTGTGAATTCGAACCCTGCTGATATTAAGATTCCTCTTTGGTCGCCCCTTGCTGAAAATACATTGTAAGTGTTACCAGTAATCCGTCTAGCGTCAATATAAAACAGTTTTTTGCTGACTTATTTTCAAAATCGACGTGATAGAAAAGAAAGTTTTAACATGGAGAAGCTGTTGACATCTAGCTCAGATTTCTCGTAAGGGCTCATCCATCGCTACCTTGATAGGAACATGATGAGATACAAATTTCCTCTTATCTCTCTCTATACTTACATGAAATTTATGATAATGTTGAAGTGGGGATAGAAAAAAAAAGTATGACGACGTCGATGGTTAATTGGCAGACAAAGAAAAGGAAAACCTGAAGTTAAAAGGAGTATGTAAATCACGGAGAGAGGCCGTCATCGTCTTCTTGAAGATCATCCGTCTTTTTCTCCCCAAACAATGTCCCAACATTATCGTTATTAATAAGTTTCATGGTATCTATGGTTATCATAGTAGTTTCATGTTCTACAGTTACAGCTTTTGATTGGCAGACGACCTTTTATACCTGCAACATAAAAGATTTTGCCTTACCTTTGTATACAGTTCATCATTCAGCTGGTTTATGTGGTAATATTAAATAATATATTACAGAGTGTCTTTTATTCAGGCTATCGGTGAAAATTAGACTGTATATTTTGAGAATGAGTTACTTACGTATATGGAGATAGAAATCGACAATATTTAACAGATTAAGGTCTGCGCATGCGCGCACAGCTGCATGCAAATGACGTTTCTTTAATTAATGTGCTACATCATTTGCCTTTATTACTTGCTTGTTTTCAGTATACAATGTTCTGTCATCAGCTTTATCATGAGTTTGGCGCTCAGCATACAAGGAAATTCCAGGACTGGTAGATCCGGTGTCAGGATAATGTGACTGGGTATGGTATCATGCCAACTGTCTACGGCGTGATACTTCAGTGTGGCAGCACTAAATCTGTCTCAAGGAGACATCGTCTCCAAATGACGGAAATACTCTCAATGAGACGTTAAACCCAAAAACCAAACAAACAACCAAACTTTATCATGACCCTTTTCCTCATGTCATTACCAGTGTCAATCTCCATCCTTTTCACTCGCACATGTACATATTTGATATATTCTTTGACTTATTTCAAAGATGGAAACAGCATAGAAGCAAGCAAACCCTATCACGCGGCTTACAAACGTAATTGGGGTTCTCAATTTTAATCGGGTTTCTCAAGTTCGCATTGTCCTAGTTGAACTAGAATAGGTTACGGGGTGAAGAATGTCACACACCACACACCTTGCTTTATGGAAGTTTCTGAATATAAAATCTTCCAGTAAATGTCAGAATCAGTTGCCCAGAAACACCATCGGCAGGACAGGCAAAATTTCACCATCGGTGTGGATTTTTTGAGACCAGACGAGGAGCGAGACGTCAGCACAGTTGTCACATGGGTGGCACAGGCTGGTCTTCGTGACTTGATATGACGTGACTGTTCTTATAATTTCCTTATGACCTATTTAATTAGGTGTTGACATTCATTCCTGTTTATACATATGTACCGATACAAACATCGAGGTAAGATTAATAAATGAATGTTGTAATGGAATATCCTGAGAATAAATCGGCAACAAAAGGGCGCCGCTGTAGTGCTGTCACCGAATGAGGAGGTAAGGTGATGAGTAGAGAGTGATATTTGGGTGTATGGTTACCATGACAATTAGCCCTCTCCCTCGATAATACGCAAAAGGAAACGGATATGCTTAACTATTGTATCATTTACGGGGTCATATAAAAGAAACAATGGTGAGAAATGATCGGATTCCGACAGAACTTTATATCAAGGCCGACAGTGTCTTTGTTGGTGATATTTGGAACTAAGTATATTTCTCTTTCTAGCGGTGAAATCGGAGGAGAATCTTCTGGCCACAAAAACATTCCTTGAACGACATGAATAGTTTAAATTGGAAATGCAACTGAGACGAATTTAATACAAATGGACATATATTCGCCGTTATATACAAATGTCGCGTGGGGACATTATTGAAATCCATCTTCCATACACCCATCCGCCCGTCCCTCCATCCGCCTATCTGTCTCTAACACATCCATCCAGGGATCTTATGTTAGAACGCTGGTCCAAATCTCACACGTAATACGAAGCACAATACAAGACCACATGGTATATATGCATAATTATACATAACAATTGATTATCTGCAGTCGTTGATACCTGTCTGTGCTCTCTCTCTCTCTCTCTCTCTCTCTCCTTGCCTCACAGGTAACCCGTAATATATTAGTTAATGTTTCTCTTTCATATTTTATTGTCAGCTGTTAAATAAATATCCATATTTTAAAAAAAAAAAAAGATATCAAGATAAAAATCGTGATCTATCCCCTAGATATGAAAATTACTGTCAATGCATGATAATAAATACCATTGTTATCAATATAAAATCTTATTGAAGACATCCTGTCATTATTTGTATATGTTTTTGTTCATTATATTTTCAACATTATTTATTTTGCATGTCTTGGAAATACACTAATAAAGTAAAATTCATTCTATAATCAGCAGTGTTCCCGTAATGCTGATTGCGCGTATTATATCCTCTACATGGTAGAGAGTGCTGATTAATCACTCAAGCTATTATGCTTGTCAGATGGGATGTTAATTTCAAAAGGGGCGGATCAAAACAATATCCCCAAGTTTTATTAAATCCAAGGACAAGAATTTTCACACCGCATTCTTATATGATTAAATTCCTGTGTAAATTACCCGTTACTATTGCCGATTTTCCACACCTATAATGCTATTTGTGCGGACAGTGTACTGTACCGTACTATACAGTTGTATATATCAGTGTCTCTTAATACCCTGTATTCATGAATTTATACATATACCTATACAGTATATCTAAAGACTTTACTACTGGTATATATGTAAATTTACATGTGTATTTACTTAACATTTGCTCTGTAAATGGTTGTTTTTTTTTATCTTGGACATTTATCTATATCAAGTTTTTTCTTTAATATACAATAGATGTAAGGTATGTAGAAAACGCTCTCATATCGCCACAAGATATGCTATGAAATATTGATCGCTGACGTAGCAACTGTCTCTGTGGCGCAATCGGTTAGCGCGTTCGGCTGTTAACCGAAAGGTTGGTGGTTCGAGCCCACCCAGGGACGGATATTTTTTCCATTTTTTTTTTAAATGTTATCAATTTATTTTTTTAAACATGTCTCAATGATGTATCACTTAAACACCGTTATTTATTTATTTATTTATTTATTTATTTTTTATAATGATTTTCTAACGAAAATACAGATTTACGTTGCAAGATCCATACTGTATTAAAGTAAGACACTGTCAACAGGAAATAAAAGAAATAACACCACGTTGTCTTTGAGTTTTATGGCATCAGGATAGGGACTGGGAGCGGGTAATGGTTGTTTCTCAATGAATAAGGACCATTTGATTCAGATTTTCAGAGGTTTACTCTTAAACCAAACAAATTTAACACCAGGGGTTAATTGTAGCAGACACGTGTATGTTTAAAAAATACAAATGTATATATAAATTTACAAAATACCTTATTATGTACTTTTCAATTTTTACATGCTTTAAGTTATTGATAGGGGAACTTAAGCAGATCAAGATGCGAAAAGATACGCTCTAATTGTGTGCCTCTCTCAGAACGGTCACATTTATCCGTTGATTTTCAAACAGGCGATGATTTATTCCATTTCTGAATTATTTCGAAAGAGAGGGACATGATTACGCGACCACAACCAGACACTAGGTCATTTTATGAGGTATATATTTTATAAAGTGGTGACAGGACAAAGACCATGTCCTAACGACAGGTGGCGCTAGTGTCGTGACGTCACGAGCGGAGATTAAGAAGTATGGATAGAGAGGGTTGACTTCTTAATGTTTTTCCCTTCCGTTTATTTGTAATATTAATATTATTGGCCATAAATACTATCTGATGAAAGACCAATATTTTAGACACTGATTTGAAATAAAACTATGATAACGGCGTAGATCTGAAAATGCATTGAAAATGAGTAAGATGATACGAGTCCGTGTAGATCTTTAGGTATTTAAGAGGGGTGGGGGGGGGGGGGGGGGGGGTGAGAGAGAGAGAGAGAGAGAGAGAGGGGGGAGGGGCATGAAGATGGACGATGGAAAATGAATGTTTTGATAGATGGGCAGGAAAATCGTAGAAAACGAAATAGGACTCTGCACAAATCCACTTCTGGTGTATGGTCAGTGCTCTTGCACCGAGGCAGATAAGATATAGATTAACCCAAACTTATCACTGTAAGACCGGGTAACATCTGACCTTTCAATGAATCTTCCTTACACTCCTGATAGAACACAGGTAGCAGTTATATGACGTCTGACAATCGACCCTTTTATTGCCTTTATTTCCGATTGCCCTAGTGACCCTGGAGCCCCAGATTGTAAGGATATTGATCCCCGTAGTGTTGCGTCACACTGGTTACGTCACAGACGGTAGGGGTGAAACCAAGGTGACCACGTGCCACTGAGAGTCTGAGCCAATACACCAATGGTCCAGCTAACATGAGATAACTACATACCGCAGTGCTAGAAGAAAATACAAAGCTCACTATTAAAATAGCTGGGACATGAAATGTACTGTCTCTGTTTTTAACCGTACATCAATAGTGCGATTTTCTGTAATTTCATAATTTATATTTTATCTCGCAAGTTATTTTTTTTATTAAGCCATATTCAAGTAATAAACTGATTCATTCAGCATTATCTTATTGCTCGGAATTCAAACTGAAATGTACTGAGGTTTTGGGAATAGAATTACAGTGATTAGGTAGTTAGGTCCAGTTGGCAATAAATGTTTTGATTACTGATTTTGGTAACTGTTAATCTGCCTATGAGAACCATTCTGAAATAAGTAAAATCAGAGATACGGATTGTTAAGTATGCTGGTCTCCGGTCAGAAATACAGATACATGTGTATACTTCATATTGAGAAACTATTTTGAAAATAAATCAGACTAAACTTTTATCGAAGAAGACAATACTCGACGTGAAAAAAGATAAGCTTCCCCACACTTATTGTCAACGTGAAACCCCCCGCCCCCCCCCCCCCCCCCCTCTCTCTCTACACCAGAGGCCTAAACATCGTTTGTTTGAACATTGGGCACCCGTTACGGCTTGTAGAAGATCAGAGTGTATGGTATCCTGTGTATGAACAAAGGTGGCTGACTGGATATGGTCATTAACCCTTTCCCTCATATAGACTCATTTTGACCCTTTCCCTCATATAGACTCATTTTGACCCTTTCCCTCATATAGACTCATTTTGACCCTTTCCCTCATATAGACTCATTTTAACCCTTTCCCTCATATAGACTCATTTTGACGCACTCATTAGGTACCACTTAAATCCTGATCTGCAGAAAACCACAGTTAAACCTTACCAAATTTAATTACAAAATCCTCATTTCCAGACCACTGAGGAGCAGCGACCAGCATAAAACCTGATCAGCCTGCGAGTTACTCGCAGGCTGATCTGGTTTTATGTTGTTCGCATAGGTCTTTTCATGGTGTCCTCTATGAGGGAAAGGGTTAAAACTACCACTTGGTCCCACAGTTATGGGTTCGAGACATGGTCTGTTGCTAACTATTATTTATTTCACACTAAGCATCATTAAGCTTTACGTCTATGAAAAGGGCATATCCATATTTTGCCAAATTAAAAACCTAAAATCAACTTGGCGACGACGACGAAGACCACCAATAATAATAATAATAATAATAATAATAATGATGATGATGATGATGATGATGATGATGATGATGATAACAAACGTGTTACTTTTACATGTACACGAGGATTTCCTAAAGCTATAATTCTTGTGACGTTATTATTTAAAAAAAATATTTGACTACATAATCGTAGGAATGGGCGTGTGTATATTACAGGAAGTGATGTAATATCGGTATGATTAAAAAGGGAAATTCTACACGACTTGTGCTTAATGGTAAAGAAAGTATCAACTGTGCAGAAGAAAACTTTATTTTGAACACCATAGTTCTACTTCCTCCTCTACTAGAAAACGTCCTTGTGTTGATACTATGACGGGTCGCTGTCCGGTCGGTCATCTAGCTTATCGTTACTATAACAACACAAGGCGACACAATCTGCATTGTTAGCGAAATACGCAATCGTTTGATAAGAAAGATGATTATGGAATGAATAGATCCCTTCATGAATAACTTATTCCTAGGTGTCGTCTGGTCATGGAGTTAACCTGGCGTCAGTTGCTTGTGAAAGTCTTTCATTCGCTGATTTCTATTGGTTTTAAACAGGTATAAAAATTATGTTAAAACGTCTCAAATACGTCCTAAAACAACAAACTGGCAGCATTTGTAAGCCGATGATCTCAATTATTCAACGAAACAAGATGCTTGAGTGAAACGTCCATTGAAGTGTATGTAAACATAAACATCCTTTGCGTCAGATGGAGAGAAAGGTGGTTGGATTGAAAGGTCACGTGGTGCCTACGGCGTTGAATCAGGGGCTGACGTGACCATGATGTCAAGTGGAAACAGTGATGAAAAAAAAGAAAGACATATCATGTTATGTCTGTCTGTCTGTCTGTCTGTCTGTCTGTCTGTCTGTCTGTCTGTCTGTATGTATGTATGTATGTATGTATGTATGTATGTATGTATGTATGTATGTATGTATGTACAAACCTTGTATGTATGTGTATTTATATACGTACGCATGTCTGTCTGACAATTCGCCTGACAACGTGCCTTTCTGCCTATCTATTTCCCATACACTGATTTAGGGCCGAATTAACCTTTCCGAGAGCCAGCCACCATTTATGCAATATCGTCTGCTAATTTAAAGAATGGGAACTATGTGGATTTCGTGTGAAATACTACCAGTAATTGTGCGGAATCGGTGTTTCAACGAACCCTATACCACTAAGATAATGCTGAAATTAGTCCGTCTGCGTGTGGGCCGGAAGTGGATAGTTTCGAAACGCCGTCTGCTGTACTTGATATCGTGAAGACTTCAACAATTTGTTATCCGATCAGCAGTTTCGGATGAGCTTAATTTTAGATAGTTTTTACTTTAAATATATGTTGAACATTATTTAAAAAAATAAATGCATTTTATGTGTCCATTTCCGAAATAGTGTATTTGGTGCGTTTATGCGTTTAAAACAAATAAGAAAGAGGAGAGGACAACAACAACGAAGATTCCACCATCATCAACAACAACAACAACACACAAAAACAACAACAACAAAATAAGGGCGAATTCCGTTTTGATGTTGAATTTCATAAAATCCCATGATCAATTAATGGACTATGATCACAATTTAATAATGGATGGATTACCTTAATGGCCTGTGTTAGGATGGCTCACAGTTTGCTTGCTTTAGGTCGTCGGGTTCCACCCAAGTGCCCCAGTGCGCATGTATGCAATTTTATTCGAGCGACTCATTCGTGAAATAAAGTAGTTGAAATAGTTTTGCTAAATAAAAAAAACACAACTTATTTCTCGGGTATTTCCCTATTTGCTTAATTCTGATCGGTCAATATCGTGCTCTAATTCCACCAACACACTCTGAATTGTTAAGACGAATATCATCCTTCTCTAATAAATGTTCCCATATAATTCATTTTTGAACAAAACGTGTTAGTTATTAAGGGATTACTCAAGATGATGATAATGAATGCTTGCCAGCTTAGTGACTTTATTGAAATAGGAAATGCTTTATGAAATCTATCTAAGTTACAAATTGAAGTATTATTGGTGAATTTCGAGGCGGGTGAATATTGATGCTTTGTCTTCGATCACTATGTTGAATCCTTGTCGGATCAGCCAATACTAATGCAAGAACTTGCGGCCAAAATGGTTCCATGTCGTGACGTCAGTGGACTTCCGGGAAACACTTGTATCTCTAGATTGCAACTTAGAAAAAAGAACAAAAACATATGGGACCGGAAATACATATTAAGGGCCACAGAAGTTGGTACTCTTATCTGCTGAATGAATTCAAAAACGTTTAATGGTATCATGTGACACAAAAGTCCTAAATGCTATTATTTATTTCGAAAAAAATCAATTTCAAACTGACTGATTTAACTTTTTTCAAGGTATAAATAATTACAATGTCTAATTATACGTGACATTTAAAGAGAGACTGGAAAGATTTCATTTGGTGTTAATATGGCCAATATGGAAGCATTCCAGAACAGATAATTGGAACCTGGTTCAAAATGTGTAATACTTTCTAACACCCATCAAAGGAGAAAATCGTCCTTGACCTATTATCAATACCCAACTGACCCTATATATTTTGACAAATAGCCTAATTACAGGTTCTGCACCTGCAAATCATGTTTCCATGGTGTCCAACGGTCACATCAAAGACATTGAGATTGTTGAAGTTAACAAAGACTGACATAGAATTAATTGTACCCTGTTACAGCTAGTTTCTATTTTGGACACTGATACCATCTATTTGTAACACATTTCCATCATTTAGACTGCATTTACATGTTACATTTTTGTCAGTGCATAAAAAAATAAACCGTTAATCCGCCATCTTGGTGTCAAGCTTTTCGCCGTCTCGGATTGATCAAAGTGCCGGGTCACACGGAAGGTGTTTGACCGCCATCTTTAACTAGCACGAGACATTAATCGGTTGTCGGGTTCACAGTGAAGATCAAAGCCACTCTTGTTACATCTAGCAGTTCAGGGTTGCGAACCGGTCAGATTTTGAAGATATACTTAAATGCGTCATACAGAAATCTCGCCATATATGTACAAATGAAGAAATATTCCCCAATTCTTTTCGGAAAGTGTTTCATCTTGCAAGTCTGTTCGAATATATCTTAGTAAAATGTACTGATGTGGTCAACCTACGCCATATAGATATGATAATAAGCATACTTAAAGAGCATATATTTACCACTGTACGAAAAGGCATGCTGGCATATAATGAGTGGTCAAGCTAGGTGATTCATTTGTTCACAGTGGGCACATGGCTTATACCTGCATATTCAGCAACAATCCAAGGCTTGCAAAAGATGAATTTGTTTGCATGAAATGTCAGTTTAATCTTTTGAGCAGTGTAAATTAAATATACAATTTTTCGATCATATTTACGCTTTTGAGAGGTTTTTCGGTTTTAAATATAGGAGAACTGGGTTTGAAAACGTAGTACTATAGTTGGTGCGACTGACGTCACACACAACTAAAACAATGTTAATGTCAATACAAGAGTGTTTAAAGCATAGTGCCACGTATCATGCAAACTAAACCTAACTTCTTTCCCATATCAATTGTAAAGCCCATCGGTTTAATTGACACAGAAGCTATTTTATATGCATATTTTATCACAAAAATCGACCTTGACTGAATATAAAAAACCTGTTTTCATTTTTCAAGTAAGAAAACCCGCAAGGTAAATGAAAAGATAACCGCATTACTTAAAATAAGAGGGTATTTCCTGTATTTTCAGATGTGGGCGTAGTTTGTGGTTTCTAATCATTGCTTGCTATGTATTTAATCTCCTCCCAACTACCCTTGTCTAATCCTTGTTACGATTGCTCGTGGTTAGATACATTGATTTACCTTTTGTTAGGCTGATTAATCTGGGGGTGGACCAATCATCAGTTTGCGAACATTTTTGATTTATATAGCTTCTTTCCCGGAGTCTAACTTTAAAATAAATCTTGAATACTTGACCGACTCAAAAATCACGTGCATTATGGGGGCGTAGCATCCGTATTAAAAAATAGATGAGAATGATCCATTCTCAAATGCGCAAATAAAACTTTATCTTAATTATATATTTTTTTTAAATTATTTAATCGACTAACAATGTGTCTTTAAACAGCTACCTTTTTTAAATACCGCCTTTTGATGGAGTTTGTGATATTCCATCACCCTTATTTAGAGCTAAGTAATACTTTAATACTACATACTTTAATATGTCATTTTATGACCAACCCTGGTGGCTGAGTGATTGCAGCGTCCGCCTCGGAAATGGGAGGTCGTGGGTTCGATCCACGGCCGCGACATACCAAAGTCGTAAAAAATGGTACTGGTATAGCTCCCTTGCTTGGCGCTAGGCATATAAGGGTAGTTCAAGGACTGGTTGGCTCGGTGTCAGGATAATGTGACTGGGTGTGGTATCATGCCACATGTCTACGGCGTGATACTGCAGTTTTGCAGCATTATATCTGTCTTTAGTAGACATAGTTTCCAAATGACTGAAATACTGTCGGCAGGACGTTAACCCCCCACCCCTCCAAAAAAAAACAAAAAACAAAAAAAAAAACGAATAAACATTAACATATTATTTTAGTAAGATGCAAAAGTTATATATAATTTTCGTCATGGCGTTTCAGTTAAGATATGCGTAGTTATACAAATCCATTACAATGATGATAAATATCAGTTACATAATTAGTATTCTTTCTCATAGCTGATATCCATATACATGTATAAGTATTTGCTTTAATATGTAATTCAATTTGAATACTCATTTTAGGTACCAAACTGAAAGTAAGAAAATACCAATATTAAAAATGTGAGAAAAAAAAAACGTGTAAATAACTTCCGTTTCACCCCTCTCCCTTAAGCAAGTCTCGATTTAATTGAAAGAGGATGAAGGAAGACCAAAGACATTCCAATTACCGGTGGGTGTTCTCAAGCAAGGCGGTGGAAAAAATAGGAGTGGTTACAAATGTGCAAGGTAGACATATTATGTAATGCAGTATCAAAATAGAGCACATATTTTCCCATGGACATGGGTTCTGTTTTTATACGTATTTCACTGAAGGTCCTATAAATATGTAATCTTCTCATGCAAACTCGGGATCTTAATTCAGCATTTCTGTTAGTTCGAACTTGAGACATATTATTTCTACTGGTACTGGTTCCTGTTGGTGGTTATTGTTGGACCAGCACTTTGCGCCATGAGGGAATGTTGTCCCAAGTGGGGAACAAACTCTCAGCCCTCAGATCCGCAGTCAGTGAACATCCACCACTGAACCAAGAAGCCGTTGGAATAAATCGACAGTTTAAAGTGTACTTTGTAGAGGCTGCTGAGGATATCCAAATGACATGTTGTAAGGTAGTATCGATCTTTTGGGGAAAAAAGAAAGAAAAAAAAAAGATGTTAAAGCGAAGCTTGTGGTCAATCCATTTTCGTGGCCTCCCGAGGAGCGAACTAAATATGTAGTAAGTTTTAAAATCATGCATTATTCATGAAATCGTGAATAAGAAATGATTTCATAGAAGCAAAGGCAACAACACAACCAGAAAGGCCAATGTTGTCAATATTGACTTTGTAGGTAAAATACCTCATTCTTATACATGTATAACCTTTGCAGGTGCAGTCTTTATATGTGTAAACTATCAGCATTTGTTTTCTAATGGAAAGAATTGTTTTATTTGCTCTTGTATTTTTTCTCCATTGTTTTCCGTTTACTTGCGACAAAACAAAGTACTAACCACAATTTTTACTTCCAAAAATGTTCCACTGCCTTTCGTTTATTTCGAAACTTGAAAGCCAAACCACAATTGATTTCGTGTGTTAGTCATTGCGAAGCCGGGTACAAAACTCTCGTGCAGAGTATCCAAGGGTCACTAAGCAAGACTTAAATGTGGCAGTCATATCATGCGTCTTGTTAATAGTTAGGTAAAAATGAAAGAAAATTATATTCACTACACCTGTCATTCTAAATAAACAAGCGGGGATGGCTAAACCGAGGACTATCTTCTTTCATGTTAATCGAGGACATTGTCTTATCAGACGTGAAATCTCGAGATTTGGCGAGATTTACCGGTAAGAGCTGGACTTATATGGATTAAATGAGCGATATGTTCTCTTTAGGCATTTTAAGTGTTTAACCAGTGTGAGAAACTGGGAGGCATAGTTGAGTGGATGGGAACGCTAGTACAGAGTGAGGCCAAAAGTGATCTGCCTATTTGTACACTTTGGGTATTAGATCGTGAAAATAGAAAACTTAAAAAACATCACTTAAAATGACGTATCCTACTGGGTGTTGAGTTTTCTTATCTACGGATTGCACAAAATATACTTAAAAATACATACTTAAAGCAAGTATGCATTTTAAGTATATTTTGTGCAATCTGTAGGAACCTAATTATACAGAACTTTACGTTATCGGACGTTTTTTACGTTATCAGACGTTTTTACGTTATCAGACGTCTTTGAGGTCAAGACGTCACTTGAAGAAAACTGGGTCTTTTGGGAGAATATTAAACAAAATAGCGATTACTTAAAAAGTATCTACTCGACATATGATATGCTAAACAGCACATCTGTTTTACATGTATAAACAGTTTGCAGGAATAAGCAAGAAAACTGAAGTGACTTTGACCGAGCCTGTATATTATAAACGAGATGCAAAAAAAGATGCAAGTACCCCTATCCCCAGCCCCTCGACAGTCTAGAGTTGACTCTTCCTTTGCGCCTGGAAAGATCATAAAAGCAATTTGCATCCAGTGGATTCGAACCTACAACCACCAGTTCCGTAGTCAGATTCCTTTACGGCACGGTTTCTACGGCCATATATAGTAATCTTTAATTACCGTAAAAATAATTTCGTGAACGGAGATGTTGGCCTTTCACGGACGGTCGGAGTTTTCCATAAAAATACAATTTCTACACACTAACAATTTTGCGTTTCATATCGGCTACGCAAAAACGCCTGCGCGAAATAAATGGTAGATTTAGTTATATAATTCATGTTATGGATAAACATACAAATATGAGAAATAGTTCGTCCGATATGTAATGGGGAGGAAATGTGATGCAATAAATAAATATTGAATTGAAAGCAAGTATAGATCACATCGTATATTCATGCCTTCAACTAATGAGACCATTACTGTTAACGGATCATTAGCTCTAATGCCTGCAAGCACGCACGCTGACATACATGCACACAGGCATTAAATGAAAGTGAGGAAACCTATTTACAGGTAGCCGTTTAAAATTACAATTGCAGAAGTGAAAAAAGGGACAATGTTGATACTTACAGAGAGGCTACGCAGCTATACTCAGCATTAAGTTATCTTAAGTTTAAACTTACCTAATTTTACGTCAATTGGGAAATTTGAAAAGTCCTAAAAACCTCTCGACGCTTAATGCCTGGGTTGGACCAGTACTTTGCAGCTGGAAAGGTCACGAACATTCCTCGTTCCCAACAGGACTCTAACCTACGACCTTCGGATCCACAGTCACGTATCACGGCACTCTTACTCTCTATGTCCCTCTGTTTAGAAATGCTATTGATCCTACCGACAACTGCTTTAGAGCTACGTTGAAGTTGAAATATAAAAAAATGTTACTGACATGATTCCGAAATAGTTGACAAAATTCATATACGATATTCCTGTCTTTATACGAGTACAAATGATATAGTTCTTACTAGATGTAAGGAAATTATTTATTTAAGTACAACTACCGGTATGCATCAAGTACGGATGATGGAATTAGACCCGTGTAATGATGTATCATATTTATGACATGACTTATACAATTCACGCATCGATTCATAATTCTGCTCTGATAGCAACTCGTTGTGTGGGTTTTTGTCTGTCTCGTGTCTCCGGAACGGAAATCATTTCTTATCACAGGTTTTGATTTCACGATGAATATTTTTTTATGTAGAACTAATACTACTAGCACAGTTTCGGCGATTCTAAATAGCTCAATATACCCATCTAACCTTAACCTTTGACCTAATGTGCAATGTAACGTGCAGGAACAGTTGCAAGGGTTAATTGAACATGCAACAAACGGCATCCTAGAGTTACATAGATCTCGAACTGGGTAACAGAGAGAATACTCAAAACGAGGCCAGTAGGAAGTTTAGTGTAAATCAACCTTGCCGTTACCATTTTATTGACCTTTCCACACACACAAAAAGCGTAATTACTATTTTATGACAAAATTGCTGAATGCATGCGTTTTAGATGTTGCCATGTTATCCGTATCAATTAAATCGTAACCTCCCGACAACATGACTGATGGTGGTATGGATTACCTGTCATGAACTGTTTTTTATATTTATGCAAAAAAAAAAAAAAAAAAAAAAAAAGGAAAAAAGAAGACTAAACATGACCTGAGTTGAACAATAATTTTAAGCATATAAACGAATTTTTTTTCTATTTCTGTTATTGCAGACATTGTTTGCATTTATCTGTAGATTTGAATATCAGAAATAACAATTATTCGATGATGCTTTTTCTTTTCCTTTATTAACCAACCAAACATTTAAACTTTGTCTTCATCACATATTATTTGACCTTCGTTTTACGTAGAATTAGGATGCTCTTGTAGAAAATGGCCTTCTCTTCAAATTTCAAAATTGTTGTGACACCAACGATTTATTCCTTCTATAACTGGTACCGTAAAAGGACTCATTCACAATTTAGATGGGACCCAAACTGAAAGTTAGAGTATATTTTATAGAAGCATGGTTTAAATCCTTCCTACTCAGCTGAATCAATTTCAAAGGTGCTTCTCTTCCACAATATCTCAGATTCTTGGATATATAAACCATTCCTACAATTTTGAGAAAAATAGTAAGTTATTCTGTCATAGCCAAATATTCTCTCACAATATCAGCAGAAACGCCACTACTTTTTTTCCACAATTTTGAAAAAACAACCTTTTCACAAATGAAGGGGTACCGGAATCATTCACATTTCAAGGAAAAAATCACTGGATACACAGTTTTATATTTTGTCGAATTCAGTAAAATCTCTTTTAGCTGTTTCTGACTCATTGTTTTTCACAAACTTTTCCAAAGAAAAGAATTTAGCGACAAGCAGTCAGAGGATGATTTACAGCCGAGAACCGTTCACCGGAAGTTGAGATTCGCTCCATGATTTCTTATTGAAACGCATATGGCAGTATAAATGGCCGAGTTTGCGTTAATTACCTGTGAACATCTAACGATGATGTTAAAAATGATAATCTATATAATCTCGCCAGGGAAAATGGTCTGTGTTTGATCCCTCAATAAACGGCGGTTGGCCGTACCCCTGCACGAAAGAGGGCAGGGAAAGTTTATAGCCGTAGCAAATGTCTCTTGTGTGTACCTTCTTTGTATGAGAAGAAAACTCGTTCATTGTGAACAGTTCCTTTGAGGAAATTTTAAAACATAAACTTGAAAAACAAAGCTGATTCCTTTCATCTTCTTAAAAACAATTTTGTCCATTCATGGTTGTTTAAAAACACTTAAAACACAATCACTTACTACGTTGATACTGATTTCTAAGTCGGTCCACATATATATTTAATACCGATTAGTTAATTTAATTATCATTTGACATACATGCACTTAACAACAGTATTATTTATTACGCCAGTACGCCAAAATAAGTGAATTTCATGTTGGAATAAGAGACATTCTATTTAAATTTAATCTAATTGAAAATAAGTATTAATTTGTCTAAATTTAACCTATTTTTTATGAAACAAATGTCAAGTAAATTCACCCATCAACCGATTGCAATGTTGTTTTATTAAACCCGAATAAACGTTCGAATTAACGAGATGATCGATTCTCATGTGATACAATTTTATGTCTACGAAATCAAATGCAATAAGTATGTGGCTAAACTTGGTTGCGACCTGTGTCTTTCTATGTATTATATAAACTTCGCATCCCTTATTTCCGTTCAGAATTTAAATAAATCAAAACTGCATTCGAAATAGACCTAGGTCTAAAACATTTTATTTTAGGAATATAGATTTTCATGTTTTCGAATAACATCCAAAATACATATGTTGTTTTCATTTGTAAAGAGGTCACTTGTCAGGCATTTAAATATGGACAACGGAAGTCAACCCAAACCGCCAGATAATGTGTCCAAATGTTGAAATATGCGGACACTAATGGCCGTGAGTCAGTTTCTGCGTGTATTCTTCTTACTTGATTTATTTCATTTATCACCTATCTACCCCAATATTTCAGAATGATGACCGTGTAATTGCGGATACCCTGTTGACCTTAGATGACCTTAGATGACCCAAGCATCTATATACCAGGCGATGTCATCCCTGCAAGGTCACGGACCCTCTTTGATCCCTTTGTCAGTGCCAAAGTTTATGTGTACATCTAGGTGTTAAAAAAGAAACCCTTTACTTATATCGGTAGGAGACATCTTCCTGGCTGCATTACACTCGCTGACCATCAACGGCCATCAGCACATTTTTTGTGGTCAGTTTTATTTTGTGGACATCCGACAGTCCACGATTTACAGCATTCCTGGTGAATAGTTTCACAGGGAGTGGTGACTATATTGAGTGGGCTGGAACCACAGCATTACCATGACAACGTATATCTGATATAGATACATAGACCAGTTGGAGAGGTTTATGCGACCGGTGTTTGTGTGGCCCTGCCAGTCCTTGTCGTCTAACGACCACAACTCCATTATGTTTGGCATTTCAAACTGAGAGGGACAAACAAAACAAACAAAGGAAACAAATCACAGTCATTTTCTTAGTCATGACCAAGTCATATTTCCCCAACCGGTAAACCGTTTTGCAAATTTCCCACATCTTCTAAGACTTGAACTTCAATTCAACTCTCTTCATATAACAGCTGATGGATTTTGATTTAAATATTCATTTTACGTCGACTGAGAAACTTATACTTATTTTTCTCGACGATTTCTGGATTGGACCAGTGCTTAGCGCCTGGAAAGGCCATAAAAAATCCCCCAACGAGGTTCAAACCAACAACATGCGGATCCGCAGTCGGATAAGATACAACCCCAATATACAGGTTCTTTACATTGAGAATGTCTTTTTTTTTTTCAAGTTAAAAAAGTAAAAAAAAAAGCCTTCCGTCTGAATTGGATTTTACGTGTTGTGAAATGGATTAGTCATACGTACTTATTACAGCCCCAAGTACAGACTAACCGGGCGAATTCAAAAGAAAATTTCTAGCAGAGCATTATCATAATGGTTGCAATCGTTTTATATAAAGCTACTTTCAAATACTTTCTGTAAGTTTGTAATAACGTAGAAAGATATTTGGAATTAAATGCAGGAGGTGTTAGGTGACAAAGAAGGGACATGGGGTGAAATCAAATAACCAATGCCATTTGCCAATATTTTGTTTAAAACAAAGGGGTCAGTTTTTATATAGTAACGCACGTAAACGCTGATCTACCGAAAAGTTCATTCATAAGAGTTTCCCTTTTACTACAACCATCCCGGTGGTAGTAAAAAACTTCCATTTTCACCTTCAGGGATCACATCGAGGCAACCGCAAAACCGCAGAACAATCGTAGGAGGAAAACAAAGGGGGACATTGCCAGCGGGCATGGTTTACGGCTGGTTTTACGGTGCGCATATCAATGGAAATGATCGTCCCCTGTACCCAAATGTAGGTCACATACTTGCGGTTAAAGGGTCAAATAGGGTCCTGGCTCAACGGCAAAAGGGCCCATTTTGTGGTTTTTAAACCACGTGTTTTTGTGTATGTTTTTTTTCAATGTCTGGTTGATAGTTTTCTATTACCAGCTCAATACTCCCACTTGTTATCAATGTAAAACAGAAATCACAGCTAATTCATGTTACGCTTTGCACAATACGCTGTATATCCAAAGCCAAAAACCAAACCGTCGCTTACTTAGACCTAAAGACTGAAAGGGCTACTTATGTTGAGGTGAGAATACAGGGACGATTATGTCCTGCATTGTGACACGATTTTCTTGGAAACTGCAAAAAACATCACACATTCCTGGTCAGCGGTGGCATCGAAATTACACAATTTCAGGATGTTCAACTGAAAGAAAATGGCGAAGCGTGGCATGCACTCATCAACCAGTGTGACGTAATCAAGACTGGACATCTGGACTTGGTGGTATTGTCCGGAGAGCGGGCATCATACAACGTGACCCGGGTTCCTCCGCAGGTCCTCCCATCAGCATTTCAGTAAAATTACCGATAAAAGGTCGAAATGGACAATCTCCCTACCCACTTCCTGTTTTAATACTGGATTGCATGGCGGTCATGACATGCCCTTGTCTCGTCTGTAATGAGAGGGGACAGTGGATGTCGGAACACAATATGTGTCACATTCTGCTGACACGTGGTCATTGTGAAGCTGACCTTTAGTGCACTGGACAGACAGACAGAGAGAGAGAGAGAGAGAGAGAGATGGGGGGGGGGGGGTACCAGTAAACAAAATGAAAATCAAGAGGCAACTGCTACCTTCCTTGGGTGGACAGACCGACTTTAATAGGCGTTTTTCAGGACCACCAATATATTCATGCAAGACTTAGTTTATGTGCATGATTTTGTTAAGTTTGACCGTCACATAGAGATGTTTTTAGCATTTTTACACCTCTCGTCCCATCTTGTGAAACCAGGACACAAGCAAAATACAGTACAGGTAAAATCCTGTTTTGTTGATTTTTCATTAGTTAACGAATGTTTATATAATCAATAGATAATCATTTATTAACAAGCAACGATGGAATACTTAATGTTCCGAATGAAATCAATATTTTTGCATCAATGAGTTTCTGCCATGCAAAAAAACAACAGCAAAAAAAAAACAAACAAAAAAACAGCACATATGAACAACATTTTTGTGTGATTTTCAGTACACTGTGTGGACCCCATGGCAGTCTTGCGCAAACATTAAATAAATAACCAGTATTTCTTAAAATAGAGGATTTTACTAAGAGTACAATCACAACAGTGTGGCCATTTTTTTAAGCTTGCATCGACCGTTGTATTTAATTTCTTCATCAATTTTAATGGGATGCTACACATGGGCCCTAATTATTCATCTGTCGGATAATTCTTTACAGTATTTCCTGACATTCGGGAAAGCATTAGTGATGCGCTTTTCCCGAAAGTAAACACAATTTCACGAACTCTGAAGGTCTTTCATGAAAATCGATGGAAAATAAAATTCTTACAGTAGATTTCTCATCCAAAGCATCTTGGCGTCATATACCAATTAGTGTGAATGTAGTATCTGTGGTAAGTACTGTATGTTAGAAATTTTTCAAAAATAAAAAAAACACATGTGCATGAAGCATATTTTGATCGAATAAATAAAATAGATGGATATTTGATGAATAATTATTGAAATGTTGAATGTCATCATTCATTTTTGCTCTCTTTTATCAGTTTTCGAGTCATTTTGACCTCATAGTGACCTTTACACTGTGGGCACAATAAAAGCCGTATTGTGGTATAAAATTTTAGGCATTTCGCTTTTCAGTTTCAGTCCATACATCATGTCCCTTAACTCGCTCTTGCTGTCTTTGAGGAGCTGACGTTCTCGGATAAATAACATAATTATTTCAACTGGACATGCGGAGTTACGCTTTAATTGATTTTAAGATCAAAACACCCAACAATTCTTGAATTCTTCTCGACTTGCACGCGCATGGATCTCGTTTGATTTAGATCACTCACGGACATGGGAAATTTTATGGATCAGTCCGACCGAGCGGGAAGTACGTTACTTCAAAGTAGAGATTTGAAGCGGTCAGAATTTCATACGGATCTGAAAATTTACACAAATGTTTGGTAATTGCTCGTTATTAATCTACTTCATTTTCTGTCCTTTGATAACTGAGACAGAACTGTATCTTGTTCATTGTCGCAAAGGCATGACGTTTCTCGTGCTGGGGAAGACACGTGTGTGTGTGTGTGTGTGTGTGTGTGTGTGTGGGGGGGGATCCACAGAGTTTCTGAGGCACAGTTATTCATTTGTGAAGTCGTCTGTCTCTCAATCTGTCTGCAGCATATATTACGTCTCTGGTGTATTGTTGTTTCAAGATCAGTGATATAAGATTAACAAGTACACGTTTCCCCCTTTTCCATTGATAGATGGAAAGGAGTTCCGGTTATGGTAGATAGATAGATAGACAGACAGATAGATAGATAGATAGAAAGAGAAGAAGAAGAAGAAGAAGACAGACAGACAGACAGACAGACAGACAGAAGATAGATAGATAGATAGATAGATAGATAGATAGATAGATAGATAGATAGATAGATAGATTGCTTTAGTTTCACTTCTTTTTCGATCTGTTGCTATTTTTTGTACATTTGTTATTTTAAGGAACATGCACTTATGCAGATGTTGAAAAACGTTATTTTTTCATTTTTATGAATCTACCCGGTAAATTGTCAGATTTTTCTTGAACCAAAATAGGCATTTAAAACTAAAATGCACTCTTGAAAGTGCATACATATTTTTTTTTTTGGCTGGTGCAGTACATCCCTTTTACCTTAATATGATAAACGAACAAACGCCGTATTTGCAAGCAATTGTTAAAATTTTTCTTTTCCTAGTCTCAAAATGTAAAGTTCTGATTCTGAGCCTTATGTATCGAAGTTGTATTTTCTGATCTAAAGAAGAAAAGAAAACATTTCAATATATCAACAGACAAAAATATACATGGATAACACATAAGTATTAAGGAAGTTATACATAAATAGTGGGGATACAAGGCTACATTTGGGCACAGCAAGGAGTATAGTGCTTCTCTCCATCACGAACAATGCCGGGATAATGAAAAAGTGAAGTTGACCACTTCAGATTAAATTATAGATATAATTAGATAATATTTTGCTGATATGCTTTTATTCGTGCAGAAATGTTGTACTAGTCTAGGTTACTTTTATCTCAAAATCTCAGTCAAAGTAGGGGTTATTTATCTCTGAGTGTGCTGACACACGCTGATTTTTCTGATGACCTGCGTTCATCTAAATCTCATTTACGTCACATAGCAACGAGTTCAAATATCGGAAATGTACGTACATGCACATTTTGCATTGTAAAGTATATCACACACACACACACACACACACACACACACACACACACATATATATGATGCTCCTGTTTTTAACATATATATCAGGAATGTAAACAGATAAGTTACTATATCAATAGATGGATGAAAACCAGACAAACGAATAGATAATAAATTATTAAATATTATATAATAAATAAAATGATTGATTGATAAATAAATATAATAAATAAATAAAAAAAATGTCCCTGTATATAATGAATTTACCCCACATACTGGACAGCGATTGCTATCATGTGACAGGCAATGCATCCGGATATAAGTTTTGATCGACACACGAATTGCATTTTCCCGGCCTCCTGTGATCCCGGAACGTTGATTACGCCGTAATCTAGCTTTCATCACCCTATATACAAGGACGTTTGGAGAACATCTAAGTACTACATCTAGTTCACATCTAGTTAACATCTCTAGATCTGTATCAATTCGTAAGTACTCTTGGTATATATCTCATGTTATTAAAACAACAACAACAACAACAACAACAACAACAACAACAACAACAAACAAAAAAAATGCTAAAATATTTCGTTTTTTATTATATTATTGTAATAATTTCTACCTGTCCGTTAATCCGTTATCATCTTTCAATTTACATTATACGTGCATAAAAATAAACTATTGTTCAAAAGAGATTATGCAGAGTATAATTAAAAAAGAAATAACAACAATCTATGATATGAACTCATGGTTCTTACAGTTTGAGTCTTGGATGAAGATTAATAAAAATGTTGGAGTTCTCATATATTGAGCTAAATTCTGCCTAGGAACAGGGGATAGTTTTTTTTTCTAAGATTTACTGTCCACAGATAGGGAGATATAGATTATTTCAGTCTTCTGATCGCTAATCCGTCCTGTGACAGTCAACAAGTATAAACGTAGGTTTTACTTTAAAAGTCCACAATGCCACACCGGTGTTTTACCATGGCATATAAAAGGGGCTCCTCATAGTATATAACTGATGCATTGAAAAAAATATATTAATGTATATATCTAGGTGGTAACTACGCGTGAATGTGAAAAGTGATGTTATTACTAGATTAGTCAAGTTTTCAGGAAATCAAGTGGATGACTATCAAATGCGTTCCCTGATAAGGATACTATAGTTATTGGTTATATGAAATCGCGGATATTATAAAAATGCAAGTACAATGCACATCGAAAATAAATGCCAAGTTGTATATACATTGTAATGCCCGTTTAGTAAAGAGGTAGGCCAATTGTGCAGGTCACATTTGTCCTGCTGGGACTACCGTTTATCTATCAGCAGTTAACACAGCAGGATGACCGATTAATACACGTGAATAATTGAACCCCGATGTTTCTGCCTGATAAACTTTGACCCCACGGTTCAGTTTTCATAAAATTAGGCATAACCAATTTGTATGATACTAATGCCAAAATGATAAAGACTTGGCATTTGCAATGAAATATTCTATCGTCATGGCACTAATTTGTTACTCAAAGATGGTAAGAACAACAATAACATAAATACAACAACAAAAATTACAACAAGAACAATTAGTCGAATGTTTATTATTATTTTTATTAACACCAATTGTATGTAAATATTCAAAGTAATTTAACAATATTTAATTGCAAAAATATTATCAAAAGATCAAACTATATATGACTATTTAGATTTAAAATAACCGATCGCGGTTTCGACAAGGAATGATATCGACAAAGACGTACAGGAACGAAATGTCTGAGCTAACTCGAATTTTGAAAAGATTTCATTACGGATAAGGCTTCGATTAACAAGGTCTTAATTTTATCTGAACACGATCTCCTTAGCTGCCTGATATCTAGACACTAACATCGTTTTTATTGACAACTTCATCCACAAATTCGCCATGAGCGGTCATGATGTACGATTCGCCCCCAGGAATGTTCGACCTTAGTTTATTGCTCCCAGGAGGAAGTTTTACGTAAGTACGATACGTGGTGCATCAGCGAAAGTTTGATTCCGTGTTCTCTCGATGTTGTCAAAGGTAATAAAAATTGCACATAATTTGAAGATCAAAGAAGTGAAATGTTATAGCTGATACTTGCTATAATCATAATTATGTCGGAATATCAGATCAGTAAGTGTCGAGGATGTAAACAACTACGATCTCTAGACACATGCAAGGGGTAAATTGGTAGGATACATGGTATACAATGTATCTGTTTCTGATTAGAAATGTACAAAAATAAACCAGGTAAAGAAGACATTGATACTTTAATGTTTTCGATATTACTACATCCTATCGTCATAATAATCGCATATATTTCAACGATGAACATTGGCTAATACATTGATTCAAAACTATTTGTGTGTATACTCAATATCAATACCCACCTACAGACGAATGGTCATACCATTGTAACGTCCCTTGAGTCTTAAAAAACGGATGGTTTCTCCATCACAGGCTATAAAGTTACGAACAGTATAAAACCTATATTTGGTGTTCTAAAATAACGCTTTTCCCGTGCAAAATACCAACACTTGCCGAGTTTATTTGTCAGGAAATAAAGACATAGTGAGACATATAAAAAAACAACTTGTTGTATTTCTACCAATCGCGAGTACGAGCTGCTTTAAGTCCCCGTCACATAGTTGCCGGGCATTTAGTTTTATCCTATTCTTCCGAAATGCATTCGCCATAATTAACAGATCAGGGAGCATGTCGCTCACACTCGAATTTTTGTTTTTCGGAGACACCTCCCCTGGACTCAGTTTTTGTTATTTTTTCTTCTTTAAAATGATGTTTTCTCCTTGTTCGGCCGATAATTGCCAAAATGGCGAGCTATAGATATGTTTTGCAACTCACACATTCTAATCTATGTAGCATAAATATAAAGTGCGCGCATGATTAAATAACCCAGTGTTATAAACAACATAATGTGTGTGCTTCATCGGGTATAGAAATAAAACAGCATATGTTAGGAATAGGTAAGAAGTAATAAAGAAAGGCAATGTATACTTGTACATCTAACTTACAGGTGAGTTGCTTGAAGAATTACACCTACATCATAATATGAACATATGTGAAGTAAGATAGCGTGCAATAAAAACAAGTATTGTAGCGTGACCTAAAGAAACATCCAAACTTTTCTTTGTGTTGGCACAATGCTTGACAGTTACGTGCTCCAGTTTTCATTAAGAGAAATGTTCATGTCTCAATTTCATAGCCCAATGTTAATAAGAGGTGTTAATTAAGATCAAATACAAGCAATACCCTTGTAGTGCCATCGGATGCCCAGAATTCAGCAGAACCTCGGAAAGCAGTTTTCCAGAGCGCTAATTATAATGCTGTCTGTAGAACCTTGAATGCCCGTTGCCATCTAATCACGGTTTCTTGGTAAATTGAAGTACTCCATTACGCGAGCATTTCCAGATTAGCTAATCAAACACAAGGTGCAAATGTAACTCTGGTGACTTGTAAACCACGCGAAGGGATTCTGGGATTGTTTGATCTTCCGGTCACTCCATGTTCACTTGCAGCGTTAAACGACGTCTTGCCATGGATAACCCGTGCGCGATCCCCCAGGACAGTTCACGTTTATCACGTCTGATGAAATACATGTCGCCTGCTGCCACGTAATGAAATCAAACTCTTCACATGCTAGTTCAAGGGTCATCAAAGAGTCGAGCAAAGATGGAGAGGTCAGATTCAACATTAGCACATGACCTTTTGTTGTATAAGTTACAGTAGTTCAAGAAATTATTTTGACCTACCGGTAATCTCCTCTTTTTACTTTGGAATCAGTTTTCCTTAGATTACAAGCGTTCTAGATGATGAGGGGAATTAATAATGTGCTGTTTGGGCGAAATTTCAGGACATTTTTCTATCTAAAACTGGAATAACTGTCATGCTTGAAATAGGTTGATATGGTCTTTCTTTGAATTTTATTTTCATTCATATACGATAAAGTAACAGACATATATTTGTATTTTTGCATGAACTATATATGATCGAAATGTATGCCCAGTTCAACTGGACAAGGATGTGATGAGAAAAGTAGCCGAGAATTCGGGTGTAATGTCAGAACACTGGAGGGAATTCATCATAAAGAAATTCTCGTGAGAAACTGAAGTGACGAGACAAGGGTCCTGCCGATGATCCGATAGTTAGTTCAGCCCCCACCACGTGATCCTATTTATTCTCCCTACCCTGTTTGTTAACCTGTGTAAATATGGAGTGGTTTTGTTTGTCCAGCCTTCGGTCAGGGTAAATAAATAGCTAAACAAAAACAAACGAGAGATGTCACTGGGTTTTAGACCTTTTTAGTTAGGACCTTAAGGGCTCTCTTTTTAGTGTTTATTTTTTCTCCTCTCCTTTAATTACTATCATCCCCATGACTATGATAGCGAGGTATCCGCGTGAAGCAGTGGTAGAGTCAACAATCGTTTATCATGGACAGCCTTACTTCCACATTCACTTAAAAAAAACTTTCGAATTTTGAAATCAAAACTATATTACAGTTGTTAATTCGTTTTTTTTTTTTTTTTTTGTTGTTTTTTTATATTATGCAGGTATTTTTTTTTTATACAATTCCAGGTATATAGTACGTCAACGTAAATCATTCTTTTTTTTCAGTATTTGACCGGTTATAGCATCCGCCGCTAACCGGGAGGTTGTGGGTATCGTTTGTCTCTTGTGACTCGAGCTCAGCATATAAGGGTAGTTCCATGACTTGGCGGCCGAGTGTCGGGATAATTTTCGGGTGTGGTGTCATGCCATTTCTCTACAACGTGACATCACTATGAGACAGCTCAATATCTTCCCATGAAGACAAAGGTTTCCAAATGATTGACATACTAAACCCATACAATCATTTCAGTATTTGAGAACATTTTACGATCTGTTTTCTCTTTAATTCTGGAGATTGACAGTTATTGACAACCTGTCTTAGGTTTAGTTCTTATTATCCCCTCATATTCCTGCAATACTCATATTCTGATCGGAATCAGCCTCGTGTCAGGTTTATTTTACTGCCCCTTTATCGGTTTGGTTCCAATATGATAAAGATAAATCTGTAACTAAACCACGATACACATCCATCTATCATAATTGAATCAAAATTATACACTGTTCCTCACTGCGCTAATGACATGTTATCGTTCTATCTTGATATACAATCAATCAATTAAAGGTCGATCTAAAATTAATGGATGTCACTGGTGCACGCCGGGCAAATGCTGGGCATGCGCAGTGGGACAACTTGGAACCATGTGCTCCAAGGAATACGAAGAAATGGAAAATCTGCTACTATTTAAGAAGTATATCAGAAGGGCTCCTGGTGATGAGTGATCAATTACTCGGGTTTCATAATTTGGGGGTGGACAAGGTATTACTGAACTAATGTTAAGATAATGCCGATTGATGGCTTACCGGCCCCGTAGGTGGGCTTATTTGGAACAGACCAAGACTTGATTTCAATAAAAAACGAACATTTTAAAAACATATTCGATATGATAATTAAATGCACTAATATTTGTACATAACAAGGTGAAAATTAACATGCTTTTTCAAAAAGAAAAGAAGTAAGATACATGTTTGTGTGTGTTTTCGTGTGTCTTGTGTTGATGATGATGATGATGATTTGTGTGTTTGTGTGTGTGTGTGTGAAAAAAGCTTATTAAAATGTAACGTTAGTTTCAATTTTAATAGCATTTCTCTCAGTGGAAATATGTCTTTTATATAATTCGTTGGTTGTATGATATTGCGCTTTACATTTAATGTGAAAAATAAAAATATTTGTGTCGTATTTAAGATTAAGAAACTGTTTTGCTCATCTGCATGAAATGATATTATACCGGTAACGATGTTAAGTAGCAGCCATTTGCTATATGTAATGTAATATAATAAAATGATATGTATGGAAGCAAGTCTTTGAATTTCATTGAATTATTGAACTGTATTACCCTGGTGTCTTCATTTACAGGTGGATGGTATTTCTGTTTGCGATCAAACAAAATAGGAAGCACATTAAAATTATAAATTATACCGATTTCTCATGGGTTGTCATGGAAGCGGCTAGTGTCAAGGCTCGTCCTATGTTGTTGACGTACGTCCAGATGGTTCCAATGAGCTTGGTTGCTCAATAAAACTCCCAAATGACGGGTGCCGTCATAGCGCCCTGTCGGACCCCTAGGACATCGCACTGCTCTTGTCATATTTATTTCATTAAGGCCACGGTTTGATTTGGAGTTGTGTAATACATGATGAGAGCAAACATGGATATCATCATCACCCGGGGAGCAAGTGTTTGCTCAGGCAAGTGACATGGCGGTGTTAAGGCAGTTATCGAATTGAAAATTGCACTAGGTGGGGCTGCAGCCACCCCGGGGGTCGGGAACCAACAGGTGGCGCTAAGGGTCACATATAATTTATATCTTGCAGACACTGGTGGACTAGAAATCATCCGAACGTAGTGTTATTTCATTGAAGTGTAATGTCATTGAAATGAAATGTCATTGCGAAAAAAGGTGTCTCTATGTAATATTCTCAGAAAGGGTTTAATGTGGTTGAAATTTAGAATAGATCTACATAAACAAACAAACAAACAAACAAACAAACAAACAAACAAATCAAATAAATAAATAAATAAATAAATAAATAAATAAATAAATAAATAAAAAAAATAAATAAAAATGAATTTAAATGGTATGGATTAAAATCTAAAAAAATATCATTTTTTTCATATTTCATATTTTAGTGGCATTCTGATTGTAGTGATAAACTCGTCGGGTTTTCAAATAAAAAAGTCGAGGTATTGATATCACTGTGGTGTCGTGAAAACTTTTATATTGGTCATAACTTCTAAACTATCAAAGCTTCTGTCATCGAAACTTCACTTACTTGTTTACTTTCACAAGGACATTCTCATCAAGGGCCATGACTCTTAGGTCTATTTAACACCTAATTTATCTCCATTTGGAGAGACAACAACAACAACAACAACAATTTTATCAGACGGGCGTTTGTATATATTGTTTATATATATAGTACATATAGTATGATGGCGCCTGAGACGATTATTCTAGAGAAAAGAAACATCTGCTGTACACCAAAAGTCTGCACGGAACCAGGGGAAAAATATCATAATTAACATTTTTTAGCAATTATGACTGAAATTTGTTGTTTAACTTACACATACTTTAAATTTCGTGAAATATATAAGGTTTAAGGTTTAGTACCCATTTCTTTTAATAAATGTTGTTACTTATTTCAATGAAGCTATATCGACCAACAATGATTGGTCAAAAAACTTAATTGCCTCTCAGGTACTAACAGGCGTGATTTCATGATTGCATAAGTATGTTATTAAAGAAATAAGAATATTTCATATAAAACCATAGCTAAAACTATTGTTTATGCACACTGGATTGATAGTCCGATAATGTTCGAGCTTTAGAGACACAAGTCCTTTAATTTGCACGTATCTGTTATCTATGACTCCGCTAGAGCATTCTTTGTTCATGATCAAAACATTCTCTTAACACTATTTAATGTCATTAATAAGAATGTAATTTTACTGAATTATTAGGAGTCCGAAGGAATACCATTGTTATGTATGACCGATGTCCGCAAGTGTCCGCAATCTAAACCGGCCACACCTAATCTGGGTGTTAATTTAATAACTGACCTGGTCTAATCTAATTTGTAACCATATTTAGAGGACAGTTTTCCCAAATACAGACTAAACGAACTGATTTCTATACGTGGTGACACTAATTTGGCCAGTTTGGTCATAAGCCCTATTTTAAGCTGCAGTTCCCATCGGACCGTCTACTGACAGTGCCAATTAAGTACACGTTGATTCTGTTTAAGGTAACTGCCATTACGTTTCCGTTAAGAATGATAATGTTTGGTAATTAAAGATAACGAAAGTTAGAATTACGATTATCTATCAAACAGGTGTTTCATTACACTTAGATAAATTTGGCCTAAAATTATTTTAGAAGTTCTCTATATATGAACCAACGTTTTCTCCATAATCTTAATTGTCTATGTTGTATCTGCATGTTAAAAAATATTCCTCACGTTTATATCCATGTCTTGCGAAAATCATATGTATATTTACGGCGGGAATCGAGATGACAGGGTTTATAAATAATGGGTCCGGTCCTCCGTGACATGTTTATATAGGTACCTGGGATATAAACGTGGCCACGCCAACATGTTATTTGAAGATGCCAGTAACTGACAATCGTTGAAAAATCGTAGGTTTGAAATAGATTTATTACGATTTTGAACTGATAAGAAATTCGCCCTTAGGCCTCGATGTAATTAAAATAGGAGTTGTTCGTCCTTTCCCCCTCTTGGAACACCCATTGATATACTTTCATATACATGTCTTGTCAAAAGCGTCCGAGTAAAGTATTGACATTTTTAATTATTTTTTTATGTCCTTTTTCTGATTTCATTGTCGAAGCGAATAAATTATCAATACATGAATACATGAATTCAATTCATTGGTTTAAACGTCATTATTCATTCTTGGAAAATACTGTAGAAAGATAAACAAACAAAAAAAACAACAGTAAGAGTTACCGAAAACGCAAAGCACCTAGCACACCAGTCATTGTAAATGGAACCACTGACAACTATAGAATTGAGATTTCTGACGCCATAGTTCTTAAATGCGTTACAAACCAAAGCATCACATTTGGTTACGAAGAATCCTGCCCGGGGCCATGGACAGTTGTGGTAATTATAATTTGGATGTTGTCAATGACGCAATGTGGACAAAAGCATGGGGGTCAGGGCAATGTTTTCCACGACGTATTTTATGTACGGGTATTTATATCATTATAAATCTTTCAGAATTCGGGATCCAGTATGCCCCAAGATACAAGATGACGGATAGGGGAGAAATAATTTGGCATAGTTTCCTTTTGTTACCCGCCTAATACGATGACACTCTGTGACTGGAGTTGTATTTCAAATTAATTGCAGTTGACAACGTACAGCAATTACGACGTGGTTGTTGAATGTAATACAATTGTAAAATTTATATATGCCGCTTACAGTAATCAATGTGATATTTCTTGACAATTTCTCGAACAGTATCGAACATTTAACGACTGTAAATGATTATTGAAAACCAGCTATTTCTGATGTTTACTGCGCTGTCTATGATTACAACCGTGTCTTCCTGACACTTGAAAAAGAAACATAAATTGTAAGGAAAACTGATTGCAGTACAAATTTGGGCAATCACGCCCGCAAATCAAGTAGAAAATCGCTCTGTCATCCATGGTTCCTTTCTCTAGGTTGATTTCCCGTGGGTGAGGTTACCTGCCCTGGTTTATCTCATGCATTTTTCTCATTTAGGATCGGGTCCGTGCAGATTCCTGCCAGGCTGGATATGAAAATGTCAGATGCATTGACCCTTATTCAATTTATGAATGTGTTGTTTTGATTTTATGCCATGACTCGCCCTATTCAGGACCGAAATTCTATTTTCATTAAAGATTATAAAAGTTCAATTTTAATCTCGTCTCCCCGGCGAAGCTCCCTGTGTTAATTGAGGCAGATACCAATATCTTAATAAATGAGGAAGATGAAACTGACACACGGGGTGAGCCAGGGATCAACTCTGGACCCTTAACGGTTCACCGATGGGACAATTACATAAGCCGTTCAGAGGTTGCAAAGAAGTCGAAGCAAGCTTCACGGCCCATCAAAAGATGACCGTAACGGAATTCGCCGTGAATGTCGGCCATAGCGGGGTCGCCTTGTCATCGCCGGTGTTTTTCTGTTTAAGTTTAATTTGATGACTTCATAAAATTTTCATATTAAACTGTGAAACACCGTTTTCCCATATGGAAAATCTTAAAGTGATTAAGGATTAGTAATTATTTGTCCACTTCTGAGTTTGGGCTACCAGAGTGGCCCGCCGTGGGAGATCTCGGGTCATGAAGTTGATCAAAGGTTAAGATGCGGAGCCTTTGTGTCACAGGAATGCAAGTCTTAAATATAGAATAACATTTGACTGCATTGTCATTGGCAGGCTATTACTAGACACTGTCATGCCGTAATCTCATCACAAGAATGTTGAACGGCGTGGAAAAAATGCAAACTGTGTTCGAAGAATGCTCTTGAGGAGTCATTATGTTTTGTCTTCATTTGTAATGTGTATCAAAATTATGAGAACTTCGGCAATCAATTCAGTTTAAGCATACATGTATATATTTTCCATGATTTTAATACGATACAAACATATGAGTACAATTCTATATACTCTAAGATAAGAACGGTGGAATAATAAACTTCTTTTAAAATCAGGAAATAT
>CM037788.1:54563331-54613331 GCA_021229015.1 Solen grandis
AACCTATGTACAATAATTGCTGCAATGAAGTTGATCCCTTGAAAAATGAGGCCCCATTTCCTTAAATATGGTAATCAATATAAAAATTTCAAAATTCTTCATTAAACCCAATTGGTCTGAATTTATTTTGTTTGCACAAATTGTCACCTCATAGCCCTGTACAAATTTGATCCCCTGAAAAATGTGGCCTCCAGATGGTTGAGTTACTATTTAATTCAAGAATTCTTTGTAACTAAAATTTCAATCTGGTTGCTTCTGAAGGTAATCAGGAAAAAATCAAGTGAATTTGTTTTAAGCTTATTTGATTCAAAACTGAATATGACTGAACAGCAGGCTAATAACCTATGTGAGTCCTTTCCTTTTAAGCTTATGTAAACTGATGAGCAATCAAGGATACTACATCCCTATTGTTTAAAAGAATATGAATAATGAAATTGAAGTCTTCAAATTAATGACTTACAGTATTAAAAATTGTACATGGTTTCAATTGTGTTAGAAGTCTGAATTTCCAAGATTTCATCCTTTAGTGCAAACCCTGGGTGATGATTTCATTATCAAACATTAAGATATTTTAGCAACTGAAGTAAATGTTAGGGACTCCTAGAATTTCTCAGGGACCATCAAAATGGAAACCGTGGTAGTCCTGGGACTCCAGTTTGAACATTCAGAGGTTAACCCTGAAGAAGAGACATTTTTCTAAAGTGTGCTGTAGTGATTATCTTTGATAAGTTGCGGTTGCTGTTCTTATGTTGCCACTGAATCAATTATTTTGTTTTTGGTCATTTCATTCCTTTTTTAAGCACATTTCAGTATTTTCTTCATTGACGTCTGCTATAAATGTTCATCGTAAAGCAGTTTCCATGATGGATTACGTCAAACAATCAAATACATGTACTCCTATAAACATAAACAAACCAGCATTCTGTATTCATGATGTTAGGTACCTGGACAATAATTTTAAAGTTTTCTAATGCCAGTTGATAAGCTGTCCTCTGTGGACATTCTAGCCATCTGGAACAGGACACCTAAATATGTGTCTAGGCATTGGTTTCTAGAAACTAGCCATTGCCCCCAAAAGGCTATTGCAGAATTTTCACAATTATTTTGTAAATATTGCTGTAATCAGTGAAAAATATTTAATTTTGCAAAGCTGTTACTACAAAATAACATTCTGATAATGAAACTTCCTAAATTGTTTAGATGAAAAACAGTTATCTGTATCTGTATTGTTACAATTGGGCTTTAATATTATAGTAATCTCTGCACCCAGTTGCTTTGGTTAATGATAAAAGACATCCGGTTTCTATGAATATAATATCGTACCCAGTATTTTTTGTTAAATAATGAAAGAGGAAAAATACTTGAAGTACAGTTTTAGTTTTATTTTAAATATTCATGACATGTATATAACAATGTTCTTTCATCTTTTTGGATTTTTTGTCCATATTGTAACAATGTAATCTATTGTATGGTTTTCAGCAAATACCATACATACATGGTTTGTTTGGTTTTTCAGTCAACAGACAACTGCCCTATGTGGATCTCACACCATCCTGTGTAGAGAAATATCCTGACTTCTGTGGACTGCTGACCAAACTTGGCTCACACATCAACACAGACGGCCTGTCAGTCCAGTCAAATAAAGACCTGAAGCAGGTAAAAACCCTTTATTTCATAGAAACTCTCAGAATATGACCTATTGGAATAGTATTTATACAGCCATTGGCGAGTTGTTCATCACCAACGCGATTCAATACACATCCAGAAAAGTTATGAAAAAATCAGACAACCAGTAAAATTGTAAGGGAATCAGTCCAACTGTATTGACGGCAACGGCTGTAGAAGAAAATGACTGGTTTTCATAATGGTCTCAATTACATTGAAAAATCATAATTAATAATCCAGGATAGTTACTAGTCCAAACAGCAAGAAGCTTACATGGCTGCTAATTACCCTATTTTTATCTCACCTGAGCACAATGTGCTCAAGGTGAGCTTTTGTGAACGATGAATGTCCGGCGTCCGGCGTCAACATTTAACTTCAAAACGACATCTCCTCCTAAACCAATGGGCCACTTTTAAAGTAACTTCACAGGAATGTTCCTTGGGTGAAGCCCTTTCATAGTTGTTCAAAGAATTTGATTCCATGCAGAACTCTGGTTGCCATGGCAACGGAAAGAAAAAACATGAAAATTTTGAAAATCTTCTCCCCCAAAACTACTGGCAAGATTTCAAAGTTATTTGGCACAGATGTTCCTTGGGTCACTCTCTACCAAGATTGTTGTTGTATTGGGGTTTACTATCGCTGCGATAGTATTTCAATCATATAGCGACGTCCAGCTAATTACAGCTGGAGGAAGACCCCGAATACACAGAGGTACCCGGGTAGAACCACCGACCTACCGCAAGCCAGCTGGAAGGCTTCCTCACATGTACCAAGATTGTTCAAATTATTTTGATTCATTGAAAAACATGGCTGCCAGGGGGCGAAGCCCGTTTTCCTTATATGTATATAGTAAAAACTTCAAATATCTTCTCCTCTAAAAGTACTGGCTGGATTTCAAAGTTATTTGGCATAGATCTTCCTTGGGTCACTCCCTACAAAGATTGTTCAAATTATTTTGATCCATTGAAAAACATAGCCACCAGGGGCTAAGCCCATTTTCCTTATATGTATATAGTACAAATTTGAAAATTCCTCTTGTCCTAAAGTACTCACTCAATTTATGGCTGGCAGAGGGCAGAGCCCATTTTCCACAATATCATAAGATATTTGCTGTTTCTTTTCCTTCCACTAATACCTGGTTCTCAGATGAGCGACCCAGGGTCATCATGGCCCTCTTGTTATTTTATGTGTTAAAGATGAAAATAATATTTGATAGTTTCACGATGAAAATTAAAAAGAAATGTAATTTTACTATTTCCAACATAAAATGAAAAGAAAATCTGTCCTTTTTTTGTGGTAGATGCAATATTTTATTTCATTGAGTGAACTTCTAAAATTGTATTCTGACAAGGGGCATAGTCAAGCAAATATCCTGTATATAAGATATTTCATCTAAATGATAAAGTATTGATGTTTTATTTTTCATAATAATATGTTTGTAGACAAACACCTTCTAGACATGAAATTGTGATAAAAACATTTTTATTCTATCCCATTACTTTGTATGAACTGTATAAAGTATGAAACCTCATATAGGCTGAAGAGATCCTGCGCCATGAGAAACACACCTGGTTGTTGAATCATATACTGTACCTGGAGGTCCAGGAACTGACCCTTGACTACGAACTGAAAAGCCAGGATGTGTCGCTGTCATCACGCGACCAACAGGTAGAGTTGGAGATTCTCTTGTCATGAAGTGGTGAGGTTTTCTTTGGCTAGCCAGAGAGAATTGTTGTATGCCCTTCTCCAGGTGCCCTCGGGAATAGATATTCTGACCCATTTCCAATTAAAATCATGCAGAATTCCCAATCTTGATGGTTCATTGCAGGATTTTTGTCAGTCTACTGTCTAGAAGAATTTGTGGGTGAAAAAATCCCTATTAAGATGAAGATTTTGCTGTAAAAGACAAATAACTCTTTCTCTCTGTCACTTTGTCTCTCCCACACAGCCATGCATTCTCTTAATATTTTTCATTCTAAATCTCAAACTTGGTCACTCTATTTCTTACTCTTTATTTTCTCTCTCTCTTTTGCCCCCTTGCTCTCATTTATTTCGTAGTATGTCCGGAAACATAATCTCTCAGCATACACACATTTTCTTCCTCAAGAATAACCAAACTGAGGGCTGATTACAAAACTCACAGCTTCTTCAGTTTCAGTAAGCACTTAATAGAACAGTTTTATAATAAACCCTCTAGTATATACATGATTTTTATTACATTGCAAGCTGTGCCATGGAGAATATTTTTTTTATAAATTTCATGAATTTATTTTGTTACTGATGTAAAATGGACAAATCCTTAAGTGCTCTGCTTTTAGTTCTACACGATCCTGCAGCACTGTTTGACCCAGGCAGAGATTGGCGACTATCTTGACTTCAGCCCTGACCCCAGTTCAAAGGTCACAACCCTTGGTCTGACAAAGGAAGACATCAATAGACAAAATCCATACAGAAAGGTATCTTGTTCTTACTATGATTTCCATATAATTGGAGTGTACCAGCAGAACAGATCAAAACATGAATCTGCAATGTTTTATTTGTCAACTATTTCATATATGGCTGAGTATTTGATATTTAGCATGGAGGGTCAAGGTCATGGTTATCAAAAATAGATATATTTGATGGCTAGTTACATAGGAGTTGGTGTTTTTAACTCGGACAAAGCAACTATTGTTGAGGTATTAACTCACCCTTATTGATATCCAAATTTGTATTAAAATTCAGTAATAATTTGTATGTAAATGTTGATATAATTCTAGAACGATGTGTTCAATTAATATTGCAGCACCTAGGGTCACTTCAGCAGGCACTTATACCAGAAGTGGAGGAGAGACTGAGGAAGAAGTGTGAGAACCTGGTGGCGGCCCATGATCCGGAAAACTCCTCCACAGGTAAAGTGCTTATCTACTTTTGTGCACTGTTCACATTTGTTAATCCCCTGCCGCGAAGCGGGAGGGGGGTTATAGGAATGCCCTTCGTCCGTCCGTCCGTCCGTCAATCCGTCAGTCCGTCAGTCCGTCAGTGTGTCCGAAACACTTTCGTGTCCGCTCCATATCTCATGAACGCTTGGACACATTTTCTTCAAACTCAGCTAAAGTGTTAACCTCATTGAGCTGATGTGCAGAAGACATGTGGTGGTCATGCTGGCTCAAGGTCAAGGTCAAATTTGAAGGTCAAATGTTATTTTCGTGTCCGCTCCATATCTCATGAACGCTTGGACACATTTTCTTCAAACTCGGCTAAAGTGTTAACCTCATTGAGCTGATGTGCAGAAGGCATGAGGCGGTCACGCTGGCTCAAGGTCAAGGTCATACTTGAAGGTCAAATGTTATTTTCGTGTCGCTCCATATCTCATGAACGCTGGACACATTTTCTTCAAACTCGGCTAAAATGTTAACCTCATTGACTGATGTGCAGAAGGCATGAGTGGTCAGCTGCTCAAGGTCAAGGTTCAAACTCTGCTAAAATGTTAACCTCATTGAGCTGATGTGCAGAAGGCATGAGTCGGTCATGCTTGCTCAAGGTCAAGGTCATACTTGCAGGTCAAATGTTATTTTCGTGTCCGCTCCATATCTCATTCAGGAGTGTTCCCCTTGCCTTACACAGACCACTTCTTGACCTGGATTGCACTTCCACAGTGATTTATTGTACTCGGTAAATAATAGTATGTCATGTTCACAATCATACAAATTATTTCATGATATATAAAGTTTTTAATTGAGTTACACATGTACTTTTTGGTTACCTAACACATCCTATACTTCATTTATGTTCACTTTTTGTACTGTTTCCCATGTAAAAATTGTCAGTAAACTTTTAATATATGTGCCTCCGAATTCTGAGATTCATACATAACTCCGGAAAGTTAAATTGTCTTAAACTGATCTTCTGTGTCTGCTACAACCATGCCAGGTTAAGGTGAACATAATCTTATGACCAAACAAATTCTAATATTTGGCCAGCGGCGGGGGATATAGCTGTCCTTTGGACTGCCTTGTTTTAGCAGAAAGCAGCCTGGTGTCAGTTTCCAAAAAGGGCATTTGTTATGCTGCTACAAAATTATATTGGGGATTTTATGTCCAAAAAATGAGCAAAAAAAAGAAAAAATCTGTTTTGTTCTTTTTAAGAGATAGAACTTTGTGTTAGATCATTGTTGAAATGTATATTTTTTCCAGAATGACATGGAAAATATAACTTTCTGAGTATGACCTACATTTTTCATTATTTTCTTTATAAGTAAGCTGTATGCTAAACAATGACTAGCATTTTATTGCTACTGTAACATTATATAGAGAGCACCAAGCTGACATTTGCCAAGTCGTCACAGCTGCCGGCAATGGTGGAATCTGATTTTCATAGACTGGAGGAAGGGAGACAACTTATGCAGGAGGACCAGAGAAAAAAAGACAAGCAGTTTGCTGCCTACTTTCAGGTATTGTAGAGGGAAAAACATTTAAGGCCATCAGGAGAATATTAACTAGACCTCTTTCGAATAAAATATTTGTAACTAATGAACCAGTAAATGAGTTGATAAACAAAATCTATGTATGATGAAAATAGATGTGTCATTTTTTTTTTTATTTGTCCAGAGATACTTATTGTAATAATACAAAAAAGGGGAGTTTTTTTTTTGTATTTCAAGATTATCAGAACAGAGCTGTCTGATAAAGTTCTCCTGTGATTGCTGAGATTCTACACAGTGAAGAAAAATCCATTGTTTCATAGACGTAAATTAGTATTCATCAAGTCATAACTTTATACACGAATATTCATGACGTAAAGGGTTAAATATGTACACTAGAACTGTAAAGAAATTCTAATCTTCATTTTTGTCCATTTTAAGCACAATGTTGTTTCTTTGATACATCTCCACCACTCAAGTGTTTGGGTGTTAAAGGAGTTAGTTTTGTTGTTTCCCATCTTAATTTGTATGATGTAAATTACTGTACTAGTGTTATTTCTTTTGGGGATATTTTGTTTACACACAAAATTTCTTTCAGACAGTGTCATATAAGTCAACTGAGTTGAAGGTCTTCATGTGACCTTGACTTATGCTAAACATATAATGACCATCCCAGGTGGCAGAGTGGTTATAACGTTCACCTAGGGAGTTGGGGTTGTGGGTTTGATCCCCGACTGTGACATGCCAAAGTCATAAAAAATGGTACTGGTATAGCTCCCTTGCTTGGCACTAAGCATATATAACTAATAAGGTTAGTTCCTGGACTGGTTAGCTCGATGTCAGGATAGTGTGACTGGGTGTGGTATCTTGCCATATGTCTACGGCGTGATACTGCAGTGTGGCAGCACTACATCTGTCTCAAGTTGACATCGTCTCCAAATGACTGAAATACTGTTGGCAGGACATTTAACCCAACAAACAACTGTCAGTAATATCAAATTAATTTTATTGTAAACAAACAAAATTATCCTTTTCTTTTTCTGCTAATGCAGAAGACGTTATTTTGCACCATATTGTCAACATGTAAGTTTATGTAATATTTTTGTATGTAGCATCATTCCCTTATATTGTTCTTTTACTGAGATTACGCTTTACGGCGAAAAATATTAAATGTTTTCGTGTTTGATGGTATTTCTACATAGTTGTCATTAATATCATATATCATTTTTTCCACAGGTGTTACTGGAATCTCTAAACCTGTTAGAGACCCTGATCTCAAAGTACAAGCTTGAGAAACAGATAGAGAAAGACACCATTACAGCTGAATGGCTCTACGCCAAGTGTGATGCCATCTGTCTAAAAATCAAGTAGGATCAGGAATTTATATTCTCCCATTTTTGAATGTCATAAAGTTCATAGACAGCCTCATGTTTTTGATTGTTTATTACTATACTTGCTTGAAAATAGGCAAACATAAAGTTTATTACATAAGAAACCAGCAAATGTATAAATTTAGTGTAGAAGAATTCTTAATTGTTATAGCAAAACACTGTCCTAAGTGCAGCGGGCTTTGGAATGAAGCTTTCTCTGAAGTGTTATAAATTAATGAAACACATAGATCATTTATGAATGGCTTGCCAGAATGTCCAATTACAAAGTTGCCTGACATTGCATTGACTCAAATGATTATAAAGGAAATATGAGCTCAAGATGTAAAAAAAATAAATATGTTTAAGGCAATAAGGTTACGTTGCTTTGAAGCACTAAATGGTTAGTGGGTATGCTTTAAGTTTTTATGCCTTCTCCAAGGGCAATATACCAGTCCAACTCAGGAACTTGCGAGATGAGCAAATAAAAGTTTTAGGAATTTCTTACCAAATCAGTGTAAACATAAATAAAAATTTGAAATATTTTAGTAATGAAAGTTTTTGGTATTTACTATTGGTACTTGATTAGCGACAGGCTAGGAAGAGAACTAAGGATATTCGTGTTGATAAATTAATGAGTGATCCATCAATTGACCATTTCAGATTGGTGGAACTACAAATCCTGTGCGACACCTACACAGTGGAGACAGTCCAGTCTTTGCGCATTATAAGGTAACCTTTGTAGCAAGTCATCTCCCACTTCTGTATTAGAGGTAGGCCCGTCATTTTTACACATATAAACCATCATTTCAGGTAAGGCCAATGAATATTTGTAAAATTGAGTAACCATTTACACATCGCAGGTACAAGTCTCATGAATCTGATAATTACTGCAATTAGTATACTGTGAAATCTTTAATTTTCATGGGACACCAATTTTTGTTGATTTTGTGGAGATTTTTTTTTACAAATATTAATTCCCACGAAAACTTATTTCTTATATAGACCTCATGTTTTCCAGAACATAGATCCATGAAATGTACCCACAAAATTCCCTTAGGTACATAATCAATGAAATTCATGACAACAAAAATTAATGATTTTACAGTAATGTACATCATGTTCCGGTTCTTGTGCAGAGAGCCGTGTCTGTGATGTACGATTCACTTTCAAGTACATTTGAACCACTAATATATGTACAAGTAAGCTTTCAAGTACATTTAACCACTAAATATATGTACAAGTAAGCTTTCAAGTACATTTGAACCACTAAATATATGTACGAGTCTGTGTTCTAAGTACATTTTAACCATTGAATATATTCATATTACATTTCCTATATCTACCTTTTAAAACTTCACGCTTGTTGTAACATACAACTATGTGTTTAACATAGAGTTACATTCAAACAATTATATCCTTCATTTCATGTGTATTCTGTAAATGAGACAGCCCTAACAGGAGTTATCTCCCCTTTCTTGCTATAGACACCCACAACCACTATGCAGTTAGAACAGTTTTGCGCTCAGCTCTCCTCCGTTTGTTCATATAATATTGTAGCTCAGATTCTACATCGTCTGCATGGCAAAGAAAAATTCTTTCTTTTATATACGTTTATTGCTCCTTCAATAAATATTCGCGATGTCCTAAATTTGTTCATGAATATTCATGAGGTAAAAGGGTTAATATATTAACCAATGAAAGGCCAGATCAGACTGGAAAATAATTGTCACTCTGATCAGGTTTTACAATGATTTCCTCTTTAGGTATGGACGAGTAGTAAGTATGACCTTATCTGCCTACAGTCTGCAGGTTGATAGGGTATTATATTTGTCACCTACATCATTGTCCTGGTATTTCTGAGAAAAAGGTTAAAAGCTTTATTGACAGTACATTTGGATGTTTTTCATAAGATTTCACAGCAGAACAGATAGGCTGTTTGTGTAATTACTCAATTAGAATTGGACAAATTCTCAATTATTTTCAAATTGATAGGTAACAAAATTTACCAAAAATTTCGGAGTCTTAATTCTGAAAGCTTTGTGTCATATAACATATGGCCAGGCAGATACTTAGCACTACAACTGCTTAAATTTGATGACTGACTCATACAAGAGGATTTTCATCTTTTTTTTTTTGTAAGTTTTGTAATGATACTAATTTCTTAAAACAAGTAGATATAGCTGCTCACTGTGACATAATTGTAATGACGGTTGCTCAATTAACTTAATCCTTTTCTTCACATAGACTCATTTTGATGCATTGGCAAACAAAGCAGACCCAGATCAGACAGCTCCTATAGGAGCTGTCTGATCAGGGTCTCCTCTGTTTGCTTATACAGTATTGTAGCTCAGATTCTAGTCTGCAGAACAAAAAAAAATCCACTTTTTTTATATACCATTTAAAACTCAGTTAATAGTCATAAAATTGTACATGGATATTCATGAAGCAAGGGGTTAAAAAAGACTGGATTACTCAATTATTTCTACAGATATGCAATTACTATTGAAATGAAGGGTGATATTCATTTAAAAGTCAGTGCAGTTAATCTGTTCCCCTTATGACGATTATGCTGAATCTATTTTCCCCTGTATTTCACAGGAAACATTTAGACGAAGCAATGAAAGATTCGGAGAAAGAGAAACTTCACCGGGAGCAGTCAATTATAGCTTACGAGTCTGTTGGGAATGGTTTTGAGAATATTGTAACAGAATTTGGTAAATTAAAAGATGAACTTGAAAATAAACAGTGGGCCCTAGCAGAGTTTGATAAAAGTGAGAGGAAGGGACCTGGATGATGTAGCTAACAGTGTTTTTGTTATGTATGCCATATTTTTTTTTCTTAAAAAATTCATGTACTGTTAAATTTTATTTCATTACTAGTTTATATTTGTGCAAAGACTTGCATTTAGTGTTTCCTTTTATATCATGTAAAATTACTGAATAAAAATAAATTTGAACAATATTATCTCTGTTGATACTTAAAATTAAACCAGAAAATACAAGTATGTCTCTCTCTTTAAACTTATGTCGATTGGGAAACAACTTCTTAGATTGAATTTGTACTAAATCTATCTCAATGGTTCATGGGTAGGACCAGTACCTGGCACCTGGGAAGGCAATGAAAAATCCTTGCACCTAACATGCTTAAATCATCTTCAGTCAAGTATATGATCACTGGACTTTTTGGCCCTCGGATAAACTTTGTTAAAGGTCATTAGCACTACAAATGTAATATACATGTATATAGAATTGTGGAAGTGTCACTTTTTCCAAGACCTCTAAAGCTTTTGAAAAAAGGCCTTTCCCTTTAATTAAATTAAAAAAAAAAAAAATGCTTTTTATTAAAAATTAAATATCCCATGCCACTAGTTAATCTTATTTGAAGTTTGTAAATATTGGAATGGTTTATTAATAAAATGAAAGAAAAAGAAATGAAGAAGACATATTTTTATTCTAGGAGTAAATATTGATATTGATATATCATAATATATGTACATTATATACTTGTAATGTACAATGTTTCAGCATTGCTGAATTTATAATCAATTACTAACAGAATGGAACATACATTATCAAATGAAAAGAATAATTGAAAACAAATACTTGCATAACTAGGGCCTCTGTCCTCTTGTATAACAAGGACTCCATGAATTATCAAAATTTATAAAAAGTTGATGTAGAGGCAAACAGATCAGACAACTCCATCCAGCTTTCTGTCAGATCACAATCTCCTCTTTTTACTCCTACATTATTGTAGCTCAGATTCTAGAGTCTACATAACAAAGGAAAATCCACTGTGTCAAATACCATTTCATGGTTCAGTAAATTTAATATTCATAAATGTGAATATGAATGTTCAAAGTGTAAAGGGTTGAGAAATGCCAACAAGCAGATTGTGTTTTGAAATGTTTGTTTCACATCATTACCTAAAAATTAGACGTAAACAGTATAACCTGTTCAGACTGAAAATGATAAAATGATAATTTTCAGTGGTTTAATAACCCGAAATACATGTAATGGCAAATCCTTGTGGTATAAAAAATCTATAGTAAAACTGGGAAACTTTGAGGGACTGTTATCTGAATACCATGACTTATCCAAGGTATGACTGCTGGTCCTTGCATGAACTCCACTGCTCTTCAGTACACAAACATTTTTTTAAAGGCGATACATGTAATTGGCTGATTTCAGTGCCTTTTCTGACCATTGTTGGAATAGAATAAATACTTTAGACAAAAAATAAAATATAGACAAGCTTAAAACATGACAAAACAAAAAGGACATTTTACAAGCTTGACCCTTTTCAAACCTTTGGATTATCTGAGAATGATGTTGCCTTCATGTCCCTTATTATTTAATGTTAATATATATGACCGTAAAATTTTCCTGATAAACACAAGATAGTTAAAAAGTCGTCTGCTGTATATTAGAATGTATCATTTACACATATTCATTGAGGAACAATTAAGATTAAGCCTCTGGACTGAGTGATGGTACTAACAGAGTTACTGTCCCTGATCCTGGGTCAAAATACGCAGGGGTCAGATATCCCTGCTCTTCTCCGAAACTTGCAAGGGTGTCGGACATATGAAATGATGGCTGCAGCATATCATCGGAGCCTGCCAAAACTGGATCATTCAGTTGAAGTCCTTTTAGGCTTGCTTCCTCTCTTGTTTTCATGTCATCATTGAGAAAACTATCGCAGCATAAGTTGAACGGCTGAGAAAGGGTGGCGTCAATTTCATCGTCGTCATCACGATTTATTGAACAGCTGAACATAAGGGAATTATCCCCGGCTGGAGTGACGCTTTCTTGTGACAGTTGGTCAACACAAACATTGTTTTCGTACATGGAGTGGTTATATGAGCCATTCGGTAAGAACAGGATCGGTTTCTGCCGGGTTCCAACACTAGGGTTTTCTTCGTTACCAAGTCTGTAGCAGCTATGATCTTCTTGGTCCACAGGAATATAGCTGAAATGTATGGAAAACTACATAGCTGAAATGTATGGACAATTACTGGTGTTAAACTGAGTCATCCAATTAACTCCACCTTTGACTGTCCCCGTGGCCAAGATATTAGAGCATCCCCCTTGGGAGTGTGAGGTCATGCATTCAATCCATGATCTTGATGTACCAAAGTCGTTCAAAATGGTTCTGCTTGGCACTCAGCATATTTAAAGCGTAGTTCTAGGACTGGATGTGGTATTATGCCACATGTCAAACTTGTGTGGAACATTCCTTTATGATCTGTTTCTAAATGTTTCCCAATTTCAAAAGTAAATGCCCTTAATCTACCTAATTTAAACAAAAACATGTTTTGTTTTCTGAAAATGAACTGGCTAAGACTAATTCAGGAAATCTGGAAAACAAGAGGGCCAAGATGGCCCTGTGTCGCTCACCTGAGTAAGATGGCTGTGTTAGGCATAATACAAAAAATCTGGCCTGTAAAGTGTTTTTCTAACATTGACTAAGTGAGCTACATATTGATCCTACCTGAATTTGCACTCAACTGGGAATTCATGCAGTCATCATTCATATCAAGTTTAATGAAGACTTGGACAAAAATGTAGGCCTCTAGAGTTCACAAGATTTTTCTAAGATTTGACCTGGTGACCTAGTTTCTGACCCCACTTGACTCATTTTCAAACTCATCCAATATATCAATTAGACAAACATCCTGACCAAATTATTAAGAATGGCAAAACTGTGGCCTTAGAGTTCACAAGGTTTTTCTTAGATTTGACCTGGTGACCTAGTTTTTGATCCCACATGACCCAATTTCAAACTCATGCAATATATCATGTAGACAAACATCCTGACCAGATTTTATGAAGATTGGGCCAAAACTGTGGCCTGTAGAGTGTTCACAAGGTTTTTCAAAGATTTGACCTGGTGACCTAGTTTTGGACCCCACATTACCCATTTTCGAACTCATCCAAGATATCATGTAGACAAACACCCTGACCCCACATGACCCAATTTCGAACTCATTGAGATATCATGTAGACAAACATCCTGACCAAGTTTCATGAAGATTGGGCCAAAACTGTGGCCTGTAGAATGTTCACAAGGTTTTTCCAGGATTTGACTTGGTGACCTAGTTTTTGACCCCACGTGACCCAATTTCGAACTCCTCCAAGATATCTTGTAGACAAACATCCTGACCAAATTTTATGAAGATTGGGCCAAAACTGTGGCCTGTAGAGTGTTCACAAGGTTATTCTAAGATTTGACCTGGTAACCTAGTTTTGGACCCCACATTACCCATTTTCGAACTCATCCAAGATATCATGTAGACAAACACCCTGACCCCACATGACCCAATTTCAAACTTATCTGAGATATCATGTAGACAAACACCCTGACCAAGTTTCATGAAGATTGGGTTAAAACTGTGGCCTCTAGAGTGTTCACAAGGTTATTCTAAGATTTGACCTGGTGACCTAGTTTTTGGCCCCACGTGACCCAATTTCAAACTCATCGAGATATATGTAGACAAATATCCTGAACAAATTTTATGAAGATTGGGCCAAAACTGGCCTCTAGAGTCTTCACAAGGTTTTTCCAGGATTTGACCTAGTGACCTAGTTTTTGACCCCACATGACCAAATTTCAAGCTCATCCGAGATATATGTAGACAAACATCCTGACCTTCATAAAGTTTTTCTAAGATTTGACCTGGTCACCTAGTTTTTGTTCCCACATGACCAAATTTCGAACTCATCCGAGACATCATGTAGACAAACATCCTGACCAAGTTTCATGAAGATTGGGCCAAAACTGTGGCCTCTAGAGTGTTCACAAGCAATTGTTGACGACGGACGATGCACGACGGACAAAAGGCGATCACAAAAGCTCACCCGAGCACAAGTGCTCAGGTGAGCTAAAAAACAACCTGCATCATAGATTTTTTTTAATTTTTTTTTGACAACCAAATGGGTTGAAATGAAACTTTTTGGAATATTTACAGTTGAACCTATGTTAGCAGCATTAGGTCACTTTGGCTGTTAAAGGTAGAAGACTTTCTAAATTGGGCATCAACCACCGTGCCTCATAACTGAGAGAACACTTAAAACAATGTGAACTTCAATATTTATTCATTTTATCTGTGTTAAAGAGTATTGTAGGAAAATATTAACTTTGGTCAGGTGAGTAGTGGACAGTGGTGGCCCTAGATCACTCACCATGAGTACCATCAGCTTAACCCTTTCCCTCATATAGACTCATTTTGACGCACTCAGTAGGTACCACATAAAGCCTGATCTGTAGAAAACAACAGTTAAACCTTACCAAATTTAATTACAAAATCCTCATTTCCAGACCACTGAGGAGCAGCGAACAGCATAAAACCTGATCAGCCTGCGAGTTACTCGCAGGCTGATCTGGTTTTATGTTGTTCGCATAGGTCTTTTCATAGTTTCCTCTATGAGGGAAAGGGTTAAATCAAACATTTAAAAGTCTTTTATGTTCTCAACAACAGCCTTATTCAAGATTGGACTTTGATTATAATCATGTATGACCAGTCCCATTTTTAAAGGAATAACCCCTTTCTTAGCTTTTATGAGTATATAGGTAAATATTTTGGATGAATTAAATATTCACACAATAACAATTTGACAGTTTGTACAATGATTTACATGCAGTGATGCATTTATAAGGAAACTAGCTGTTAGATCCTTGGAAGTCTCATTTCTGAAGGCCAAAGGATGAACTTTGTTTAACCCTTTCCCTCATAGAGGATACCATGAAAAGACCTATGCGAACAACATAAAACCAGATCAGCCTGCGAGTAACTCGCAGGCTGATCAGGTTTTGTGCTGTTCGCTGCTCCTCAGTGGTCTGGAAATTGTGTGCATCAAAATGAGTCTATATGAGGGAAAAGGTTAATCAATGATTGTAGGACATGATTATAGTTACAATTTGTGCAAAAAGAATTTGGATTCTGGCCATTTGTTTTTGAGAAGAGAACTTTGATAATTGTTCAAATCATTTTCTTTTGGTTGCAATGCTAACCAGAAATCTGCATAGATAAGTTAACAATCTAATGGTTATCCAGGCCAAGTTCTGTAAAGTGGTTTCGGAGGAGATAACATTTAAAGTAAATTGTTGATAATGCACAACATGGTGTTGAACAGACGCAGGGCGACCTTGAGCACAATGAGTTAAATAGTTACAAACCTGTCAAACATTGTGATCTCATCATCTTCATGACCATTAATGGCTGCCAAAAGACCCGCCACCTGGTCCTGTAGTTTGCCAGGACTCATTCTCTGCATGTCGCATGCTGATGCATGAGGCTGCTCATGCTTCGAGTGGAAACATGGCCTAGGGGGTGCTACAAACTCCTCCTGGACTTTGTACCTTCTTGCTAAAGAAGAAGTCATCAACAGAGGGTGGGATTCATCCACTGAAAATTTAAAACCAAATAAATGTCCAAAGAAAATCCATTTCTGTTGAAGGAAACGGGAGGGCCATGATGGTCCTAAATTGCTCACCTGAGTCAGTATAGTGGATGTTTTCAACTTGCAGATTAAATTACCAGTATTGTTCTGTTATTTCACAAAGATACAATTGAAAATGAAGCCTATGTAGTGTACACCAGATTTTTCTAAAATTTGATCTATTGACATACCAGTAAAACATTCTTTAAACCTGGCCAGTATTTGAACTTGATCTCGGTAACTTTTTTTTTAGACTTTTTTTCACAACCTGTGTTGTTTTTTTTTTTTTTTCTTTATTGAGAAAATCAGCATTATAAAAAAAAAGGGGGGGGGGGGATCATAAGATAAAGAAAATGTTTTAAATTAACAAAAGAATTACCTAATTATAGGTGGTATATGTTAAAGAAAGATTCAAATTAATATTAAATTTATAAGAAACACAAATTTCATGAAAATTCCATAATGAATTATTTTTGAAAAAGAAAAAAAGACCTTTTTTACTGGGAAATATGTTGTTATTTTTTGGGGGAAAAATCCAGTTCTGCGCTAGGGGAACCAACCTGTAAAAGGTGGTAAATTTACCCCCAAAAAATCAATGGATCTAGACATCAAAAACGAAACAAAAACATTCTGACAAAATCTTATAAGCATACACATAAAAATTAAATATCTTGGCTTTTCAATAATTTCACCTTGCAACCTAATTTTTGAACTGACATAACCAATATCCATACTTCTGACAAGTTTTGTTAAGAATCAACAGGAATGGAAGCCTTTATAGTGCACACAAAGGTTTTACAATGATCTGACCTAGTTACCTAGGTTTTGAACCAATTCGACACATATTCAAATTGGACCTATTTTTTGTTCATAAAAAAACTGACAAAAATTCAATAGAAAATGAAACCTCTGTAGAGTACACAAGTGTAAGTACAGTGAGATCTAGTATCTTTTGAGAATTCAAGGGACATAACTCTGCACCTTATGGGCCAATTTCAACCACAAATTGAACATAGCTGAGAGATTATGTTTATATACATTATCATTAACTGTGAGAAAAAAAGACTGCTTTAGCAATGAAGATGCTAGAGTGTACACAAAGTGAAATATGGCATTTTTTAATGTTCAAGGACCATAACTCTAAACCTAATGGGCAGAAATCAACTATCATCAAACATAGTTAACTCATTGTATATTCATGAAGTGAAGTGATCAACCTTCATTGACTAATCATTTACTGATAAAAAGGTAACTATAAAGTAAGTTGTAAAGTATATGGATCTCATTTCTCTTTCTCTTTGATAATGTGCAATGTTGTATCATTAAAGATGCTCATAGATTTACAAAATAGCCCACATTACAAAATGTATATCTAAATACATGTATATGGGATTCAACATGGACATAAATCATATTTGATCAATGATGTTGTTTTCTCATTTTACTTTTTTTTCATACAAAGACCAGGTGAGCAAGTCTTGGGCTCCAACAGTTGACACCTACCCGTGGTAGCCTTGCAATGAGGCCTCTTCAACAGCAGTGGGTTTTCACTGGAAGTCTCTCCTATGTTTACCTGTAACCAGAATGAAAAATTGTTACAGGAAAATTATTGATTACAGAAGTTTCTTTGTGGCCTGTGCTGTAGACTACTTCCGAGTGTGAGAGAGAGAAAAAGAGAGACTATATGGGACTCATGAGATAACAAAATAGGACTCGATCTTGCAACAAAAAAGAAACTGAATGATACGAAAATAGTTTAATCAAAGCTTAGTGTGGCCCAGAGCGTCTGTCTGAATGCTTGTGAACTAAAATTAAATCTATGGATTAAAAATCGAGCAAAATTACCTGGTTGACGGTGATATGCTGAGAGTTTTTGGTGGCATTCTCTCGTAAACATCGTCTTACAGAGGTATTTCTTCTTACTTGGGAAAGCAACTCTGGGTGTCCTCTTCTGAAGAAATCATGTCGATATTCGAAAACTGTTCCATTCTCCTGCCATCGCGTTGATGTGGGGACTTTGCGAAAACCATATATGTTCAACTGTCTAATGAAGCTAGGGAAGTTTGTTGTCTTGAAATATTTTGAAGAACTTAAGTAATCAGCTTCAAAACTTTTCCTATGAATCAACACTGCTTCCCCTCCAGATTGCCATGAAATAGATCCTGTTTTGCAGTTGTTTACAATCCTCCACAGCTTGGCAGGAAACTTTAACGTAATGCCGTCAACCACCTGTGGAGGGGAAAGAGGCATGTGCTTTGATTCCATTTTTGGACAATGAAAACGGCGGTAATTTAAAAGCAACAAATATTCTGTTTTCATTCAGCTGCACAAGCCAGCCTTCCCCGATAATAGCAACGCTGCATCTGACGTCATTAATACGTCATACCCGAAATGACATCACGCGACAGTTAAATTGAAACAAGTGCTTGATTATCGGGTTAATTGATTTTCACATCGTGTATAGTAGTTATGATCATAAATAAATAATATCAAATTAAAAATCTAATTCAAATAAAGTAAAGTTTAAGCGTAGTGGTAACGCGCTTCGCTTCTCACCAATGCGTCTCGGGTTCGATTCCTGGTCACGTGCGTGAGAGGGTACAGTGGTCGCTTGTCCAGGCACATGGGTTTTCTCCGGGTCTGTTTCCTCCCAAAGTAATGACCACATACGCAGCCACCAAAAAGTAAGGGCACGAATGTGACACACAACCCCAAAAGACTCATATGAAATGCACTATTTCACACCTTCAAATTGAAAACTCCCCCGGATCCCCAGTCCAACCAGAACTACACGTACTCTTCTCACGGCTAGGGGAAAGCGGCAATCCGCTTGCAGTCACTGCCTACAATTTTAATATAGCGTCCATCCTAACTTGAATTCCTGGTACCTGCCCTGTTTGAATTTTCATACTTTCTAAAAGTTATGGAAACATCACAAAGGTAAAGGTTACCATATTTTACAGTTTGCTATACTTAATCGTCCATTTTGTTCAAAATTGAAAAATATATTGCATAAAATGAACCGCGATGTCTTGATGTAGAGAAAATGTGAGTATGCATGGTGTGTATGGTGCCAACGTGGCAAAAGTGGATTATGGGCGGGGCTGGTTGCGGCAGCGACTGCTTAACGCCATTTGCTAGCTCAAAATATTAATGTACCCAGCGACACGACTCTGGTCTGTACTAAACTGCATTGTGCCCGCTAAATAAACCGCTGCGCCCGTTAGACGAGGAGTTAACTGTTGATCAAACGGAAGCAGGTCCATAATGCGAACTGTATGGCGTACGTGACAAACTGTAAATATGTTATCGTTTATATTTAAAATTTTATGGATTTATCGCAGCGCTCGGCTTCGCGTCGCTTGCGATAAATTCCATAAAGCTTAAAAATATAAACGATTACTTACACATAATATAATAATTCTCTAATGCAATGAATTATTTTATTTTAGAAATTATTTTAAATCTGGATTTAAATTTAATCAGTGTAGCAGACAAACATTGGTGCATGTCAAGTATGCATGTATATGATGCTTACGTAAAAATGAAGTACATGTATATGTTCTGTTAAGTACTGTATATACATTAGTGACTTGCAAATATCCTATTCACTCATGTTAATGTAATTCGCTGCTGCTAGATTAGCAGACACATATGTTTAAACGTTGTCGTGCAAACTAAACACATATGCGCCGACGAAGTTTATTTCTTTAATCAACATTACATCGTATAAATGGTATTTTTAACGTTTGTGTATTATTTAGGAAAAAAGGACATACTGATATTTGGCTTCGTTTTAGGTAATCACTGAACATCTGCGCATGTTGCTGTTAAACGTCTCTTCTCGTTATTTTACAGGATGATCAATGTTAAATGCATTTCTGTGGGTTTAATTGTGACGATGTTAAAAGATGATCAACAAGAATTCTATCTAAACAAGAATTCTATCTAAAAAAGATATTGGGCGACATGTTTAATTGAACCATTAATGTAGATGGGTATGTACTGAGGTAACATCTTGTATTGAAACGAACAAAAAACAAAAAAATGGATATAGCAACTTAAATTGGAATTATTGTATCTACATGAACTGGAAAAAAAATCACCTAAATTAATGATATTTAATTTGATAAAGTGGCTTGTTCACAGTCATAGATGGTCATTGACTTAGAATTTGATTTTAACTTTATGTGTGTATTATGTCTATCAATGCCAATCTGCTTGTAAAAAAAAAACGGTCACGGACGGTATTGAAACTATATTTAGGAATATAAGACCTATACTTAAATTTTCTGTTTTCATTTCCCATCACTTGGCTGATCCCATCTATGTACTCTTCGCGAATGCGCGAACTTCATAGGCTGAACTTACGTAATCGCTACCTTGAAACGTGTGACTTGGTACCGCAAGCACCTGTTCCGGGGTATACCGTATATTCTATATCAACCGATTTTGCCGAAGTTGCGTTTCCGAAAATAGTGTTTTCTTGCGCAATGTGACCTACACTTGCCGAGTTTATTTGTTAGGAAATAAAGACTTCACCAATATTAACGAGGGAGAGTAGAAAATCATTTTTTTTTAAATTCTACTGATCATCTGTGAACGAGCTGCATTAAGGGGCCGAAATTATCCTGAATCTGATTTTAATATGTATGTGGCATTTATACCAGTACTCATCTACAGACGATTGGCCACCCAATGCAACCATCCGTATTAATATCATCAACGACTCTTGAGTTTTAGTTATCGGTTTATATTTTAAATTTTATGGAATTTATCGCAAGCGACGCGAAGCGGAATGTTGCGATAAATCCATATAAATTTAAAATATAAACGATAACATATTTACAGTTTGTCACGTACGCCATACAGCTTTGCTTGACCTCGCGTAAAGGAACCAACTCTCGTTTGATTGTCGCCGCAACACGCTCCGCCCATTAAATCTAGGCAGCTCACAAACTCATATTTTCTCCATATCAACCCCTCGCGAATCATTTTAAGTAATATATTTTCACCACCACCACCACCACCAACAACAACAACAACAAAACGTGACGAACCGGTGCGGGGGCTCGAAGTTCGATATGATTCGCCCCAGGTAACTCCGATCCTCTGTGACCAGCAATTGGCTGGCTTGTTCTGGTACTCTGCTTTGATTTTTAACAAAATACATACCCGGAAACCATTTATTATTATTATATTGGCATTCACAGTTCGGTATGTGTAAATAAAGCAATCAACATATATCTCTTCGAAAAAAAAAATATGTATAAAAAACTTTTGATGCAATATGTTCATATATACACACAGTCATAAACAACACTTGCAAGCATGTGTCAATTTACGATATTCAAACTTTACGGTAAGTTCATTCGACAGGACTTGGATATTATACTGAGGCCAAGACTCGAACAAAAATGGCTGGTGGTTAAACAACGACCGTTTAATAATAAACTGGTCAAGCCTTCCCTTTAAAAGGAAATTTTATATTCCTTTTAACTTTTTTGGCTCATATATATATATATATATATATATATATATATCATACGTTCTTTCCGGCAACCTCCGGTAGGAGCACATTCGGAATACCTCGCTCACACAGGATAATAAAAAATTTAGTGTAGCGGGCCCTTGGAAGACGGGTACCAATTTTGAACCCAAGAGCCGGTTACCAGTAAATGATAGTATCAACATCCGGTTAGTCACAAGACTCAAAAAACAATGAACGTGGTCAGGAAAAAAGAATGATGACACGAACTTGAGACAGCTTTTAAAATTGATATGATTTAATAAGAGAAAGGTTTGTACATTTTTTTGAATAAAAAAGAATACGGAATTCAAGTTTGGCAAGACCGGGTGATGGAAGAGGAAGTAAACCTTGAAATTCATCACAGGTGGTTTAAATTTCGCCAATTTTTGAATTCGGGTCTCTACGTTTCGACCCCCTTCCCCATTATGTAGTTGTGTCTATTGTTAAATGCTTTATTTATACACCAAAAATTACAGATACATTATTATAATTACATGATATAACACTTTCAAAGGAGATTTACATTAAGTTTGATACGATGGAGGTCACATTTGTTTACCTGCAATCTATTTCACTTTTTTTTTTCTGATGATGGATAAGAGGCCTTTATTACCATAATTTGGTATCAAAATCACCATTTAGTGGTAAAAAGCTTCTTTTTTTTTAGAAAACTGTGCAAATTTCAAGGAATTTCCTGAGAGGAAGATACTTATGAATGGCCCCTAATAAAGAGGGATAAAAGCCCAGTCCTGATTGTTAATATATCCTCGAGTGCCCAAACCGCGCCCCCCTAAGATTTAATTACGAAATACAACATAAATGAAATAGATAGAATAAAAACTGTTCATGTACCAATTAATTCTATCATATTCACATTGATACCCCACAAAATAATTCTTTTATTAATAATTATTCACTCGAAAATAACATTAAATACATTACGAGTCAAATATTATGCCATCATTTTGTGTGGTCCTAACTCCGCCCCCTAGGTGACATCATAGCAGTTGCGAATTGTACACATATGACTTCCATTTATAAATATGTAAACACAGCAGATGGAATTTCTGAGATACTTTTATTTTTAAAATTTGAGTGTAAAAGGGCCATTCTGCGTGGAAATCATTTTGTATTAAGAAAAAACATATACAAAGAGTGGTGCGACATAAAATTTGCAATATTTATCAGTTTGATTTAAAATTTCGTACAAAAATCATCTGAGTTTATTTACAGAAACATCGTAAAAAAATTTATCACAGTCGCTTGCGCGTGTGATAAAATCTAACGAGACTACAATATAAAAATGGGAGGCGGCAGAGTTAGGACAGGGGCGCAGTTAGGACCTCCGATGATATACCCAAACATTACTTGCAGCAGTACAAAAAATAGCACCCTGTTTATGGGTCTTTTTAGTATACCAGATTTTGCATTGCCAAAATAGTTTGCTTTTTAAATTCACCATTGTATCGTCCCCAGTGTTTGAGGGTTTAGAACATACCCCTCAGGAGTGGGAGGTTGTGAGTTTGATCCCTGATGGTGACATACCAAAGTTGTTGAAAATGGTACTAGTTGCTCCCTGATTAGTGCTCAGCATATGTACAGATGAGTTCCAGGACTGGTTGACCCGTTGTCAAATAATGTGACTGGGTGTGGTATCATGCCACATGTCTACAGCTTGATACTGCAGTGTTGCAGCACTATATCTATTTCAAATAGACATAGTCTCCAAATTAGTGAAATACTGTAGGTGGGCTGTTGAATACAAAAAAAATAAAATAATCTACATTATTATCATTATTATTATGTCACAAAATGTACTGGCAAAGTTAACACCACTGGCAATATATCTGTAAAAAAAGGATGTTTGCTTTATCGTTAAGATTCATGAATTTCACTTGGCTTACATGCTGTGAGTGAGTGTCTATTGAAGCACTATACTATGTGTTCAGACGCACCTGGTGGTGAGGTGGATGGACAATGGACCAGCAGTGTGACAGTCTAGGCAGCAATGCAGCAGCACCCCTGGTGTTTGAGGTGGAACAGGATGAAAGGTCAGTTCTCCATACAGCAGTGGCTTCCTGGACATACAAACATGTCCAATTTGACCCCGAGATTGTCTAAATGACCCCAAAATATTTCGTAATTCAGCTCTTTATCAATATATGAAGGAGCTGCTTGACCTAAGATTGAAAAAAATAAATAAAAAAAATAAGAGAATATAGGACTTGTTTTCCAGTACTTGAAATTTAAGCATAAATCAGCACAGTATCAGTATAAACATTCACCCACATCTGTTACAGGTATTGATCAATCTGACAAAATTTCAGATCTTCTTTATACAAGAAGCTAATAGCATAGCATAGCAAAGTGTCATTTAGGAGCTGATTTTAATCGGATTGTGTTTTGGTGTACAAATTTTATCATGATATACATGTATAAATAAAACAGGTACATATGTTAAAGTATGGTACCTATAATCAGTGTTATGGTATTTAACCCTTTCCCTCATAGAGGACACCATGAAAAGACCTATGTGAACAGCATAAAACCAGATCAGCCTGATAGTAACTCGCAGGCTGATCAGGTTTTATGCTGTTCGTTGCTCCTCAGTGGTCTGGAAATGAGGATTTTGTAATTAAATTTGGTAAGGTTTAACTGTGGTTTTCTGCAGATCAGGCTTTATGAGGTACCTATTGAATGCGTCAAAATGAGTCTATATGAGGGAAAGGGTTAAAATGTAGCATTAAGCAGGATTGGGAGTCATAAGATGAGAATCCAACATAAATTCAAGTTAAAACAGAAGGCTTCCTTTTTAGGCAGCACTCCCTATCTTTGCGTTGATTGGTACTCTGCATCACTCATTGTATGTATTCTAATTCATCTTTGCAATGTAAAATTATAAAAAAGTTACAAGAAGAAGATAAACAACTGTGTTTTTGACGATGATTTGTTTTAGTGACAGTGGGGATTTTGGAGCCCTCAACAGACTTGAGCACAAACTGTCGCTGTCTAAATACGAGACAGTGAGGGCACTGTCTTCCTCGGGAGAAGTAACTACAATTGAAACTGAAGTGCGTGAGGCAGCTGTGGTCAAACAAAAAAATACTCATGACGTAAAAAATACAAACAATAATATGACTGTTAGGCAAAAACCAACAACAAGTACGCCTATTAAAACAACGGTGGATATTGATGCTGCCAGCACAACAGTTGGGTTTTCCCCAGTGGCAAGGAGAAACACGGAAGATTATAGTACGGACTGTACAGACAGTGGGGAGACACAGAAAAAAGGGAGGAGTGTCAGTGAAATTGACCCACAGACTGTAAGGGTGCCCCTCGAAGGTTTTGAAGTGATGGAACAGAGAGCTAGGTTCACTGTAAGTATTCGTACACAGAAAAGAAAATCCTATACAATGTAGATGTAATCATTTTTCTCTATCTTGACAAAATGTTTGAAATGCAGATAATCTCAAGTAGTCCAGATCTGCTATTTAGAAAAACTGTTTGCCCTGTTGTTTGTAAATTTCTATCGCTTGGAAACTTTGAAAACTATTTATTACATGAAATACTGGACACACTGGCTGTTGTCTTGAATATGATTCATTAGAATGCTGATAATTTACAATTGCTTACCTTTGAAAAGTCAAGGACCTGGATAAATAATGATAATTCACTATCTTATCTATGAGTAGGTGTGAATCATTTAGAAGTATGAGTGATGTGCAGTAATAGATCAATTTATATTTGACAGGTTTTCAAACTCCATGTTCATATGGGTACCAGAGACAGTTGGTTTGTGTTCCGACGCTACACAGATTTTGTGCAGCTCCAGAAAAAGGTACAAGAACTTTATTTAGCCAACAACAATAGGCTAATAATTAAAGGTTTTACCAGTTCCAATGGCTGAGTTGTTAAGAGTGTCCTACCTGAGGTTGTGGGTTTAATTCCTGGCCACGACATATCAAAATTGTTAATGATATTGTTGACAGTTATTGTGCTACATGCTAAGCATATAAAGCCTTAGGGTATTTCCAGGACTTGTTGGCCTGATGTCAGGATAATGTGACTGGGTGTGGTATCATGCCACTTGTCTGTGGTGTGATACTGCAGTGTGGTGGCACTATATCTGTCTCATGTAGACAGAAATCCCCTATACTGTCACGGGAACATCAAACCATAGCTAACAAACATTTTTGGGGGGTTGAAATTACGTTGGAAAGTTAAACATCTGTTCATCTTTTGATGTTAATGCTGCAATGAGATTATGCTCTTGGATGAATTACTAATGTATTCAAGAAAGATGAATAAAAGGATGCAACATCTGTTACCTATTGTCTTATGATATCACAAATATTTCCTATAAACCTTTCCAATATGAACAGCTATAATCAAGTTAGACAACCATGTTATCTGGTAGCTACATTGAAATACCATGTGATCAATTAATGGCCTAATAGAGTTACTCCGGAATTAAGAATATTTGGGAATTCTCCTGCAAATCTGAGGGAAAAACAAACATTTACAGGTACAACTTTGTGGTATTGCACTAATTCTATTGTGAATGGTAGTGCACCGTGAAGCTAAAATGGTAAAAGTTTGTGTGTACCCCCGGATTAGATGGGAAAAAGCCACATTTGCTGACTTCCATATAACATCTGTTTGCACTAAACAACATGTTTGTGTTCATGAGCAGTTGCACATGAATGGGCTATAATCCACTAACCTTTCAAGTGTTTACAGGTGCATTCATATTGACTTAGATGCTATCCAATGGTGACCTACGGATAATAGTCAAGGGTTGACCTGGTTTACACAAAAGTACATATGTTTGTTTTGATACTGTTTGTGAGTGGTTGTCATTGCCATGAATGGGAAAAGGCTGGGATTAAATTATTTTGCAGACATTGGTATGGTCCATTTTCAGTATGCATATGGTAGCTCTAATAAGCCATATTTATTTATGAGGTTTTGCTTTACATTGTAATTTTTTTTTTAATGAATTTCAGCTCAGGAGATTGTTCCCAATGTTCCGTCTCCCTCTCCCTCCGAGGCGATGGTTTAAGAACAACTTTGACCCAGATTTTCTAGAGGACCGTCAGCACGGGCTGCAAGCCTTTATTGACAGTGTTCTGTGTCATCGTGACCTTTGTAACTGGTAGGTGGCAGACATCATTTTGTTGCAGATTTTCATACTCCTGTTCCACTTTGTGAAATTGGGGGGGTGGGGGGGACGCTTTACTGGAAACATGTCTCCCTCAACTTGGACGTTGACGAGAAACTTTCAATTCTATTTTGTAAGACAGGTTTCGAAGCCTTGGGAAACGGAAAAGACCCTGATCAGACAGTTCCAGGGTCTCCTCTGTTTGCTTATTCTACACAGTCTGCACAGTAAAGAAAAATCCAATACTTTGATATACCATTAATTTTAAAGTTTTGTAAATTAATAATCATCAAGTCTAAAATTATTGTTTTAAAGGGTTCACCTGCAGTGATAGCTTAAGTTCTTAATAAATATAGTGTTCAGAACAGCATCCTTGGCAGTTTCTCACAACCTAAATCACAACAAAGATGCAAGTTTTCTCATAGACTGGGAAGGTTGAATTTTTAGCTCACCTGAGCACTTGTGCTCAGGGTGAGCTTTTGTGACCGCTTTTTGTCTGCTGTCAACAATTGCTTGAGGCCACAGTTTTGGCCCAATCTTCATGAAAATTGGGCAGGGTGTTTGTCTACATGATATCTTGGATGAGTTCGAAATGGGTCACGTGGGGTCCAAAACTAGGTCACCAGGTCAAATCTTAGAAAATCCTTGTGAACACTCTAGAGGCCACAGTTTTAGCCCAATCTTCATTAATTTGGTCAGGATGTTTTTCTACATGATATCTTGGATGAGTTCAAAAATGGGTCACTTGAGGTTAAAAACTAGGTCACCAGGTCAAATCTTAGAAAAACCGTGTGAACTTTCTAGAGGCCACAGTTTTATCCTAACCTTAATGTAACTTGGTCAGAATGTTTGTTTACATCAAATCTTGGATCAATTCAAAACTGGGCCACATTAGGTCAAAAAGTAGGTCACCAGGGTAAAATTTAGAAAAATCTTGTGAACACTCTAGGCTAGAGTCTAGGGGCCTACATTTTTGTACCAGTCTTCATTACACTTGATAAGAATGATGACTGAATGAATTCCCAGTTGAGTGCAAAGTCAGGTAGGATCAAAATCTAGGTCACTTAGTCAAATGTTAGAAAAACACTTTAGATGACAGATTTTTTGTCATCATGCCTAACACAGCAATCTTACTCAGGTGAGTGATACAGGGCCATCTTGGCCCGCTTGTTTTCAAATCAAATTTTGATTTCTATAATTGTTTTATTAGAACATTTTTTTTCTTCAAATTGAACACTTTATACCTTGCTACTACCTGGTATCAAAATGATTGAATTTTCCTCCGTTTGTTTACAGTTCTCCAGTGCAGGAGTTTTTCTGTTTCACAGACCCCCCAGGGCCTCATGACAGTGTAGAAGAGAGCAGGGTAAGATCCTTATTGTATTTCTCTTGGGGTTGGAAATATGGGTGTGGTTTGACCACCCCCTCTTAAATCAATCTTCTGAATTTGCATTTTCCTTAATTCAGACACCTACATTTCATTTCTAAGATTATAAATATAGAGGTTTTGTAAAAATCAGGTTAAAAAATCATACTATTTTTTTTCTTTATATAAAGTAAGATAAAGCGGCAAAAGCAGCAACTATGTAATCGGGAGCTCATGGGTTCAATGCCCTGCCGTAGCATTTCAAAGTCTCCCTGTTTGGCACTCAGCATATAAGGGTTCTTCCAGGACTGGTTGGCCTGTTGTCAGTCTCATTAAGGTAGCACATATATCTATTTTGAATTAACAAAATCTCCAAATGACTTAAACATTGCTGAAACCCCAACAAGCAAACAAAAATTGATTCATGAGAATAACCTTTTTGACTGTCACAAATTTTTAATAGGTTATACTTATATGTATAAAAAATGACACCGAGTTAAGCTTTATGAATTAAGTTCTATTCTTCTATATTAGGCCTACTGTGAAGAACTAGAGGATGCAGTTTATAACTTGAAAAAAGACCTGCGGGAGAAAGACACGGAGATAGAGCTTCTGAAAGATGAGCTGGGCTTGTACAAGAAACAGGTGGAAATGTTGAGCAAGGCTCTCAGGTGAGTTGTCAATTCAGTTTTTAATTTTTATGACATCTACTGTAAGCTGAGGAGACACATAGGGATCATTTCTCCATTGTCTGTCATACTTTTTCCAGCTCTCAGGTGAGTTGTCAGTTCAGTTTTTAATTTTTATGACATCTACTGTAAGCTGAGGAGACACATAGGGATCATTTCTCCATTGTCTGTCACACTTTTTCCAGCTCTCAGTTGAGTTGTCAATTCAGTTTTTAATTTTTATGACATCTACTGTAAGCTGAGGAGACACATAGGGATCATTTCTCCATTGTCTGTCACACTTTTTCCAGTTCTCAGGTGAGTTGTCAATTCAGTTTTTAATTTTTATGACATATACTGTAAGCTGAGGAGACACATAGGGATCATTTCTCCATTGTCTATCTGTCACACTTTTTCCATAATGTGGAAAAAATCAACGACAACACTTGGGAAAAATTATTATTGTTATTACTTCAACGTTTCGGCTAATGCCTTCATCAGGATAACAATAACTTTTAAACATAAACAACTGAAACGACATCACCATGAATGACAAAACATCAAAAAAGCAGACGTTATGTATACTATTTATAACGTCAAAATGATATAGGTACTGTTTCGGATATAAAATACAAACATTTCCTATAGTTTATTACAATTTTTTACACTTTTTCCATCACACTACTTTCAGCAGGTGACACATGTGTTCCAAGGAATACTTTTTGTTCTTTAATTAAGGAGAAATATATAAAATACATGAAAAGGGGGAGATTTTTAGCGTCAAATTAAGCTCATTCAGAAAACTAAAATGTTGTAATTATTTGAAGAAAAAAAATCAGTAACTGAAGTTTTTGCTCAAAATAGCTTTATCCATATGATCATATCACAGTTAACTGTTGTGTATTCAGGGAACAAAACAAGGTCTCTGGTGTCAGTGTGACCTCTACCTCAACAGCTTCTGGTGCCTTGACCTTGTCTGAGATCGATGTGACTGCCCCTGAATCTGACCAATCAGTGCCTTCCTTCTATCAGTCTTCTGCCCAACCCCAGGGATTGAATAGATCAAGGTCGTGTTCTGAAGCAGACGGCACAAAAATGGCAGGAAAATATGGAGGTGGTGACAAAATCGGGGGACAGCAGACAGTAAGGAGAGTGTCATTTGGGAATGATAGCAGGACTAGTAAACAGAATAAGACCTTAGATACTTCCAAGAACGTGGTAACAGTGGCAGAGGTTCACTGATATTTGTTGGTGGTCTGTAGCTGTTGTATGACTGAGAAGACAAATGGTCTAAAATTACAAGTTTGTAAAAATTAAAAAGTAGAATTTATAACATTCTTTTCTCTCTTTTTATATTAGGAATTAAATGATTTCAAATTTATTAATAGAAACCACATATACTGTTAGTTGAAAATAGGTTTTTAATTACAAATGATTTTTAAATATAACAAAAACTTATTTCTTGATAATTTTCCTGAACTTACTGGGTATATACCGGTAGTCCTTGTTAGCTGAGTACAAATGTTAAAAGTGAAGACTGCTGCTTCATAATGCAGTGAAGCTGTTCACTGTTTAAAGCTATAGTTTAACACTGGCTTGAATTCCACCAACAATATTTAGTGCTAAGTAATACTTTAAACTAGGGAGATACACATTCCACCATGACTAAGTTGAAATGAATTATTACCTCAATAACTAGCAATAATTTATAGAAATGAAACATTCGGGTATTTTTATTAGAGAAACAAGACTAAAGAAATTCACCCATAAGTATTTAAGTTTTACTTAGTGCTAGAAATTGTTGGTGGAATTTGACCCTGATCTAATATTAATGTTAAAGTTCAATTAAATTGATAAGGAAAGCTGATTGTTTGTCTTTCTCAGTCAAAAGATCTCACTCTTTAGATAGGATTGATAAATTAAAAAATGAGATGTGGGGGTATCACTTTAAAACCGGTTCAGACAAGTTCTTTTTAACCTGCTCAAGCTTATTCAATGTTCTGACAATACTCAGTTCCCCACTGTTGTGGGTTTGAATCCTGGTGGGGTTAATTTGGATTTTTCTTTACATAAAGAAGGCATCTAACATGTTTACAGTAGGTTAATGGGTTCTACTCCAGTGCTGTCTGTACCAGGAATAGTGCATGTAGTGTGCTCGGGACTTTCTGTTAAAGGGATGTTAAATTGTAATCAGTCTGTTAGCGCTAGAACCTGGTTTTAAGTGGTGAATTTAAGTGGTGAATAGTAATGTTATATAGATATAAAGCTTAAAGTAGGTAGTGCTGAGATTGATTTTGTTACTGCTGATATTAATGATTGTTGCTGTTAATGAAGATGATGATGATGTTGTTTTAATGAAGGCAGGAATGTTTTTTTTTAAGGGTCCATTATTATTCTTAATTTAGGAAACAGCTAAAAGCTGTGAGAATAGTAGATCACAAAACATAAAAACTGGAATAGTTTGAAACAATCCAGTAAAGGTGTGTAAATTTGGAATTGTACTTTATTTTTGTATTGCATTGTCTTAAACATGTCCTGGAAATAAAAGAGTTTTTGAATTGCATTTTATGAAATTTAATGTGGATACTTTGCACTTGTGAACCTGAAAACTTGAGTAATTATTATTTTGATACTCACAAAGCTTGCCAGTGTAAACTTGTGGTTTTAAGTAAAAGTAAGGCATTATCTACGTTTTTTTCTATATCATTGAGTTTTTCCTTAAATGCATTTATGTCTCTCTATAACTGTATGGATATAAAAGTAAGAGCAATAAGTGATGTATGAAACAGCAATTGAATAATTGTTTAGAAATCAGTTCAAACTTATGAATCATATTCTCAAGAATTATGAAACATATTGAGATAAGAATATGCAGTTATTGAACATTTTTAATGTTTGCTTACACATGTAAATGCTTCTTCATATGATCCTCTATGATCCCAAAGGATGTGCTTCAAGAGGAAAATATCTGCAAAAATAGTTTGTTCCATCATTAATGTGATGTTAATTTGAATTTAAAAATTGTATTTTTGATTACTTTTGATTATAGTTGGAAGATATAATCTTATCATTTTGATTATGTGATACATTTTATTTTTATATTAATGGTTGTTAAGCTGTAAGTATTGGGCAACTTTCTGACATATTTATGCATAATCTATAACGTGCTTATATTGTTTCACACAGGTTAAGGAAAATATGAATATTTAAATATAATCACTGACATACTTTTAATTTATATTATTTGTTGTAGCTTTGATAGATATATACTAGCAGAACCCTGCTGCCCTGTGCCAATTGAACTTTCCTGTGTTTACAGATGAATCCATTTAACCTGTACTAGCTATCTTGTAAATAACATTGGAAAAAACTGTCATTGGTTGATCTGGTTTAAACAAAATCACATGGTATGGTATGTTTTTGGGGCAGTTTACTTAGTCATGAATGGGAAGAGTGGGACTTTAATATCCCCTGCTAAAAACTCCAAAAGTTCATGGTGTAATAGAGCTTGGTATCAATATTAGGGCATTTTTGGAATAAATTTCCTTCACTGCCGTCCTGTCTAATCAGTCTGCTGCTCTGTTAACCAAATTGTTAAAATCAACTGTCATTCTGATATACTTGAAATTATTTACCCATGTCATCTCATTTTCACAAATCCCTCATGTCTTGGAGAAAAAAAAATAGCGAGAAAGAGTCCTGAATTGTAGAGTAGAAATAGGATAAAAATAGAAATTGAATTTTTAGAGGGAAATAATTCAGAAAACAATTAATGTCACTCTGTATCAGTATTTTGGCAAAAACTGATTTTGTAAACAGTTGTATAGCTGCCTTTTTGTTATTTTTTAAGATTCCAATAACATTATACTGTATAAATGTTTACAATATAGTGGCTTTAAAATTCATGTTTTTTTCATGACAAAGGCATTTTTGCCAAAATATTAGTAAAGAGTAACTTAAATCTGTATTGAAGTAGTCAGTTAATCCTGCAAAAAAAAAAAAAAAAGAATGAGTGCAAACTTAGCTATATGAGAAAAATTGGAAAACGTTTAAACAGAATAATAAAGAATATACAGTGTTATTTACTGCTTAACCCTTTCCCTCATAGAGGACACCATGAAAAGACCTATGCGAACAACATAAAACCAGATCAGCCTGCGAGTAACTCACAGGCTGATCAGGTTTAATGCTGTTTGCTGCTCCTCAGTGGTCTGGATATGAGGATTTTGTAATTAAATTTGGTAAGGTTTAACTGTGGTTTTCTGCAGATCAGGCTTTATGTGGTACCTACTGAGTGCGTCAAAATGAGTGTATATGAGAGAAAGGGTTAAACTGAACAATATATTTCATTTATAGCGTTAAAAGTTATTAAACACTATCAGTTTCTTTCTATTTTAAAAGTGTAACTTTAAGATGGTTAGTGAGTTACCATTCTCCTTAATCTATGGAAAAAAATTCCTATTCATTTTTTTTTTCCATTTCAGAATTTCGTCTTATTTCGAGGGAAAGAATTCATTGAATAGGAAATAAGTAACTTTAAAGGATATTGTTAGCTTGTCCCTGTACCATCCAAAAGTAAGACTATTTACAGTGATCTCCCCTTTTAAGTGACAGACGATCTCTGACATCATGTAGAATAAGTATAACAGACATTAGGGATTTAGTTAGGAATATATTTATTTACATGTATCAGTATACTCTTTCTTTTTTTGTAATGCTTATCAGAATTTCATTTATTGTCAAATAAGTTGTTGGGAAAAAAAATGAAGGAAAAATATGATGATGCTTATTTATCAAATTTTTTTTTCATGTAATTCTGACCTGTTTCATTATTTGAATAAAATCTGTACATGATTTGCATATTAGCAGTGATTACTGTTATATAAGGGAGATAACTGCTGCATGTAGATGAAAATTGCTGTGTAATGAATGATAGACTTACTTGAATACAAGATATGTAGTAAGAGAATATGTGATGTCATTATGTACATTTTCTTCAGTTTTATGCAGTAAATATTTTTTTTCTGTTTTATAATATACTTCGTGTAATGATAATGATATGTAAATGTTATTAACAAATGAAAACTGTTGTGTCCAAAAGAGTACATTGTTCTCTCATATATCATTCCTAGGTGTTGTTTCTAATGGCTTTTTGAAATGACTTGCTAATATCAGTATTACTTTCTTAGAATCAAAGATAAATGTAATTCTCTGTTACCATCTTATTGTATTTATAAATATTATTTTATAAAAGAAAAGAATTTAAAATATCTTATTCAGCACTTAATTCCGATCATATCAAAATCTATTGTGAATAAAACAGCATTTTCTTAAGTCAGAAATATTGTTTCTTGACATTTGACCTTTAAATTTGACCTTGTATCAACAAGTATAAAAATCACCAAAACTGAGTAGAACAAGATGACCATGTACATTCTGGAAAGGAAAAAGAACAAAGCACATCCAGAGAGACCTATTTTAAAATTTTAACTGGATTTTCCCAATTAATGTGCTCTTCTATAAGATTAACCCTTTATCTCCTATAGACTCATTTTGACACATTGGCCAACAACAGATCCAGGGTTTCCTCTGTTTGCTCCAACTGTATCGTAGCTCAGATTCTAATCAGTCTACACGGCAAATGAAAAATCCATTGTTTCATAATTATAACATCATAAGTTTTGTCAATTAATATTCATCCAGTCATAGATTTGTACATGAATATTCATGAGGTTAAGGGTTAAAGAGTTCTTAAGATTTTAGTGCCATGTTTGCTAGTGCTTTTTGTTTATTTTTAGTGTTTTTTCTTGACCTTAATTAAGATATTTTGTGTGTAAATGGCATCAGTGCACAATAGAAGTTGTTTATATTTAAGTTTATGACATTATTATTGATTATAGTTAGTGCTTGGTTTTATACTTTTATACACATTCAGTTAATGAAACAACAGGATGTGTAGAGGTGAAAAATAAGTACAATATTTAATCACTTCTTTCATAACCAAACTTTGTTGGTTTTGTCAGATTAAACTATAAAAATGTTGTAATTTCATTGCATGCTTATTTTGATAATGTTAATTAGAAACATAAATGAATATTATTCTTATATACCTTCAGCAAGGAAATACTGTAAAATCATTAATTTTTGTTGACATTAAAACTCGTTGGTTTTGTACCTAAGGGAGTTTCATGGGGTACATTTAATTGTGGATCTATATTCTTGAAATCATCAGGTCTATATCTATTTAAAAAACACATTTTCATGGGGATTAATATTCGTGGATAAAACCCTCTATGAAATCGACGAAAATTAATGTCCAGTGAAAATTAATGATTTCACAGGTAAACATTACAGTTACTTGTACGTTCTGCAGTGGATAGTTAAAATCTACCATCCATCATTTAGCTGCACAGTTATCCCATATAGTGTTGGTATTGTTTGAACGCATTATATATATATAGGTATGAACTATGTGAAAGAAAGTATCAGAATGATATTATACTTTTTATTCTGGATCTGAAAATGTAAAATTATGGTGCTTTTTCAAATGAATTATTGAATATAACAGCATAAACTTGGCTAAAATAGGTGTGTTAATTTGCATTTTCTCATTAAACAATACATTTTTATTATTAGCGATACTGTAAATGATCAAAATTAAATTATGCAGTCAGTGGGATGACTTGAAAATTCTAGCTTAATCATGGATTGGATACATAAAACCCTGTGGTTGTGAGACTGGTCACATTTACAGCAGTTGTTTCTCCCTCGTTGTCATGGTAACAAGACCAACATGACTATCTGAATGAAGATAGATCATTTTGTTTCCAAAGAGGTTTGTCAGTTTTAATTAGACTGATTTTTTTTACTTTTATTGTATTTTTTAGGTTGATATTTTTTTTTATATACATAAGAAGTTAGCTCCAAGCAAAAATGTGTGATTTATTTAATTTTATCAAATATGGGCAAGTAACTGTCTCATATGAGTTTGAAATTTAAATTAAGTGCACACAAATTTAAATTAAGTGTACACATATTTGATTACTCATAATTTTTGTAACTTTGGTTTAAACAATACTTTGATGGTTTTATATGACGATACTTGACTTATATCAGACCTTTCTAAGGAGAAAAAAATATTGTAAGAATCTTGCTTTTGTTTTATGAAATTATTTCCTGAAATAAAATGAATTCTTATATACATGTATCCTTATTTAGACTGCAAAGCTGAGTGGTAAAAGTTAAACAAAGATTAATAAATGGCATTCATCCTGCCTTTGCTTTTTTTATTTTCAAAAGATTTGATTTCAATTTATGAAGTTTGCTTGCATTTTATGATCTATTTAGCTCATGATAGCTGTTAACGAGATGACCTCTGTGTCCCTCGTGTCCATTATAAAACCAGATCAGCCTGCAAAAATCTTGATTTTTAATCAGTTTTTAAATAATTTCCTGCTTGTCATTATTTTGATTAGATATAAAAATGTAAAATTTTACTCAGAGATTTGTTCTGTCTGATCTGGGTTTACAGTGGTATAACATGGTGTGTCTGAGTGGTAGGGCTTTAAAGGATTTTATTGATTGGATCCTTTAAGGATTCTTTGAAATGTGAATGATTGACTGTAATAGTTTGAGTTTACAATTGTAGGGAAATGAGTAGTGGTGATATACCAGTACCTGCACTCGGGGTAGGGATAGTACCTGCATTTAATACTGTCCTTTTTGCTCATTTAATTTGAAGGTGCTTAGTTTATGCATATATTTATTGCTTAACTATACAGACCAACTACACAACATAATTGTCACATAAACTGAAGGGAAATAGATGCTTTTAGAGCTTATGTTAATAATGCTGATAGAGGTTTAAGACCAGAAAAAAAAAAAGGACGATTCTTTGGGGGTGGGGGGGGGGGCTTCTCTTTTTGAGAATGGGTCATCTCTTCTTCTTTTATGATTTTTTTTTTGGGGGGGGGGGCAACCCCTGCTTCATCCCCCTCTGGATCTACCTATGTTTAAAGGTTTTACCAATGCTATGTGCCTGGGAAAGGTCTTCGTACATTTCTCACCCGGCGGCAGGAATCTATGTCAAAACATCCATTGTCTGTTAGCACTGTGGTAAGACTAGGGCACCCTGATAATTAGTTCTCATATATGATTTACCCATTATACAATATACTTTATCTTAATTTCATTTCCAGGTAATATTTGCCATCAGCTCTATTGAAAATTGTTTACGGTTTATGATTGAATTATCTTCCTCAAGAGTATCCACACTGTAATCAACTTTAGAATCTGCTGTGTATCTTTTTATCATTTTGCTGACGCACTATACAATGTTGAAGGGTTGTGCAATTAAAGTTTTCAGCTTTGCAAATTAGATGTTGTGTTATATTATTATGTCATGATTTCTGAATAAGGTCCAATATGTTCAGTGATTAAATGGTTAGAGAGTCTACCTCAGTTTCAGTCCATGTTCATGGATATACTAAAATCAAATAAAATGTTATCCACTGGTAAAGGTCCATTGCTTGGCGCTCAGCATGTTAGGGTAGTTCCAGGGTTGGTTGGCTTGGTGTCAAGATAATGTGACTGGGTATGGTATCATGTCACATGTCTACTGTGTGATGCTGCAGTTTGGGAGCACTATATATCTGTCTCAAGTAGACATTGTCTCTAAATGAATGAAATACTGTCAGTGGGACGTTTAACCCAATAAACAAACAAAAACAACAGGGTTTTCCCGTGACATGATAACATGACCGAGTGTGGTATCATGTCATTTGTCTATGGCATGATGCTGAAGTGTGGCAGCACTATATGTCTGTCTCAAGTAGACATCATCTCTAAATGAATGAAATTTAAAAAACACAACAGGGTTTGCCCTGTGACATGATAACATGACAGAGTGTGGTATCATATCACTTGTCTATGGCATGTCAACACGGTGGCAGCCCTACAAATGGCCCCTAAGTTTACATTCCAAAAATGACAAAAAACAACAACAAAAAACAAGCATTATTTGGACATTACTTAACCAGGCAAACAAACACATTGTAATAATATAAATATGCAAAAAATATGTAGATTTGCTTCTTTACAAATTATGTAGGTGGATCAAAGGTCATGATTTAGCAAAGAGACCAGAAATGAAAGGTCAAAAGAAATTTCCTTTAGGGTGAGGATTTAGACTCCAAAAAGATGAATATCAAATTTCCCTGGGTCAGCCTGTCAGTTTACCCATCACAGGCAATACTGTCACAAACAATATTGAAACTATATTTAGAAGCATAAAACATATATATAGTTTTTCTATTCTCATTTGCTGTCACTTGACTGATCACATTCATGTGTGTGTATGCACTAATTTCATAGGCTTAACTTACTAAAATGGCTACCCTGAACTGGTGAAGACGCCATGTGATATGTTTCATGTGGTACCACAAGCACCTGCTTCAGGGTTACCATATTCTTTATTTAACCGTTTTTGCTGAAACTCTGTTAACCAAAATAGCATTTTCCAGTGTAATGTGACATACAAATGCCAAGTTATTGTCAGGAAACAAAGACTTCAGCAACATTAACCAGGGAGAATAGGATATTACTTTTTTTTTTAGCTCACCTGAGCACAAAGTGCTCAAGGTGAGCTTTTGTGATCGCCCTTCATCCGGCGTCCGGCATCGTGCGTCGTCAACAATTTGCTTTAAACGACATCTCCTCTGAAACCGCTGGACAGAATTTAATGAAACTTGGCAGGAATGTTCCTTGGGTGAGGCTCTACAAAAGTTGCTAAAATAAAGTTGATCCATGAAGAACTCTGGTTGCCATGGCAACAAAAAGAAAAATAATTTGAAAATAAATTGGTACAGATGTTCCTTGGGTCAACCTATTTATCTCAGGTGAGCGATTTAGGGCCATCATGGGCCTCTTGTTTAATTTCTACTGATCATCTGCACATGAGCTGCTTTAAAGGAAACTTCTGAATGATATAGGGAAAAATAAATAAAAGTACAAAAAAGTGAGTATTTAACTTAGTTTTATAGATATTGTTATAACAAATTTTAAATGTATATATATTTTGTATAGGATACAATATACATGAATTGAGTAGAGAATAAATCAGAAAAAGAAATGAATGCACATATATTTTACATTAGGATTTTTTGGTAATAGATCCATGAATATGATATTTCATATCATATACATGTGAAATTCATGAAACTTTCTTTTGCTGGTGAAAGGATAGTGTTATATTAAAGAAATTATTCAGTAATTATAAACAAGTAGAAAACATTGTATCCATTTTCCTAAATAAAGAATATTTTTTATACATTTGAGAATAAATGAAATACTACAATATAGTTTTGCTATAAACCAGCGATACAGAAATCTATGTCACTGTAAAAACCAATCTGCCCTCTACCCAGAATTGTTTTATCAACAATCCAAAAATATCACACCACAAATACATGACATAATTTTGTTTACAACCAATTTGGAAATATGAGCTGAAGATAACTTTGGTATCTTTTTTTTTTTTTTTTTCCAACAAGAACTGATGGAACATATTCATGTCATATTCAATTCTCATAAAAAATTTAACAAATTTTTTAAACAAATCCATCACTTACAAGAATTTCAATTAAATTAATATCACTTTCAACATCACTGCAACTAACTTTAACAAAGTGCATCATTAGAATAATAATTAACATCATCATGTCAAAGAAATTACACATTTATATTCTCAACACATTTTACACTTTGATCATGATGCCCTTTCAAAAAAAAAAAAATCAAACACAAGTCTGTCTGTCAGAATTTACACAATATCATTTAGATATTATTCAATCTCACAAATTCTTGAATCTTTCTTTCTTTTTTTTTTTAAACTGAACATGCACAATATAGAACATTTACTATCATTATTAGCCATATTTTGAACACAATTCTTTGTTGTTGTTTTTTTTGCCCCACGCTTGAACACTGCCTCTGACATTTTCAAAGAAATGAAATTTATAATTCAAACAAGTTACACACTCCTATCCCTGTGTCATTAAATGTGTAGAAAATCATAAGGAACTTTAGAGCCACGATACACTAATTCAATCACTGAACCAGCAGATTCAGAAATATATGTGATTGAGTAGGGTATATATATTAATAGTAAAGAGGAAAAAAAGGTATCTTTCAGACACACTGTCCAGAAAACACCTACCATATTCATCTTACATGCAGCAGCAGTGTGTATTACAAATAACAACAGGAAAGTGCCTTATATGACCTTTCAAACAGCAATATGTAAGTTTGTAAAACGTAAAATAACTTTAGATTGTGTCAAAAAGGCTGTGATTGGTAAAAGCAATAAACCTGTACATGCAGTTCATAGTTAGGAAACAGCATTGTCTATGAATCTAATTACATTTTGATTTAGATAACCAAATAGCTGTTTAAATGTTGAAGGCAGACTTGAGGAAATATGTAGGTGTAGCAATAGGATGGAAACGGAATGTACAGGCAGACCGAAATACAGACATATTTCATTATAACAATACATTGATAAAAACCTTTGTATGACTAATATGGAAGAAAAAAAAGAAGAAAATACACAACCAATCAGATTTTGTGATATAAATTGGTAATATAACTGAATAATCTCATTGGATAGAAGTGGTCACATGACCAGGGTTACCACAGCTGAAACAAAGTTTGTTCTTTGACTAAAAGGAAGTGTAACTTAAGAAAAACAAAACAAATACAGCCAGTATAAGAATGATGTATATGACTAGGGTTAAAACAGAAAACATTCTCCCTAGCATATTTGGTTTTATAAGCGTCCATCCTTCAAAATGGATTGTGACAGGAGACAGATACAGTGCTGCTATACTGCAATATTATACCACACAGGAGAGGCATGATATCACACCAGTCACAATATCCTGATAACAGGCCAACCAGTGAGTCCTAGAAAGAAAGTGCAGAGTTGGAGAGATAGACCTGGTATGTCAAGACAGGGGATTGAACCAACCACTTCCCTGATTATGGGGTGGATGCTCCAAAAATTTGCACACTGGTTGTTTATATGATTAACAGTAGTCTAGCCCCTCTCAATAGTTCTTGGTTTAAAATAGTACTTATTTCAACAACTACTATCACTGTTGGTGAGTCATATCCCTACCACAGTGCACTGACTCAAAAAGTAATAAATTACAAGAAAATTTATCACTTGAAGGTAGCGTATGTAAGGTTGACTTCATAGCATCAGTTTGAATTTAGTAAAATCTTGCTACTTTTGCACCAATTGTTTTAATGCTTAGATAAATACTTTTGTATGTAAAGATAAAACAAAATGTATAACTATACAGCAAATCATTAACAAAGTGTACAGATACAAAAATAATCAAAACGTATTTGCAGATCAATCTAAATTTCAAAATTAAGAACATGGAATGTTACACACATGAGCAGATAAATAAAACCAATCTCTCTTATAGAATGGATGCATGACAAGTTATTAATTAACAAAGGGACAGCCGTGGTTGAATGGTTATAGTCATAGACTTGCTATCACAAAGCCCTTCTTCAATGTGAGTTTGAAACTCAGTCTAGACATCGAAGAAACGTTATTAACGGTGATTGCTTTAACAGACTGGGAGGTTCTACCCAGGTGTCCCTGTGCATTCAATGTCTTCCTGCACTTCCTGTTAGCTGGTCAGCATTGAATGACTGAAACTGTCACAGTGACAGTTAACGCAAAAACAATAATAAACAACAATAAATGTACATGTATCTAGAAATACATTAGAGTAAATACATATTTTTCATTAATTTCCGCAGCACAATCAAAACAATGGCCTTTGGACTAAAAAATTGTAACATGAGTATGCCATTCAATGAAGTTTAAAGTTCAGACTTATTTATTTTATGTTGACTGGTCCTTACATCTTATACTAATCCCTCTTGATGGTCCCTAGGTTGAACCAGTACTTGACGTCTGGGAAGGTCACAAATAATCCTTGCCCCCGACAGGGTTCGAACTCATAACCTTCAGATCAGCAGACGCCCTTCTTATGCTATTCAATACAAAATCTAAAATACATGTATACATGTATACATGTAAATTAAAATGCTAATCAATTTGCACCAAATTAAGCAATAGGTAGAAATCAAGTAATAAACAAAATGAACTCTTCTCTAAAGAAGCTGAACACATTGTGAAGGATTCTGAAGTCATGGAGGTAAAGTCTGAACACAGTATGTGACAATATTCTACAAAACCTTTACAGATGCAGGAAAAGGTTTCTCTATATATCTACCTCTCAAAAAGGAGACTGTTTGCCTCAAGTCACACTGAAGATAATTTATAGTAAAACTTGGATAAATTGGGATTAAATAAATATAAACATTTTACACAAATGTACAAATGCTCAACAAAAGCACTAAAACAATTACATGCAGACTGCAAATAATTTTACAATCTATAAAGTTTCAACTTGCAGACTGATCAGGTTTTACACAGTTCGCTACTCCTCAATTCTATGGAGATCAGGGTAACATCAGAAAATGATTCAATTTCAAGGGGGACTTATTTTCAAATAAATATCCCCATGAAATTGAAAATTTGTGTTCATTTAGTAAACCATATGTTGTCCAGAGTATAAGTGCCTATTAAAAAAAGGCCCGTCATAAAAAGTCAACAAGGTTAATTGTCAATGAAAAAGACTGCTTTTAGTGTAATGTAACCTTTATCCTAAATGAAAATTGCTTTTGGTTTGATCTGGAATTTCTAAGGTATATACCAAGTTGTAGAATGAAGCATCAGAGTGGAAAAGGGTGAAAAAGATAGTCTTGATTGGATTATATATAAAATAAGCTGGTCCATTAAATAAAAACCAATAAACCTGAATTATTATCAAAATTGTACTTTTCTAATATTCATTACTGGTAGAACTAAAAGTTTCCTTTAAAATCATGATTCCAGCAAGTCCGTTACAGACTTATGGTGTATCCATGTAGACTTTACAGAAAAATTTGTTTTATATATATGGCTATCAAATGATTGTAATACAACATGGCTTAATTATAATGTTATATTTGAAGTAAAGGTACCGCACTCAGACTCTGTAAAAATACACCCCAAGTCAAAAAAATAAATCATAAAATAAAGACTTGGAATCCATTATTGAACCGCATTATACTGGAGCACATTATAAAGGAACTACATTGTGTTGCATGCTTAATCATGGGCTCAAATTTAAAGGTTTTGACTTCCAACGTACTGTGAAAGCAATAATTTTCATTGGACATTAATTTTCATCGATTTCGTGGAGGGTTTTATCCACGAATATTAATCCACACGAAAACTTGTCTCTTATATAGATCTCACATTTTCTAGAACATGGGTTCACGATTAAATGTATCAACGAAATTCCTTTAGGAACATAATCAACTAATTTAATTTCAACAAAATTAATGATTTTACAGTATACTCAAGAGGGGTTCCCTTGTGAGAATATTATTTTTGATGCTAAAAAAGAAAAAAAAAAAAAAGAAAAAAAAAAGAAGAAAATATATTGCACATACAGCATCCTCCCCAATCATCCTTAATTAATCTAATAATAAGCATGAAACTCTAACTTTTAATTATTTTTTTTTTGGCATTCATGGTTAAGTTAGAAGGCCTACGTTTTCTTGCTGTCTCAGAGAGGGTAAGAATTGTCCCTAATATTGTATATGGGTGTCCAAAAATAAAAGGCTGCAAAAAGAATAAGAAGTTATTTCTAGATTTGTTTAGTCCTGCATTTTTGACACTAAAGAGTTTAATGCTGAAAACAAATCTATGTTAATTCATCAAGCCATCTATAGAAGTTTGTTTGTAGTTTTAATTCCACGACCCTGTCTTCCTAAACTTTATACATTTGAAACATGAGATTTTTTTTATTTTTTTTTGTTATTCTTGTCCTTAAGTCACATTCATGTTCTTATTTATCAATCCAAACAATATTCATACAATACCATTACTGTTGTGGTCATATCATTATTGAAAAAAAAAGTAAAAGAATTTGAGTTAAAAGAGTATCAAATTGAAATGTTTATGGAAAAGCATGCTATTCTTTTTACTTCCTTAAATGTTTTCATTTTTAAACTCTAATATTATTTGCATTATGAAAAAATCAACAGCTTGGTACTGTAAATCTTGAACAACATATTTTTGAAAACAATAGGACATTTGAAAACATATTTCTACTAATGTCTTAAACAACATATTTTTGAAAACAACAGGACATTTGAAAATAGTGGCCTTAATAATTCTATGATTGAAGCGGAATATATTCATAGCTCATCCGATCATTTTGGGCAGCATGGGTTGTCCACCATTAGCACCACGTCAATCCCATAATGCTCCACAAGTTCCATGAGAAATTGTCGGTCACCCGTCGGATCAAGTCCCATGCTCTTCATGTGATCAGATGTCAACTGAGTATCTTGGGAGTTTGCAACGTCCAGTAGAGTTTGGAAGAGACGATTATTTTGCTCTACAAAAAACCTGTGGAAAAAGAACCAGGTTAGTCTCTTAAATACCGCGGTCTATCTGAATTATGGTCAACGTAATTTATGGGGCAGAATGGGAAGGACTGGACAATGCATGTGATTCCTATATATCTACATATAATGGACCTATCCAGTGTTACAAATGTACGCAAATTGATTTACAGGCTACATTGGGATAAAATGTTGACCTGATTTACATAAAAGAACACATGGTATTGTCTGCGGTACAGTTTGTGGGGACAGTTGACTTAGACTTGAAAAGGAATGGCAGAGCTTACATTATAAATGCTAAAAACTGAAAAGGTGCAATACAAATAACAACAGAAAAAAAATAGAATTAATTCTTTGAATGGTCTATGAACCTTCAAGAAGTGTGAGGTTGGTGCTTCCTGTGACCTGGATTAACCTGGATTTCATCATAGTTGGTCCTTTTGCTGGATTACTGTTGCTATTTCTCTTTATTTTTGTTTTTTTTCCATGAGCTTTTTTTTGTCCTTTTCATCTTTACTTAGACCTCCTTCTATCTTAATTTATTTGTAACTTACATTGGATATTTGTGGAGGCAAAGATTCCATACCATTTGCTTCTTTTTATAAAAAAAAAATCTCTTAAACTAACATCTAGAACAATGGTTAGACAAGACTTTAAGAGTTAACCATGCTTCAACCTAGTCTTACATTCAATAAAGTAAATGAATACATTTAGTTTAAAGATATTAATTAATCAAATACCGTAACAGAACAATTCATATACAGGTAGATGTAATACAAAATAGGATTAAATTGAAAGCTTAACGCTTATGAGATTTTCTCTTCATATATTTAAGGCTGAAATCAAATGTAGCTAATCATAGCTAATACATTTGATTACATTTGAATTGTCTCAATTTTTTCTTATACCTAGCATTGGCTACCGAACAAAACATTGTAACAGTTTATCATTACTTACGAAACAAAAACCTCTTCTTCATCAATAGTTTCCTCTCCAAGCTCCTCATAAGAAAACTGATGCGCTGACCTACAAGAATGAAAAATATGCAATACAGAGAACATTTGACTTGACTATTTGAATTTACCGACGCTTTGACAGTATTTCAGTCATATAGTGACGTCCAGCTAATTACAGGTGGAAGAAGACCCCAAATGCACGGAGTCAGCCTGGTAGAACCATCGACCTACCACACAGAGAACATTTACTGCAGTACACTCCATTATAATGCAAAAACCAATACAATGCTGTCCAACTCTGGAACCAAAATCTTTTTTTGATTATTTGTTCACTTAAGGTGCATTTTCTATAAATATAATACAGTCCCCAATAAAGCAATATGTAAATGTCATCCCAAAATAAAGCATTATAATAGAGCTGTGCTTTACAACATGGAGATGACATTTTTTTTTTATATTTCAGCTGATTGATAATTGGATAATTGGACAATGCAAATCTTAGATGGAACGTGTTCCATTGTCGTTTTACATTGCCATCTTAAATTCTATCAGCATAAATCAGGATTAACCAGAATCAAAGCTAAGTCAATAACATTGAAAAAGATCAAGGAAAAAGGACATTGCAATTAACTGGCCTAAAAATTAAGGTATAACTACAACAACAATAACTCTGTTACAGCAAAGCATGCACAGTGAAACCTGTCTTTAGTGACCAGTACAGTCAATTAAAGTGGTTGCCTAATGCAGGAGGCTGCTAAATTAAGATCAGCATAAAATAATGTGTCAGTATTAGAAGAAAGCCAGCTTGATCAAACTGAAGAGTAAAGAATACAGCAATATCAATAAACCTGAGTTTGTGCCTACCTGTATTAAACAACTACATTATACCATGTTTTAAAGCGGCTTGTTTAAAGATGATTGGTAAAGTTAAAAATAAAATAATTTTCTTCTTTCCCTTGTTAATGTTGGTTAAGTCTTTCTTTCTTGACAAATAAACTTGGCAAGTGTAGGTCACATTACATGGGAAAACATAGTGTTCATAAATGCAGCTTTGACAAAATTGGTTAATTATAGAATAAGGTATTCCCACAGCAGGTGTTTTTAATACCATGTGACACATACTGCATCATGGCGACCTCACCAGTTCAGGGTAGCAATTTTTGAAGTTCAGCCATTGATGTTTGTGCATGCACGAAAGCGTGAATATGATAAGCCAAATGATGGCAAATGAAAAAAGAAAATCTAAATTTCTAAATATAGTTTCAATACCTTTAGTGATGGTATTGCCTGTGATTGGGAAACCACCCATCTGTCTACCAATGGGTATTGATAGATGTAAATACACAAATCAATTCCTTCACAATGACCATCAAGCCATCATGCCAGCTTTTAAATTCCACAAAACGTAACATCAAACACCTGACCTATATTTAGCAATGACGAGATTATTTCCCATATTCCCTATGCTGACTTCTGAACCATTTATGACTTGATGAGTATTGATTTACTATATTCTAAATAGCATTTGAAACAATGGCTTATTCTTTGCCATACAGACTATGTACGAATCTGAAGCTATAGAATCTGAATCGTAGAATCTGAGCTATAATATTGTATGAACTAACAGAGGAGATCCTGATAAGGAAGTTACTTCTAGGAGCTGTCTGATCTAGGTCTGCTCCTTTTGCCAAGTTGTCAAAATGTGTCTATATATTGATAAAGTAAAGGGTTAACCCTACACCTCATGAATATTCATATACAAATTTATGACTTCATGAATATCAAATGACAGATATTTAAATGATGTATGAAAATGATGTATTTTTTCTGTGCCACAGTTGACCGTGTATAGAAACTGAGCTACAATATTGTATAAGCAAACAGAGGAGACCCTGATCAGACAGCTCCTATAGGAGCTGTCTGATCTGGGTCTGCTCTGTTTGCCAATGCGTCAAAATGAGTCTATAATAATTATGAAGCATAGGGTGAAGACAAGTTTGACAGTACTGAGGACGTCCCAGCTTACCGTAGATTGTTTAGTTTCTGGAATTTCTCCCTGTCTGCCGTGCTACACTTGAGAAGCTCTTTCAGAACCGGAGAGTGTGTCCGTACCACCTGATTGTCCACGTACACGTCATACAGACTCGTCTTGCTCTCGAATATCTTCTCCGTCGTACCTGCAGAATCAAATTTCATTTCACAACATGAAAAAAATAATTAGAACTATCACTTGAGGCGATTAATATCCCCAAATCCCACCTTATTTTTGTATTATGACAAATAGGATTCCAACATAGCCTTCATTTCAGTATTGTACTGTAGAATCATTAATTTGAGTGAACATTTCGTGATTCTTGTTATCCAGAATATTATCACGAAACTGTTATTCATATACTCATGTTCAGAACATGGGTCCAGAATATGTACATGAACATTAATTATACAGTTCACAAATTTATGTACAAACTCTATTAACATGATGAGAATCTAATAACTGCCTTGAAAGTTGATACCCAGTGTTTCGGTTCTCTCAATCTCTATTAACATGATGAGAATCTACATAAGAAGTACTGGGTATACAAATGTGGTTTTATCTGAAGTTTGCCTCATCTTCTTATATTGACAAATTAAGTTTTCTGTTATGTTTGGGTTAATGTCAGTAATTACGTCAGTTTGGACTTCAGTCAACATCAGACAGACTAGACTTCCAGATAATTACAGGTGGAGGAAGACCCTGAATGCACAGAGGCATCCGGGTAGAACCACCGACCTACCGCAAGCCAGCTGGAAGGCTTCCTCACATGAAAATCCGAATGACCCTGCCGGGATTCGAACCCACTTGGTGAGGGGCTGAGTGAGTGTTAAAGTCAGCAACTTTACCCTCTGGCCACAGAGGCCCCCACAACATCAGACAGATGTTTGGCTGCCTCGCAGTGATATCACACTGTAGAAACAAGCAATCTCATTAAAACCATATCCTTACTAACATTGCTAGGTAAGATCTAATGATATCCATTAAAGTTGACCTAAACTACCTTAATTTATTAGCCAGTCATATCGTCAGCTTCAAAACACTTGGGTATAACTTGGTGAATATTCACCAGTTAACGACAACAAAACTAAAATAGCAACTGGGGATCAAACTAAAAACCTCTCAGTTATGGGCTAGACACTCTTACCACTTGACCATCAAACAATCAAGTAATGCACTAGTAAGATCAAGTAATAAAAATTAAATATAAAATATTATGAATATATATATTAAAATCCTAACAAGCAATACACATTTCCTAAAGGCAGTTTAAAATATTCCATCTAATACTTACATGCAATATAATGCACCTCAGACTCAAGGGTTTCAATGTCCGCGACATTCACATAGAAATGAGGCTTGACCTTATGCCCTAGTCCTGGGATGTCATGTTTGGCTAGGCAACACGCACAGTACACTGTAACATACGAACATGTCACATGACCGTCTGATACACATCTGACTTTCTCTCTTTTTTTTTTTTTTTTTTTTTTCTATTTACCAGTACTAAATCACTACAATGCAATGTCACATAAACACCATCAATGGAAAAGAATAACAAATATTGTTGTTGAGAAATTGTTGTTTTCTTTTTCTTTGTTAAACACAGACTTTGAAGCTGGTTAAGTGTGACTTCATTATGTTCATTTATCTTAAATTAATTTCAAAATGAGATTTCAAAATATAAGTTTCTGTTAATCTTCTTCCTTCTAATCCTAATCTCTCTTAACCCTTGACCTCATATGGATGTATAATTGATGCTTGGCAAACAGAGCAGACCCAGATCAGACAGCTCCTTCAATTGGGATAACTGATCAGAATCTCCCATGCACAATCAATATTGTAGCTCAGATTATACCCACCATGTAGCAAAAAAAGTTCAAATGTTTCATATACTAGTACCCATTTCAAATTCTGTTAATTAACTTTCATCAAGTCATGAGTAAAGGGTAAAGGAAACTGTTCCCACATTCATGACAACATTTGTATACTTTGACTGATGATACGGTGTACAAAGAAGTATTCATTTGAAGTCTTACCTCTGTAACAAACAACCCCAATCGGAGGAGGAGAGAAAAACAAAATTCTCTTCTCCAGTAAAATGTACTTCCAAAGTATAAATATTTGTTCCCCGAAAAACTTGGCAAACTGGGTAAAACATCCAGCTGGGTGGGTGATCTAAAATATAGTAACATGAATACATGTGCCAGTATCGGTATTCCTAAGAAAATACTAAATACTACTCAAATATAAAATAAACTAGCTTATTCAAAGTAAGAATTTGTGTTCATTTAGTAAACCATTTGTTGTCCAGAGTATAAGTGCCTATGAAAAAGACCTGTCATACAAAGTCAAAAGGTTAAATGCCAATGAAAAAGACAGCTTTTAGTGTAATGTAACCTATGTATAAACTGAAAAGGGTGAAAAAGATTGTCTTGATTGGATCCTATATAAAATAAGCTGGTCCATTAAATAACAAGAGCTGTCAGAGGACAGCACGCTCGACTATTCAAAATGCTTATTGGTTGATCAAATGAAAACTATTTCAATTCTTGCCCTTCATATACCCTGCATATTATATAGTAAAAAATGATATACCTTGATAGTCTAATACCCCTAAATAGGTTTATGAAGTCTAAAATCAATCCCATGCCTAGTTATGAGACATAAGCATAACACTGTGCATGCAAAACTTTAACCAAGTATCCAAGTTAGAAAAGGGCCATAATTTGTATACAAGAGGGCCAAGATGGCCCTTAATGGCTCACCTGAGAAAGACGATTGCTTATGAAATAAGATGCTATAGTGTAAACAAAGTGAAATCGGGCTTTTTTTTTTTTACAATGAAAGGGGCATAACTCCTAAATTA
>CM037788.1:54613431-54663431 GCA_021229015.1 Solen grandis
TGTTTTGGTTAGACCGGCTTATAGTTAGCCGGACAAACGTTCCTTTTAAAAGAAATTTTATTTACGAAATATGTTGGCCAACTATGCATAGCCAACTCTGATATTCTGAATTTCAAAATACGTAGGGAGGGTCTTCTCCGCCCAATCATGGAAAAATACCGTACGTTAGGGGAAAGGGCAGTGTGACTTCTACCATGGAGAGTCAATCGGTTTTACAGGAAAGTTCAAACGGTTTTTCTGGGGGGGGGGGTTCTTTTCTTCTTTACTCTTAATATTATATCCGAATCCCAGGGGAGAGCCATGACCCCCTAATCCCCCTCTGGATCCGCGTATGCGGGTTATTGCAATTGTAACTTGTTATGTGCATGCTGGTGGAAGCCACAGAAGAAGACAAACAGTGGTGGTCTTCGTTTTGGTGTGCTGACTCCAATCCAAAATGAGACTGTGATTTTGTATCTAATATAGTTCTCTGGTTCTGAAGTGCGATAGCACATCATGGTTATTTGGCGGAAACATTCTGGTGCATTCAGGGAATTTTTCATGGGTTTGAAAATGCAGTGGAGAAACCCAGCCGCAAACATGAAATATAAAATGGTATCAGATAAAAACAACTCGTTACAGTTAAAAAAAATTACATAAAAAAACGATCGAGGGATTATCTTCTTGTACCTCACAGCTGTCGTCCCAATTAATATTATCTTAAGGTCGTGTGACAATACATATAGTCCTGCTGTCACCAAGGGAGCATTGATTTCATTTAATCTTCTCTCACCAAATGTTCATATGAATTCATGATCCGATCATTTTCCACTCACCGGCCATACCACGTGGTTTATGACGTCATTTTAAGCTATCAAAAGCAGCATTTTTTTTATAATTTTAAAAAATAAAATAATAACAATAGTTTTTTCTTTCTGAATGGATGCAAAATATGCTTCTTGCGATAGCTCGATAGCTTAAAATGACGTTATACTCGTATTATAACATTACAGCGTGGTGTGACCACACTATATAAATAAAATATAGAATTTTGAAATATGGAATCGCAATGACAATATTTAGCATTTCAGCCCATGACTTAGCTATAGAAACAGGTAGATATAAAAATTCTTCCTTACGATAAAGGCGATGTCCTCAGTGAAACTTAAATTGTATAGAATCAGAATAACACGTTCTTCTTGCTTGACCAGCCTATATTGATTTACGTCTGAAATACTTGACACCTTATTTTTGTCATTGGCCAGATTTAACCCTTTCCCTCATATAGACTCATTTTGACGCACTTAATAGGTACCACATAAAGCCTGATCTGCAGAAAACCACAGTTAAACCTTACCAAATTAAATTAAAAAATCCTAATTTCCAGACCACTGAGGAGCAGCGAACAGCATAAAACCTGATCAGCCTGCGAGTAACTCTGGTTTTATGCTGTTCGCATAGGTCTTTTCACGGTTTCCTCTATGAGGGGAAGGGTTAAATAAATTTGAAACTCTTATGTCCAGTAAGTCAAAAAAAGGCACAACTAAAATATCAAAATTCATATACTTTGCATTCAAACGACGTCGAACAAAATTAATACTGAAAACAGTTGAACGTGATTGGAAAAGTTTATACTGCAATTGTTTTGTTATTTAATGTAATGTAGTTATAAGAAAATTCCTCATGTATTTATCACAGAAAAATGATATTTTTGTTTATATAAGAACTATAAGGCAGAAATCGTCTTAATGTATACTTAAGAATCATGTGTCATAACTTTTTTTTGATATGTTGATTTATTATTTAGAATTTACACATCATATATTTTACTTTGGAACGTATATTTACAGAATAATTTTAATATATACATGCACATGCACAATACATATGTAACTATCAATCTTTTCTTTACACATCTTTGCACTTGAAATTAACATTTCCAATTCCAGCATTGTGTATAACATTCCATGAATTTCAGAAATCCTATATAAGTATCCCTCTCCGATGCAGTATTATATTCTTTACCACTCTTTTTCATGCTATGAGCTTTGTAAAGTTCAACGCAAATCACATTTGAATTTTGAAAAAATATACTATCACTTACAGTAAAGCTGCCCTAACACTCGAGGGGAAAACCTTCAGAGTTCGAGAAATTTGGTTATCTTATCGCCTAAAGCACATCACTTACCATATTCTTCCAAATGTTTGAAAACACTGCACAGCTGACAACAAATCAATAATAAGTGTCTATATGTAGGGCACAATTTTTGCCATCACGCATGCACTATATCCCATTACAACTGATGAAGTGACAGCTGAAAATGACGTCACATACCACGTAGTAAAGCCACCTTAACTTAGCCCCTCACCGATACAAGTTCGAATCCTAGCAGGGTCATACGCACTTTTTCGTGTGAGGAAGCCTTCCGGATTTTAGGAGAAAAAAAAATGAAAGCATGAAAGTCAATAAGTGTTTTAGTCATACAAGAGTCTCAGGTTCTCCATGGAACCTCTTGTATGTCTTTCATAATTTTATACCACTATAACTTGTCTTCCAGCTTGATCAGGGTAGAGTACCTGTGAGACTAAATCATGTAAAATTGATAAAATTGAATGAGTCATGTGACTATATTATATCAAAATTATGTGTTGTTTTAATTCAGAAGTGATATCTAAGGTGTAATTATTTTCATATTGTCGAGTATTTATTATTCATAACTGAATGACAAAAACTGGTGTTGTACTGGTAAAAAGGGGAATGTTTTTATTATTGCATAATGTGTTGTTTTGCTTGATGACTTTATATGCCTGACTGTACTCAGTGATGCCTCGGTCACATTACTTGTACGATGTCCGATAGAATAATAAACCGCATGCGTGTGTGTATGTGAGAGAGAGAGAGAGAGAGAGAGATGGATAAGCACTTTAACAACAGCAACATTTTAATAAAGAGATGCGGACAGACAGAAAGAAGGAGGGCAAACTTACAGTTCCCTCTTGTGTAAACATCGGCAGGGGAATAATAAACAGAAATATTTTCGCATTATATTAGTATGACATGTTGCTTCATACTGTGACCTTGGCCCAATATAGCTGAAACTTGCACTTGATCTGCACATCGTCTTAATATGGTTACCATTTCTGGCAAATAGTTTTTAATCTGCTTAAGTGATTCAAGAGATACAAAGCTGACACAAAATATTCTAACATTATACAGTATGACACGTGACCTACAGTCTGACCTTGACCTTAAACAAAGACATCTGCACATCCTCTCAGTATGGTTGACATTCCTGTCAAATAAATTCAATTTCCTTTAAGTAGTTCTTAAGATACAGAGCGGACACAAAATAACCTAACATTATAACGCATATAGTATGACATGTGATCTTCAAATGTGACCATGACTTTGAACCAAGACATCTAAAAACTACGCTCTGCACATCCTCTCTGTATGCTTAACATTCCTGTCAAATATTTTCAATTTCCTTCTAGTGGTTCTTAAGATACAGAGAGGACACGAAATTGCTTACGGATAGTCGGACAGACGGACGACCAGTGGCATAGCATAATACCGGCTTTCGGGCATATAAAAAAGCAATAGTGGGGCGGCTAAACATACAAGAGGGCCAAGATGGCCCTAGATCGCTCACCTGAGAAAAGTATCATTCATTGCCTGTACAAAACAGATTGCTTTAGAATTAAGATGATGAGGTGAAACAATGTTCAGGAATTTTATGACCCCATCCACAAAAGATATCATCATGACAAACATTCTGCCAAAGTTTGAGGATGATTGGACCAAAAATGTTGCCCTCAGAGTATAAACAAGATTTTTCTAAGATTTGACCTTCTGACCTACATTTCTATCCAGCTCCACCTATTTTCAAACTGGTTCGAGATATCATCATGGCAAACAATCTGACCAAGTTTGAGGAAGATTGCATCAAAACTGTGGCCTTTAGTGTGTAAACAAGATTTTTCTAAGATTTGACCTATTGACCTACTTTTTGGTCCAACCTGACCCATTTTCAAAAGGGTTCAAGATATCATCAAGACAAACATTCTGACCAAGTTTGAAGAAGATGGGATCAAAATTGTGGCCTCTAGTGTGTAAACAAGATTTTTCTAAGATTTGACCTGCTGTCCTACTTTTTGATCCAACCTGACCCATTTTCGAAAGGGTTCAAGATATCATCAATACAAACTTTCTGACCAAGTTTAAGGAAGATTGGATCAAAATTGTGGACTCTAATGTGTAAACAAGATTTTTCTAAGATTTGACCTAGTGACCTACTTTTGGATCCAACCTGACCCATTATCGAAAGGATTCAAGATATCATCAAGACAAACATTCTGACCAAGTTTGAGGAAGATTGGATCAAAATTGTGGCCTCTAGTTTGTAAACAAGATTTTTCTAAGATTTGACCTACTGACCTACTTTTTGATCCAACCTGACACATTTTCGAAAGGATTCAAGATATCATCAAGACAAACATTCTGACCAAGTTTGAGGAAGATTGGGTCAAATTTGTGGCCTCTAGTGTGTAAACATCAAAATTGTTGACGGATGACAAGATTTTTTCTAAGATTTGACATACTGACCTACTTTTTGATCCAACCTGACCCATTTTCGAAAGGGTTCAATGTTGCCCTCAGAGTATAAACAAGATTTTTCTAAGATTTGACCTTCTGACCTACATTTCTATCCAGCTCCACCTATTTTCAAACTGGTTCGAGATATCATCATGGCAAACAATCTGACCAAGTTTGAGGAAGATTGCATCAAAACTGTGGCCTTTAGTGTGTAAACAAGATTTTTCTAAGATTTGACCTCTGTCCTACTTTTTGATCCAACCTGACCCATTTTCGAAAGGGTTCAAGATATCATCAAAAAAAAACATTCTGACCAAGTTTGAAGAAGATGGGATCAAAATTGTGGCCTCTAGTGTGTAAACAAGATTTTTCTAAGATTTGACCTGCTGTCCTACTTTTTGATCCAACCTGACCCATTTTCGAAAGGGTTCAAGATATCATCAAACAAACTTCTGACCAAGTTTAGGAAGATTGGATCAAAATTGTGGCTCTATTGTAAACAAGATTTTTCTAAGATTTGACCTACTGACCTACTTTTTGATCCAACCTGGCACATTTTCGAAAGGATTCAAGATATCATCAAGACAAACATTCTGACCAAGTTTGAGGAAGATTGGATCAAAATTGTGGCCTCTAGTTTGTAAACAAGATTTTTCTAAGATTTGACCTACTGACCTACTTTTTGATCCAACCTGGCACATTTTCGAAAGGATTCAAGATATCATCAAGACAAACATTCTGACCAAGTTTGAGGAAGATCGGGTCAAATTTGTGGCCTCTAGTGTGTAAACATCAAAATTGTTGACGGATGACAAGATTTTTTCTAAGATTTGACATACTGACCTACTTTTTGATCCAACCTGACCCATTTTCGAAAGGGTTCAAGATATCATCAAGACAAACATTCTGACCAAGTTTGAGGAAGATTGGATCAAAATTGTGGCCTCTAGTGTCTAAACATCAAAATTGTTGACGGACGACGGACAATCAAGTATCCCAAAAGCTCACCCTGAGCTATGCTCAGGTGAGCTAAAAATCGAGCAATTTGGGTTAAAAGCGTGAAATTTGGCACACATATAGAACATCCCCTTCTGATTATTTTTAGATATGGAACCAAGTCAGCAGCGTTTCAAAATGGCCGCCGAAATAGCCGACAATTTCTTTAACTGTTTTTATCTTTGTAACTATATGTAGCAGACTCAAAATCTTGGTGTCTAATTATACATATTTCCGGTCAAGGAAGTCACTGGGCACACACAAATGTTGATTTTTTTAAATGAATTCTGCTTTTAAAATTACTTTTATATCATATGAAATGGCCATTATATACAACCAGTAAATCATATGGCGTTTTGTTAACTAACTTTTTTTCGTTACTTAAATGTTTCATTCGACTGGTGGAGTGATAAGATTGTGACGTCATAGCGTTAAGCACTTACTCAACAAAGAAAATTATCCGTTAGTAATCTCTAAATTATTTTCAGGATAAAAAACTAGTACACATAAGCAATATTTGGAAAGAATATATGCTGCTTCAAACAACTCATCGTATATTTTTGCTAAACAGAACTCATTAAGTTCTAAATTTAACAATTTAGCATCCTCCGTTATAGCAGACTTTGAAAACATTCTGTGTAGAGATTATAAGATAAAAATAGAATAATGTCACGTGTCTTGAACTAAATGTCATGCATGGTCAATCTTATCATTTAGCTTGACAGAAAAACTACAAAATTATCGCGATGGCCACGGTGAAAGAAATATCCTTCTTTACATTTTTATGTTTTCAACAACTGTTTGAAATATTCAGTCAACCAATCAACCCACATTTGTAGGATATTTTACGAAATAAAAGAAACACATTATTAATAGATCTGTATTACAACAACAAATAACAGTGCTGAATTAATACTATACACGTTCAATGGCTAGTGTTGTATACTGTACGTCACACATAAGTGTCGTTGGTTAAAGTACATCACTATAAAATCTGCATGTTTGTGGTCACTCTTATGAGCGTACGAACAAGTTTCATCTTTTACAATGACATAGGACCCAGTATATAAACGAAATCACTGTACCATGTATTGCAAGGCTTTATAATTCAATGTATACCAGATCATAACATGAATATTGTGCCTGAACAATGGTGATCCATTTTGCAGTCCATGAACAGTCACTTTAGTACAACCCTCTCACTTTGCATGACTTGATAACAATGGTCCTTTTTATAGTGAGAAACCCCAAATATGCCATATTTGGTAGGAGATTCACACTATATCGTCGCTTCGGGTACAAATACACAACCTTTCAGAAGAAGCATTAAACTAGTTTACATGAAAAGAAAAATAACTTTATCAATTATTTCAGTTTTTGTTAATTTTTTTATGTGTATTTAAAACTGCCTAACTATTTTTCATCGCATTTAACAATTTTTAGCAATTATCTCAATTATTGTGCAGCTTTTGATATCAATACATTATAAATCAAAAGGCAAGAAATATTACCTTTATAACTACATGTACTAGGTTACTAAATATTCAACCCAAATTCCGATGGCAGTATGTATCAAACATTTACATAGTATGTATTAAAATTTACAAACTAGAAAAAAAAACCTTGGAAAACAAACTCTAGATCTAACTTAAGATGGCCGGTAATTTTTTCAGCAAACCATAATTTGTAGTTTATATCATGTATGTCTGTGAGGTACTTACTGTTGAAATAACTTAATCAAATATCAAGACAAATTTTGGCATTTTATTTCGTATCAAACAATTATGGATAACTTTGAGGGTATGTCTATATACACAATACCACTAGACCATTAATTTTTTACTTATCATGATGTTGTTTCTTGGACAAACTTTTGGGGGCATTGGTTTAAAGTAATACAAATGTGAAATTCATAACTTCGGCAATCCAACCTTAGATGAAACAGTAGGGATAACCTATTTTCACAACAAAACGTCACTGTCTTATCTTACATGTCTAAAAGTGAAGAAAATTTTCACAAAATATACATTGTTTCCAGTGGTTGATCACATCTTCTGTAGATAAATGTGTCTCGTAAATTTTATTATTATTTTTATTATTTATAATCAGAAGGGAATGTTCTATATGTGTGCCAACTTTCATGCTTTTAGGTGCACGACTTTATGCTTAGCCGCTATATCTACGCCAGACATGTATTTGTTCGTATTTTGATAGAGCTGTGTCGGGTAACATAGTATAGACTGCTGAATTTCACCCATTGATTGTTAAAATATTCATATTTTAAGTGCATGCTCGTATATTAGTTGTCTCCCTTTATAATGGTGCACGTGTAAATTTTTCTCTCCGAGATTTTTTTTCGAAGTTTTACATAATTGGGATTGATATTGGACTTTACAGAATTCGTATAGGACTATTCTCCATGCCATGTAAGAGAGGTTTCTCGGGGAATGTTTTATTCATCAGTCGGCAAAGTGTTAGTGTGTGTTTGAGGTTGGCAATCTTTCTCTCTGTGTTAACGATACTGGGTGGGGATGTGGAGTGTAATCCTGGGCCGCCAAGACAACAGAAACAACGGACATTGACGTTTGCCGAAATATCAGCAACTGAATCACCGACCCCACAATCATCGCAGGGAACATCCCGAACACGTTCTAACAAGACCAATGAAACTGAGGTAATGTCTTTCTTACGTGAAATGAAATCAGAAATGAAAACAGACTTGTCAAACATCAACAACAAAATGGACGAAATAAATAATTCAGTTAATTGTTGAAGAATAAAATGAAAAGTTACGCCAAGAAAACATAAGTATAAGACAAGAACTTTCACATATGTCATCTAAATTAGATAAACTTGAAGGACATTCACGTAGGAATAATCTACGTTTTCTTGGGATTGGGGGCCGATTTAATGAAGACTGGGACGAGAGTGAACGGAAGGTCCGAGACTTTATCACCAGTACACTAGGATTGACAGATTTGGCTGAAGTTGAAATTGAGAGGGCTCACAGGGTTGGCAGTAGACAGTCGGATAGTTGCCCTATCATTGTAAAGTTCAGTAAATATAAGGATCGCGAATCAGTACTACGAGCAGCCCGCCAAACCCTCAATGCTCAATCTCAGTTCTCAGTGCGAGAGGACTACACGGAGCGTGTCCAGTTACACAGAAGAAAACTGACCAAAGCACTAGTAGAGGCCAGAAACCAGGGCAAGTATGCATCTCTACGCTTTGATAAACTCGTTATTGACGGGGGTGTTTACAAGTATAATGACACGAACGATACGGTTGAGCGAGTAGGTAACTACAGAGCACGTGGAGTAGCGGCAAACGGGACAATGCGATTGGGTAATAGGCGTGAGAACGGTGACGTAGACCAGGTAACAACCAATCATCACGGTCGAGGAGGCACCAGACGATTGACTAGCGATAGCAGTGACGTAGATGCCTCGCCGCTCAGCGCGATACAGGAGCACGTGGATAACAGTGACCATGACCGATAGGGACTTGGCCAAGGCTTTATAAACAATAACACAGGCAGTGTAGATGTAAATATTTTATCATGGAATGTGAACGGGCTTCACAAATTTATTGTTGATAATGAAGTAAAATCTTTTTTAAGCACTTACGATATAATTGCAGTTAATGAAACATGGAGCAAATTCAAAGGTGAATTTGATAATTTCCTAGATTCATTTATCCATTATGATTCAGTTCGAGACATGAAAAGTAATTCCATTAGAAACAGTGGTGGTGTGAGTGTTTTTATTAAAAGTAATTTTGCTAAAGAGAATATTATACGTCGTCTATATAATGTATATGAAAATTGTGTTGTTTTATATTTTGAATTATCTGCTATGTACAACTGCGAAGATATGATCATGTATTTCACTTATATATCACCGGAAGGGTCGTGTTATTATAATGATAAGGAAGAGAGAAATGGTATCTTTAGTATGCAGTCTCATTTTGAATATATACGAACAGAATATCCAAATACAAATCTATTTGTTGCTGGTGATTTGAATAGTAGATGCAAAGAATTTTTAGACTATATTCCTGATGATAATTTATTACACGATTTTGGTAATGTTGAATATGATGGCAGTTATTTTAACTTACCGCGTAGAAGCAAAGATAATATTCGCGCAAATAATTTTGGCAAGTTTTTAGTAAATTTGTGTTGTACATTTGATATTCATATTTTAAATGGAAGATTTACAGGTGATAGTGAGGGTAATCTGACCTGTTTTTCAAATGACGGCGCAAGTCTGGTAGACTACATGATAGCTTCTTCAAATCTTTTTCCAGTTATTAAGAATTTTTGTATCCTAGATAGGGATGAATCAGATCATTTCCCACTGTCATGTGTATTTTCATTGAAGAAGACACCTATCTCCATTGATTCTAGTAACGTAAATTGCGATCTTTTACCAATTAAAAAGTATATATGGAATCAATCCTATCAATTGACTTTTATTGACAATTTTAAAAACTTATTACATTCTATGTATGACTCATTACATGAAATGATATTTCAAGATATTAATACTGGCATTGAAAATATCACTTCAATGTACCATACAGCAGGTCGATATATGTTAGCTAGAAACACCACTAGACGAGTAACTACTCAGCCTCCATGGTGGAATTCTATGTGTGCCTATCTTAAATATATTAAATTCTGTGCATTAAGAAAATTCAGAATGACAAATTCTCAGGTGGATCTTAGAACGTTTAAGGACAAACGCAATTATTTTAAGAACTACTGTCGAGCAATGAACTTGGAATACCAAAAAAACAATAGAAAGTTATTAATTGACAATAGTAATGATCCCTGTAGTTTCTGGAAGATTCTAAAGAAGGGTAAATCTGTAAAGACTTTAGATGATAGCATTTCACCTCATGAGTGGTACCAATATTTCTCAAGTCTTCTATATGACGAGCATTCTTGTAATATTGATGAAAATAATAATAGTTTATGTAATTTTGCTGATCCTTCAGCTAGTGTTCTTAACGAACCATTTACTCTCGACGAAGTTACCAGATCAATTGCAAGTCTTTCTGTTGGAAAATGTAGTGGCATAGATGGCATACCTGCAGAGTTTTTTAAATCCACAATGAATGATATATCACCAATACTGTTAACATTATTCAATCATATATTTGCTACTTGTAATATACCTTCATCTTGGAGATCTAGTGTTATCACTCCGATACATAAATCTGGACCAAGCAATATTCCCGGAAACTATAGGGGTATATCTATTACAAATACGTTGTACAAGATACTCTCCGGCATAATAAATAAGCGATTATATGATTGGGCTGAAAATAATAACAAAATTGACGAGTCTCAATCAGGGTTCCGTAGAGGCTACTCAGCTGTTGACAATATTTTTTGCTTACAAGCAATGGTTCAAAAATATCTTTCAAAAAAGGGTGGACGCTTTTATTGTATTTATGTTGACTTTCGTAAAGCATTTGATAAAATTAATCACAAACAGTTGTTTATTGCCTTAGAAAAGAAAGGTATTCATGGTACCTTTTTAAATATTCTCAAATCTTTATATTCTGATCTAAGGTCATGTGTCAAGATTCAAAATAGTATAACCGAATTTTTCTCTTGTAATATTGGAACACGCCAAGGTGATAAGTCAAGTTCGACAATCTTTGATCTTTTTATAGATGAGTTATCTATCATGTTACGTGAAAATTGTGGATCAGGGATTTTTATCACCAATGATATTCCCGACATCCTTTCTTTAATGTTTGCAGATGATGTTGCTGGTTGTGCAGAAACTGCCTCAAAACTTCAACAGCAAATCAATACTATTGACAAATTCTGTCATGACACGGGAATGGAAATTAATATGGATAAGACTGAAATAACAGTTTTTCGCAATGGCGGTCCCCTTCGTAGATACGAACATTGGTCATATAGGGGTAAAGAAATCAAAATTACCTCTGAATATAAGTATATGGGCATATTACTTAGCTCAAGTTTATCATGGTCGTCCGCTCACTCCAAATTGATCTCACAGGCTCAGAGAGCAATGTTTTCCATTAAAGCTTTTCAAAGACCTTTCGGATATTTTTCAATTGCTGACTCATTTAAAATTTTTGATTCTATGATCAAACCTATACTGTGTTACGCATCTCAAGTTTGGGGCTATGAATATATTGGTACAATAGAATCTGTACAAAACAAATTTTGCAAAAATATCCTCCATGTACGTAACAATACAAATACATGCATGGTTCTTGGAGAATGTGGCAGGTTACATATTATATTAATTGTATTCGATATTGGTGTACTTTGATTACTATGCCTATACATAGATACCCTAAACATTGTTACAATATGCTTAAATCTCTTGATTATGTTGGTAGAATTTGTTGGGCTACCAAGATCAGATTACTTTTGTATAAGTTTGGATTTGGTTTTATATGGATTAGTCAAGATGTTGGAAATATAAACAATTTCATTAGAATGTTTCGACAAAGAGTTGTTAATTATTATACACTAGAATGGCATACAGCTGTTGATAATTCTAGTAGATGTGAGCATTATAGCAACTTCAAAAGTTTACTTAATGTTGAAAAATATCTGTTATTAGATATTGATTTAAAATATAAAATTGCTACGTCACGATTTCGTATGTCAAATCATAAATTAAAAATTGAGACAGGAAGGCACACTAATATATTGGTTGAAAATCGTAATTGTAATTTTTGTCAACGGTTTAACAACGTATTTGTTACTGATTGTGAATATCACGCCTTTTTCCATTGTAGTAGATATAATGATATTAGGCAAGTTTACTTATTTAACTGGTACAGACATGGAACATATGTTCAAGATTTTTATACTTTATTATCCTCTCAGAACCCAGATATTGTTAAGAAAGTATCAATTTATATTTATCATCTTATGAATGCTTTAAATGAAACCTAAAACAAATTATCGTAAGACAACTACTTATATACAACATCGTCTTCTGTACTGTACTTTGTATTATGGGCCGGAGGCCTTATTTACCAATAAACTTGTTGACTATAAATGCAACAGCTATTTCTTTCTATTGACACTGACAAACCCTGTACATTTAAACATTGGGAAAAAGTATGTCTGTAAGGTATGTATGTTAATTTACGTCTAGTTACATAGTGTGGTAAAAGAGATTTTTTCTACCATGAGTAAATGTGTTGATATCTTTGTGCAGAAAAGATAGATATTATGACAAAATATGGTTGCAATTTGTCATGCTTTTCAAAACGTGGGAAGGCCGTGTTACTGATAGATACAAAGATATCCGAAAGTTACAAATGTCAGGTCTACCGGATACCTCTGCAAATTAAATATATGTTCAGCATAAATTATATTGACAAAATATAAGACAGACAGACAGACAATAATAGAAAAAACAGACTTTATTTCCATTTAGATATGTAATACTTCAGACATAGATCTAGGAAGAAACGTTATGACAAATATCACAGAAGAAATGATCACCCCCACCCTCCGCTCTCGCTCTCTCTCTCTCTCTCTCTCTCTCTCTCCCTCTTTCTGTATAGAGAGAGAGAGGGAGAGAAAGAGAGAGTAAAGAGGGTGAATATATATAAACGTAACTAAACTATCAAAACATCAAAAGAAAAATAATTAAAATAATTCAAAATAGTTGCATTGCAGAACTTTATCGTAAGTATTAGAAAAATGTTATATATTTATAAGAATATGTTGTTGTTAATCCAATCAATATACCAAACATCCTAATCCAACATCTTGAGCCTTTTATTTATTTTTTATTAATTTTGTTTATTTTTAATGCTTTAAGAAATACATAAAACGAGTTGTCACCGCAATGCCAAAACATTCGACGTAACAAAATTGTCATTTTGTATGCCTGTATGGCTGATTTCATAACCATGCTTGTGCACAAGTTGTCTTAGTTCAGTAACTATTAATTTTTGATTTTGTAATCATGTAACAAAACTCGTTTGAGAACAGTTTATGTAAGACTTTCACAGGTATCTGAGATTATCCCCCACTGTCCGAAAATACCAGACATTACTTCGGGAACTAGTTCCCGGCCTTTTACGAAAATATGAAAACCAGCAGTAATAATTGACACAAAAACCAGCTTAAGAAGTTGTTAGTATTGCTACGTACTTAACTGATAATGATTCACTGGTTTTTATATAAATGGCCATTTAATATGATATAAAATTTCAATTAATAATTATTATTATGATAATGTTATATTACAGGGATAGTCACGTTTAGAGTCAAAATCAAAACTACCCCCCAATCTCTCTCTCTCTTTCTCTCTCTCTCTCTCTCTCTCAGTTAACTGGAGTTTATCCGTAGTGTGTTCACAAGGCTTAGTGTTTTCATCAACATATGCGAGTTGATATACTTTTATCATAAGTTCTTGAAATGACTTTTATATCACACCTGTTTGTATACTGTTTTATTGGAAATTGTATTAAGATAGGAGAAGGGTCGTAACTAAGTTGAATAGAACTTGTAGCCCGACCCCATTTCAAATATTTTGAAATAAAATATGTTTAAACTTGAAATAATATATGTTTAAACTATATAAAAGTTATTTTTAAAGCAGAATTCATTTAAAAAAATCAACATTTGTGTGTGCCCAATGACTTCCTTGACATGAAATATGTATAATTAGACACCAAGATTTTGAGTCTGCTACATATAGTTAAATTTGTACCTGTGGTCCAAATTTTGATGGTCATAGTTATAGAAATCAAGTGATCCTTGGGGTGTGAACTTTGACCCCAGGGCAATGCTTGGGTTCAGGTCGACTAGGCCATGATATATACTAAATACCTAAACCCCAGATCTTGTTATTTCTAACAGGAAATTCTTTTAATGTTTTTTACTCCAAAAGTCTATGTAAAATCAAGTGGCCTCTTGGGCGGAACCAATTTTGACCCTAGGGCCATAATTTAAACAAACTTGGTAGATGTCCACTAGGTCATGTATCATACCAAATATCTTAACTCCAGGCCAGGTGGTTTCTGTTGTGTGTTTTGTTGTTGTTGTTTGTTTGTTTGTTTTGTTTTTTGTTGTTGTTGTTGTTTTGTTTTTTTTCTATACAAGTCTATGTAAAATCAAGTGACCCCAGGGGCTGGGCCATCTTTGAAACCAGGGCCATGATGTGAACAAACGTGGTAGACGTCTACTAGGCCATGTAACACACCAAATATCTTAGCTCTAGGGCCTGCGGTTTAAGAGAAGAATTTTCTTAAAGATTTCAATCTCCAATGACCCAGATAAGCAATAGACCAGAACCATTTGAACAACAATGGCAAAGCTTCATGCAAGGAATACCACAGGCAGTACCATTAAATTTGGCCCAAACATTTCAGAGGAGATGTCGTCTGAAACAATTGTGGACGACGGACGTAGTCCGACGGACGGACGTCGGACAACCACTATCGTATCACAAGATAAGCGCGCCACACGTCGCGCAATACCCGGATCTCGTATGTCCTAAGAAAGGTATATCAATTATTTGTAACATTCTGGTGATTTTTGGACTTGCCTATCGACAATGTGTCGAGTTTCCATGTGTTGTAACGTGGTCATTCTGCACGACAAAGGTGAGTTTTGTATGGTTAACGATACAGGGAAGATTTACCTTTCTGAATACCCGGCATACTGTATCATACACCCATATGAGGGTCAAATTAGGTGTTTTAAATTTTTATACATAAACCCCTAATTTAAGCTTCGAAAGTGTATACAATAACAATGACCATGGCCTACTTTGAAAGTGCATACAATAACAATGACCTTGACCTTAACTCACCAGACCCCAATAGCTTACCAAAGCTTTATCTTCACACAACAACGTATATATTCCAAACTTGATTACGATAGCTCATTTCTGATAAAAAAAAAAGTTACTAAGCTTAATTCAGTTTTGGGAATCATTTATTTTTAGTATCAGTGACCCTTACATATCAGATCTACGCAGCGCATTGAAGTTTTCTCTCTACACAAATCATACAAGTACCAAATTATAATACATATATCTCTTATTCCTGGCAAAAACAGTAACAAAGGTCAGTCACTCTATTTTTAGAAACAGTAACCTTGGCCCATCAGAACATTTATCTTCACACAAGGTATACCTGTCCCAAATTTCATAAACTGAAGCTTGTCATGCATAGAATATGTATAACGATGGTACAAGCAAACAGTTGCACGTATAGTTTGCCCGCTAGAGGGCACTGAATTTGGATTTCCGGTATTCAGATTTCCACGATCTGTCATAATGTGTTGCGTTGTAAACTACCATCTATTTCTTTTAAAAATATATCAAATAATTAAGCCTGTGTCTACTATACAATAAAGATTCAATCATTATAACTATTTTTGTGATACGTCATAATTTGGGGAAACAAACTTAATTAATAGGAATATCAGTAAATATTGAATTATCAGGAGGCTTTATACTACATAAAACGGAGTAGTGTTAATATAATTGTTCATTAATTTAAAATGTCAATTATCGGCAGAATTGGTATATGTATATCATTATTATCATCAGCAGCAGTAGCAGCAGCATCTATTCTATTCTATAGTGTACTTAAGGTTATTCATTTATCATTAAATTATAATCATGATTTTTAAAATCCTTAAAAAGATTTTAGTGCAGATGCAAGCATCCAATGACTTGTAAAGTGCTCTTTGTCTATAAAATTCCCATGATCTCATGATCACAATTTAATGATGGGTTGATTACCTTAATTGACATTCTAAAATGTTGATAAAAATATACACATCCATGCTACTTACGGTGTTTTGGCCAATTGCATAGTTGCATGGTGATTGCACCTGTCTTAGTCTTACAAAAAAAAAATAAAAAAATTCGATGTCGTAACTGTGATTTGTTAAATGACATCGGAAGTTGGAATGCTGAACCCTGCACTGTTCACTTGGCTAACGGCGATTCTTAGCATTTTCTGAAATGCTAAAACTTGTTTCATGCTTACATTCTTGCGATATCACATTAGCCACTTTAAAGTTCACTGAACACAGGGCAGTAATTACATTCCGTAGGAGATCAAAAGGGGGCGGAAACGAAAAATAATAAATAAAAATTAAAAAGACTCAATTCATTAATTACGCTTCATCACAATATGACTTAGGTATATAAGCATAAACATTACACGATCAAATGCCAGTGGTCTTATAAATATTTATAAGGCGCTTACCGGGGACAGCGAAGCCAATCTCATGGTTGAACCTTCGTTCTGGAAGAACCTGAAAATACAACAGGTGTGTATCTGTTAATTTACGTTTTGCTTTTTAACCATGTGCGAGATAGTAGTAATGATATTAACACGCATTTTAAGACCGCTCCCAATGACCGACTGCTTAAGAGCGTCTTCTCCGGAATCGAGAGGTCAAGGGTTCAATTCCCGGCCGCTACGTACTACGCCGTGCGATTGACTTTGACTTTTCACCACTTTACACTTCAACAAAATAACGATATTCGCCTGTCAAATAGAACGTCGCTTTGGTTGACGCATATAAACCACGCCTCCTTAGCGAGGGGAATCAAGTGCGCAGTTTTATAACAATTTACTGCGGGTACATGTCACGTTGTGTAATTAGGAATGAGTTTAAATAAACAACTATGTAGTTTCAAATGAAACAGGTGGCACATAAATTCGGGGTGTTTTAGCAAGAGTGATTTTGTGTCTTGAATTAATAAAACACAGCAAAAGCAGTGTGGTGTAGTTACTGTCAAACGGAGCGTGATATTTGTCCTTGTCATCATTGTCTACGAACGTGTGGCTTTTAACAACATCTAGCCATTTTAATTGCGGTACTTCATGTAGGAATTATATAAAATCCTCGAATGTCATTTCAAAACCTTTACAAAACGCACCGCTGACACCCTTTATAGGAATAATGATTTTTTAAAGTCCGTCTCGGCAGACACTTCCATCACGAAAGTTAACCGATTACTGAACAAAAATCAATAACCAGGTGAAGCCAAGGGGCGGAGCTATGTTCTGATTGGCATACACAATGCCTTTTGTTTTCTACAGTAAGAGGGAAAGCGACCGCAGTTTTATCGATGTAAAATTATTGGAAAAGTCAAAGTCAATTGCACGGCGTAATATCAAAATCGTAAAAAATGATACATAATGGTTTAGCTCCCTTGTTGGCGCACAGTATATAAGTATAGTTCCAGAACCTGTTGCCCCGGTGTCAGGATAATTCGACTGTGTGTGGTATCATACCACAAGTTTACGGCGTGATACTGCAATGTGGAAAGTAGACGTAGTCCCCGAATGACTGAAATACTGTCGACGGGACGTTAAACCCATTAAACAATAAAAATTGGGAAGCGCTAAGCAAGGGAGATATACCACTACCATTTTTCAAACGACTTTGGTTTTTAAATCTTAACATTGATTTCAGACGAGTACGATTTTAAAATTATCTATATGGAGTACATGTGTATAAGGAAACTGACCCCATCACTCCCAAAAGAATGTGGGGCCATATTTCATGGCATCAACTTTGCCTAAGTAATGATGGAAGACGGCCATGACGTGAATATTTTGACTATGGATTTATTCATTTTTTAGGATCGGTTTGCTCGTACCATCGTTATACAATACAGATACATATGTTTGTATGCCGAGCTCCAATATATGCGGGTGAAATTATTTTTACATATCACCATAACATATTTTTATTTTTATATTTTTAAGAAATGAAATAGTTTGGGTATTCTTTATTTCAAAGACAATGTTGATGGAATCCATCCTTGTTATTTGAGTATTACTAAACGCTAGATATGGTTGTATGGTTGGGGGATATGAGCCTGAACTGGATTGAAACCCTGCTCTTGCCTCAAACGTACTGGTAAAACACGCGGCTATATAATTCCACAAACAATACTTAGAGAATAGTAATACTTAAATACTTGAAGTCCGTTATTCGTATTTTTCTGATAAAAATACCCAAACATATGTAATACGAAGTAATGACGTACTTGTTTAAGGTGACATACCTTATTGCCTTAATGAGTAAAATGTATTTGATATTTGTAAGGTATCATGGCGGATGACCCCACGAATATATGATTAAATATAACAAAAAACAACACATAAATTATCATCCTAATAACGAAATATATCCAAAATAGATTGAATACTTAGTTTTCTGAGAGAAAAGTATTACTTAGCGGTAAGCATGGCTGTCAGAATCCGAGTCTGGTAATGATGTTGGTAAATTCTTGATACTTTTGATTTGAACTACTTTTCTACTTGTACAATTTTGATTGCTCGAAAAGCAACATCTAGTATGCTAACTTTAATTGAAGGAATGAGTACGAGGAATTTTTATCAGTTTTTTGATAAGACAACTTCGAAAAGAAATAAACCGAACCGATTCCGTGTCAATTTTGACCCTGAGACGAATCGTAGTTTGACCAAATCGCAGGCAGAGATATGACTTAATTCTTATCGAATGTTTCATATTTTTCGGCGTAGCTGTATAATTTCGATTTCAACTCGCATCTTAAACCAATCAAATGTACGCTAACAGCGGTAAATAATTCTAAGCTGAATAAAAGGACTCCTGTTATTGGTTAACGCATCGTTATGGACTATAAAATTACTGTAAATAAGGGGTGCAGCTTGTATATATCATTCAGCTTGGTGTTATTACTTTTCTTTTTGATGTAAACATGAAAGTGATTTCAGTAAGTTAAATAAAATCCTTTTCCATCAATTGAGGAATGCTACTTTGTGAAAATGATTTAAAACAACAAAAAAGAATCCACCGTGTTATGACATGAAACCCCTTAATTACTATGTATATTGAATTCTTCCAGCCTGCCAAGATGCTCTCATTGAAAATTAATTCGCCAAAACCAAAACAACTAATAACGCTTTTATATCATAATTGTCATATGCAATAATGATATGAACAAATATCAAACAAGCCTATTTACAGATATAATTTTTGTATTACCGTCTATAAATAAGTATATTTCATAGAAAAAATACTGAACTATTTCTAGAGCGTACTAAATTTGTTGTGCGTCGGTCTTTCGCGCGCTTTTCCTCGGAATGTTCTAGAAGACTGGAAGTAAAATTGTAGCCGTGATACCCAGGCGAGTCATTCAGGGCCATCATGGCTATCTTGTTTATTGTAACTTCCTTTATCAATGAATCTATGCTTTAAGGTGCTGATCATTAATGTATATGCCTGTATAAACTATTTTGATACAGTTTACAACTGATAAAATCAGACCTGAACAAGCTTTTGTCAGTAAGAAATAAAATAAAGGTGAAGAAAAAATTGTATGTCCTAACTACAACGAGCAGATAACTGCTCATTACATGATCAGCCTGGAACTAAATTAGGTTTTTTGCAGCGGATTATCATAGATTTTTTTATAGTTCATAGGATAATTTATAACATTACACTGCTTTTAAATAAGAACATTTGGAGGTACTCTGAAATATTTGTTATATCAAATCATTTCATATTCTGATTTTAATCATTTTACAATTTTTTCTGGTGCAGGTAAGCCTGTTTACGATAATGGTCAGTCGTGTCTTTTGTATAATAGTCTAGTCATTCTTTTTGTACATTTTGTTTTGAATATATATAGGCATTATTTTAAAATTGTACTTTTTTTTGCTACATTCCTGTTGTTGTACACATCTCGTGGACTATTTTCTTATTTGCAAAATAAACCTTGTTAAAAACATTGCCATTCATCATTGTTCACTACCAAAATTAGACATGTTTTTTACAATTATTTACAACAATGCTTTTATATCCTATCATAACATTAGAGTCTTTGAAATGTGTTTTGCATATATTTCCATTTATAAGTTTCTTAATTAAAGTATATTTATGCATGAATGAAAATCTTGTTTTTCTTTCATCCTACGCCGAATATCTTTTTTAAAGATATTTCTTGTTTCTGATAAACTCCGTTTGCTTTATAATTAACAGTGTAGTAACGTATCCAAAAGTTGTGGATTGAGACCCGTTGGTGGCAAGGATTTATTTGTCAAGACCCTCCCTGGCGCAAAGTACTGGTCCAACCCAGGAACCGTCGAGAGGGATTATATAAGTTGTAAGAACTTGTTTCCCAATCGACGTAAAATAAATAAGTTTAAACTTAGGATTAAAAATGAATGATTTAAAATAGGATATTGAACGATACACATGAAGTGTTACAATATATAGTATGTGAAGAGGGTTATGCTATATACAAATTAGAAAACGGAATTGACTCCTTTAGGATTTTATAACATACTTGTGTCATGACGAAAGCAATTGTTGTGACAAAATAATTCCAAACCACATAAACCAAATCCGGATATAAATCCCAATGACAGACCGATCATTTTCATTCCATTGTTTGATTGTTGGGTTTAACGTCCCAACGACAGTATTTCAGTCATTTGGAGACGATGTCTACTTGAGATAGATATAGTGCTGCCACACTGCAGTATCACGCCGTAGACATGTGGCATGATACCACACCCAGTCACATTATCCTGACACCAGGCCAACCAGTCCTGCAACTACCCTTATATGCTGAGCGCATAGCAAGGGAGCTATAACATTCCGTTCTTTATTTATTGTAAAGAGAATCTTATGCGTATACACCCCTCCCTGGTATAGAACAGAACAAAGTAGATGTTGTATTTTGGCTTGAGTACAGTACATCATTATAAAAACACATGACACATAAAACACTGAGAATAAGAAAACAAATTATCAAACCTTATTTCAAATTTAAGGGCGCTGAACTTCATAGGCGCAAAGTACTAGTCCAACCCTGGAATCGCAGGAAGGGATTAATATAAGTTGTGATAATTTGTTTCCCTAATCGGCGTAAAGTAAATGCTCAAGTTAAATCGACTGATCTATAATGATTCTTATATATACTTTGCTTGTCTAAACATTGTGTTCACGAACTTCAACATATTTGATATTTAAAATTAATATTCCCCTAAATGCTTTCTCTGTAGGTCAATACATATCAGTTGACAATTACGAGTATATCTAGGAATTATATCATTGTTTATTCTTCGATGCCATTCGTGCTAAAACACACACAAAAAAACAACGAATTATATACATGCACAGTCAAACCCGCCTTAAGCGGTCAGTCAAGGGAACCAAAGAAAGTGACCCCTTAACAGAGGTGGTCGGTGTATGAAGTTTAAATACATATAACAATAAACCTAGTTTAGTTATATTAAAACTGACCGAGTAACAGGTAAAACTGTATACATTAAAGCAAATGCAAATATTTTTAACAACACGTAGACTTGTGTTTCTTAACATTCGTCAAAGTTTGTATATTAAGAGGAACACAAATGAACAATAACTGTTAAGCTATCCGTATCAAGAAAACAGTCCGGATGAAATATAATGATCTCATAGTATATTTGAAGACATAAAAATGAAGAAAAATATAGAACGTTTGGGTTGTTGTTGTTATTATTATAGCATGATACCACACCCAGTCACATTATCCTGACACCGGGCCAACCAGTCCTAGAACTACCCATATATGCTGAGCGCCAAGCAAGGGGGCTATAACAGTACCATTTTTCACGACTTTGGTACGTCGAACAATGTTTTATTTGCACAAAAAACATGAAGGCGTCCCATCTTTTGTAAAGTAGAAAATTACATGATAATACCGTATTGCTTTCAAGCATTTGAGTATACATACGAAGATTTTTCTTTTGTACTAAGTTTAGTTAAGTGGATGTTTTGCCCTCGTGATATACTATATCTGCACCTGAATTCCAAACCGGTGGTTAAATATACAGCTAAACAACGATAGGTACTAATTACTTCTTTAACCAAACCCGTAACAATTACTTCTCTCATACCATTGTTAAACCAATTATCATACCAAATTTCATGTTCATGAAGACCATGTTCATATACAGTAAAGGTCACTTTATATAAGGAACACGGCTATAGTAGATTCACAGTTATTTTGAGCCCGATTTGTTCGCGTCTTCATTTTTTTTATATGTATGAAGTGCTTTTACAGCGACTTCGGTTATATGGCAATATTTCGGCGTACACTAGCGTGCAGCATGAACCTAGTAGACTTAAAAGTTACTGTCCTTTCAAGTGTGAATAAATCGCCGTGCATGGATACCCATGGGTCGTTTTTAATTAGTTTGAAGTACTTTCAATCCTCCACGCTAAAGAGTAGTGTATCTATAAGGTGCGTACCTTTATTCGACTTTATTGAATCACTCAGCACATACAATGAGATATTAGGTAACACCAATGTTAACACAATAATAAGATAATGTAAGGAACCAGGCAGTGAGCAGATGGGTCAAAATTATAGAATTCAAAATTTAAAGAAACACACACACACACATGCAAACATTCGCTAGTACGCACACATCCAGACAGACACAGAGAAAATTCCCGATAAATCTACAAAAAAATTATTATGAGAATATTTAGATTTCAAAAGCATATAATGGAAGCGTGTAACAATACAAAGCTAAGAATTTGCCGATGGAGAGCGTGTGTAATTAAGTACAAATTGTTGTTGTTGTATTGGGAGTTTACCGTCGCTGCGATAGTATTTCAATCATATAGCGACGTCCAGCTAATTGCAGGTGGAGGAAGACCCCGAGTACACAGAGGTACCCGGGTAGAACCACCGACCTACCGCAAGCCAGTTGGAAGGCTTCCTCACATGAAAAATCCGAAGTCCCTACCGGGATTCGAACCCACAGCGGTGAGGGGCTGATTTGTAGTCCACGACTGTAACCGCTCGGCCACGGCGGCCCCAAAAGTACAAATTGGATAAATTTGCTTAGGTACAAAAGCTTTTTATAACTATTCGTGGTCATTATATATTCAAAGCTAACTATATTTCGTTGCCTTATTTTAGGTGGATATTTCCGTCTAGCGTCATTTAAATAACTGCAATACCGTAATCAACGACTGCTGTATTTAATGGCATTTTGCTAGCCTATTTCCCCACGGCATGATGACTTGAAGGTGAAACGGAGTAAGTCAGACAGGCGCTTTCAACGAAATTTCCGAGTATCCTTAAACTCAGGCAAAACTCTTATATGTAAATCCCCATGATGTACACATAAAAATGTCAGGTTACATTACATTATGTGATCATTGTTATTCATCTCTATTGCATACACACAATCATTTACTAATCTTACTAACCTTAATGAACACACATTAGGAAAAATAATTCAGATAAACCTATAAGTCTAAATCCCACAAAAGCACGTAACACGTTGTCAATTTCTCGCTAAGTCACGTTCTCAAATTAATATCTTCTTTACTATTGAAGATATGTAAAAGTAAATTATATCTTACGATTGAACATGCATCACATTACGTTCCAAATGATACCGTATGTATAAAAATAAGTCCAGAAATAAATGTTTTAATTAGCATAGAAAAGTGCCTGCATGATTATTACTATGTAAAATGTGTTGTTTTTCTGCGTTACTGCATAACTTAATAACTTAAAATATTTTTTAAAATAAATCAAACTGAAAATGATTCCTTGTAACGTTAGTAGAGAAATGATTATTTTATGATACTGTTTCATTTTCTTCTGTGATTTTCCCATACTTTTTTTCTGAAAGTTTGCAATATTCAAAGACCTGCTGCGATTATCCCTTGGTAAAAAATAATACAGTGTGATTCTAGCTGAATTGCTGAACGCACGCAAGTTGATTTAAAAGTGGTAATGCACATAGGCGGAAGATATATAAATTGTGACCTAATTTGTGTTATACTGCTTCAAATTTACTCTGTCCTGATATATGCAATGTTTATATTGATGATGCTATTTATTCATACGCGGAGATATAACAATGACTATAAGCATTTATGACGTTCAAATATTAGCATTTTTTTAAGTAAGAACTTTTGATATTTAATTTGAGCTTTTTTTCAGCCTATTGCTTTATTACAGTTAGAAAACTTTTTATCTGTTCAATATCATGTTTTGATTTTTTGCTACTTACGCCGACACTCTGAAAATGTTGATACCAGAGGTAGGTATAACGTCTTCATTCTTTCTTGAAAACTGAAAACTTAGATCTACGGTTAAAAGAAAAAAAACTTAATATATTATGCTGTTGTTTATGTCTTAAATGATATGAATTATAAATACGCACCATTTCTAAGTTACTTTTACCCACGACCCTACTTTTCAAACGTAGTTTCAGTAAACACGTTTCCCAAACGTCGTGTCCGTCTACTTAATACATTATAGGTAGCTAATGTATAAGGCCTGTGTTCTTTTCTTTTTTCTACTTTTTAACAATATGTATGTGATACTAAATTATTACAAAGTTAATTTATTTTGTAGTCATACGTTCTATCAAACATTATTAGGCTATATTATCATTTTTATTATTATCATCATCATCATCATCATCATCATCATCATCAAAATGCCATGTGTTTATTTGTGTTTCGTTCCACACACACACAAACAAAAAAAAAACGGTATTTTTATACATGTATATCTTTTAACGTTACTGTTTTGAAATAATGCTATATAGAAAAGTTAATTCAATCATTTCAAAATAGTTCTATCTTAAACACTTAATTTACAACAACAGATGTGTAATTTACAACAACAGATGTGTAAGCTAAATTCGTAAACAAACCTACCTCAACTTTTATTTTAGTCCATTTTCTTCGTGGAAAAAAAAGCAACTAAACGTATTTTACACTTCTAGATAGGTATTAACGTATCGGTTATAGACTAAAGAAGAATGATAAAAAAAATCACGCTCTCTTCTTATGCCCTCCTCAAACACACAGTTTAATATGTAAATGTCTGAGATAAAAACACGCGTGTGTAGACAGCGCGTGTACTCGCTGAGAGGCTGGTTGGCCAAGTAAGTATATTTTCCGGCTTAGGTTGCATCTCTCAATTCGTTCAACATCGGTTGTTTCCGTGATCGATATAGCGGAAATAAACTGCAGACGGAAGAATAGTGTATGTTAATTTATTGATTTACTTGTGGGTGCTCGCTGTTAAGGTGCTTCCCAATTACTTGCTCTAGTGAAGTCATATGTATAAACTTCACTGTACTACATAAACTATATAGATCAAAGACATACAGAGAAACCTCCGATTAAAGCCACTGAAAATATGGTCTGGGCACCCAACAAATCATTGAATATTGTAAATTTTCAAAAATGTATGGAAAGATCAAAGAGAAAAATGTAACAATACCAAAATAATAATCGTTTCTCTACTGCGAGGAATTATTTATAGTTTGATTTAGATTTAAAATTATTAAAAATCATGATTTATAATCAACTAGTCTAGCAGGAAATACAACACATCTTACATAATCATCACCATGCAGGTGTTTTTCTATATTACATTAAACCCATAAAACATTTTATTTCATGACTTATTTAAATACATAATATATCATTTTGATGGTAAATGTAATGTTCTATTTCTATTTTTATAAAATACAATTTACTTTCAAAAAATTATATTTTCAATAGAAAAGGTGATATTTGAAAGCGTGACTTTGAGGGAACTGGACAATTTGTAACGTGCTTTTTTTTAGATTTAGACTAGTTGCCAATCTTTGTTTCCCTCATAGAGGACACCATGAAAAGACCTATGCGAACAGCATAAAACCAGATCAGCCTGCGAGTAGCTCGCAGGCTGATCAAGTTTTATGCTGTTCGCTGCTCCTCAGTGGTCTGGAAATGAGGATTTTATAATTAAATTTGGTAAGGTTTAACTGTGGTTTTCTGCAGATCAGGCTTTATGTGGTACATATTAAGTGCGTCAAAATGAGTCTATATGAGGGAAAGGGTTAATAGTTCTTTCTATAGCATCTAGTGTTCGTTCGAGTTGGTCATTCTCGAGACTGTACAAAGAACTACTACCATGGTACTAATCAGGTGGTACACTTGTGCATTAGATATTCTTTGAAAAACAACGAAACATAATCAGGGAGAATATTTATTTAAATGACGTACTGCACTAAGCAATATCACCAGTTAAGCTATAGCTTACCCATATAATTTATTCACTGCCAAAATCAAATCTAGCTCAATACACAAGAGTTGACGTTAAACACGCTGTTCGTAGATCTTTCACATAAATAAATGATCCAATTGCAAACATTCTTTTATTTGGCTACTTTCTGTTTATAACCATTCGGTTTACATTATAACAGATGGGACTGATGATCCAAACTTTTTAAACATAAAATCAAACATAAAAATAATAAAATAGAGTCGTCTGAGCTTTGAATATATATTGTCCACCACTGACGTGTAGCAAAGGCGGATGAACTCTAGCCATGCTTTATTTATTTATTTATTTATTTATTTATTTATTTTACTGTAAACAGGTAAACGTGTGTATGATCGGCGTTCCACATGGTTAAATTATATTGCACTATTTTGCATACATGTAAACTCCAATGAATATAAGTTTGATTATAATCACTTCTCTCGTTATTTTTTTCCTCACCATGTTCATTTGTCACTTAAAGCATGAAATAGTTTTAACTATAATTTTCAACCTAATCACAGCTTTAGAAAGCAGAATCAGACAATAATTAAATCTTCTCCCTTTTAACATTTACAAATAACTCGAGCTGTAACGAATACACCATTTAGTGAATACGAGTACACATCACGATACGGGTCAATTCATGAATGTAGTCGGGGTTCACAAACAACAATCCATGATTAGATGGCGTCCATTTATTGGATGCACCAATGTAGGGCATACATAATAAACACATATAACATAAAGGACAGATATTATAATACAAATAAAATTAATGGACATATTAAACAGTTCACAATTATGACATAATAACAGTTCAGCGCATACCAAGCGAGTAACTCAAACATATTTAGTAATGATATTGTATAAAAGTCTTACCAGACGCGTCTACCGCCAAAATATATTATAAATGCAATGTCCAAAGGTAAGAAAAATTCTAACAGAACAAACAAATAATACAAAGTTAATCTCTTATATTGATGACTAAGCAGTTTCCGATGGAACTAGCGTCCCGCTCGGCGTTCCGAATACGATAAAATAAATGTTAGAAGGAAATGTTATATAGGTAAAATTATTCGAGCCAAATCTTGTTATGGTGAGAAAAGGGCCGGGCTGACCAATCAAATAAAAAACCATTCATTCACATCATAACAACTTGTTTTCACTCATGCTCTCATGATTTTCTCTCACCACGGGACTATACGTAATATTGAGCACGTGACCTTTAACGCAAAGTGTCACGAAACAAAGGGACAAGAGTACTAACAAAACAAATACGGATGACACGCATGCACATTTGTTAAAACGCTATCTACATACATAAATTATCTTGAGTCAAGCTCAAACTTGACTATGCTACATGAATATGAATACACCCTGGTATAATGCAGAAATAAAAGACAAACTAAATTCAGGTTGCACATATTTTGAAGTGATTCAGTGGTCGCTATCTCGTCATTTATAAACTGTTTTCCCAATGATCATTGAATGAAAGTGAACAAATTGTTTGAGAAAATATATAATATATACTTTGCTTAAAATAAAATTTTAACTTGTACTTGGAATTAGTAAACGCTATTGAAAATGACATTGCATGTGAAAAAAGTTTTGTTGCAAAACATGATTACAAAATTATATCGGTATTTTTTTACATATAATTAATTATTATACATTTTATTGTTTATATTTTATCATTTGTGTTCGTATTTTTAATTGTCTTCCATGTTTTAAATTCAATATTTATTATCAGGAACATGAAATAAATAGTAACTCTGACAATTTAAAGCGACAAATCAAATTTATCAAGAGTGGACTTATTAGGCTACCGTACTTGATATTCAAATATCAAATGGATATTGTTTCTGATGTTTACTCTCACTTTAACAATCTTAATCTACCAAACAGCTAACATACTTATTTTGAAAATACATTCTGTGCTGTTACCTTTGGATCTAAATCAGTTTCTTGCAACTTTCTCGTAAAAAATTCATTTAAAGACAGTTAATTTGGCCATTACTCAGTGTCATTAACAAGCGTTAGATTACTGGTTACAAGCAAGTTCTACGAAAGTATTTAAATGTATCCAAATGAAAGAATCAAAAGAACTGTGCTGATTGGCTAGAGATAAGAGACTGGACTGTACAGTACGAAGCATGTGTAAGATACGCTGAAGCTGATACATTTATGACACCTGGCTAAAAGAAACTAGCAAGCAGTCAAGTTTTTGATTTCCCAGACACTGATTATAAGGTTATTTGCATCATCAATTTATCAGTTGTTAATTGGCTTGTTGTAAATATTCGGTTATTTGCCTCGCGAATAATGAATACATATTCGAATACTGGCAATATTCGGTGCATCAAATCACGAGTGTATCGTTACACCTCTACAAATAACATATGGACTAAGACCACAATTAACTTTACTATTGTTCTATATGAGCATATATACATATGGCAATTTCTGTAAGGGAAATTGACATCCAAACTTACCCTCATTAGATAGATCTATTCAAGAGAAATAAGTCTGTACATTTTAAACATGCGGTCTCCCGACTACTTTTTGACCATTTAAGGCCAAATAACATACGTATGAATTTAGTGCTCCGGTCGGCCATTTCACACCAATTTTCTAAAAAATTCCCCTCTCAGCAATGCTCAACGTTCAAGGTTGTTGTGCAATAAGGCCTCCAAATTGGGCATTTTATGACTATTTTAACTGTGTTCTATAGGATTTCATCCTTTATTGCATGTCCTTCAGTCAAAAATTCACCATAATACAGCATTAAAGAGGGTCACTATTGTGTGTAAGCACATCCGGATGTAGGGTAACCAAGGGCAGGTAACTGTATTCTTAGTCCTATTTAGTACAAAAAATTCAAAAAGTGTCTTAAAGTGATGCACAACGTATACTGAGCTATTGTATGAATTTGTAGCAAAATATTCTTTCATTTTATTATAATACAGCATTTTATGTAAGATAGGTGTATACCCAAAATAACTGCAGTTACAAATGCAGTCTAGCTACATGGCCAACACTGAAATTTTAATTACTTCTTTATTTATGGGAATTTTTCAATGAAATAAAAAAATTGTGTGTTCTATCAACTAATCTGCATTAGAAAATGTAAAAAAAACCCTGAAAATGAAACCTTATTCTTTACTCAATAAACTTGTTACTACTTTTAGTAACATTTTTGGATTTTTTAACAACAATATAAAAATAAATAAAAATCTCACTCTGTCAAATTTTTGTGCATCTGAAAGAATACACTTTTGTCTTAAAATGGGACATAGTTGGCCATTCTACTATTAAAGACTGTGGAGATATCTTGTTATGAAACAAGTTCGACCCCCCGGCCGCGAGACTGATTAATTGACTGTTGTTTGTTTTGTTTTATTTTCAGACTGATCCCCGACACATTTCATCACCAATTTGTAAGATCCCTATATGGTTGTTACTGTGTTGGAGATGACTGTCGCAGCGACAGGATTACACTCATTTAATTGCAGGTGGGGGGAGACCTGAGGTACAGAAATACCAACCTACCACAAGCCAGCTGGAAGGCTTCCTCACTTTAAATCGGATATACCTTTGAAATTTACTATATCATTACTTCTATAATTATATTTTTATGTAATATATTTCATATTTTGAAAATAACTATAGTATAACTACTACTATTATATATATATTTTTTTTTTGTCGTATAATTTCCTTCTTTCTTGACAAGGGAACCGCCATGGTTCATACAAATTTGCTAACATGCATTTAAGAGAACAATTTTGTTCAGTTCATTATTACTACACATATCTTGAATAACAAGTTAATCTTTGTGATTACGATCGAATGTACTTGTAGATTATCAGAAATCTGTAATTAAAAGCCATAAAAAAAAAAAAAAAAAAAATAAATAAATAAATATATATATATATATATATATATATATATATATATGTGTGTGTGTGTGTGTGTGTGTGTGTGTGTGTGTGTGTGCTTACCTATTATGTGGTTCATCCTCTATGACAAGAAATTGTCTTTATTGTATGTGACCAAATGGATTATGTGGTTACTTTATTTATATTGACTATGTACATTGTACACGTCGAAAAATAAAGCTTTGTCTTGTCTTGTCTTTAAAAAACTCGAGTGACCTATATCGATGTGAACCTGTGTGATATCAAGTAAACGACTTTACCGGCTCGGGCACGAATGTCCTTTTCCTTAAATAGTTTGCGATTCTTATTTTAAGTTTCATTCAGATTGGACCTCAAATGGCAAAGGTGTATCAATTAAAAATGAAGCTCTGTTGAAGAGCCATAACCCCTGACTTCAATATCAGTCATATTGAAACAATTCGGTAAAAACAAAACTACCAAGTTTGACCAATATCTTTAGAAATGTGCTAGCGTGCAAACAGAGTAGAAGTTTATATTTTACAGATATTTCAAAAGCTTCACCTTTAGACCTGTTTGCATAATTTCAAACTCAGGTACAAGATATATGCTGTTTGGGCTGTCATGTCCATAAACATTGTTTCCAGGGTTACTTCATTTTTTAATATGGATGTTGCAGTGTAAAGTGTTAATTGGCTTTTTAAAACTGCCGATAATAAAACTCCTGACCTACTTCATCGTCGGAACCCACTATATAATCTATATTGCAAAATATTTCGATGAGAAAATACTATTCAAATGTTGTATAAGCAAAAAAATTAATTAAAGTTTTGAATTTAACATGTATTATATTCATTTTATAAGTCACCAGAGTTAAGGGCGTGTGTTACAGTTTGCTACAAAAAAGGAAACTGTAAATTGCTCCATAGAATTTTTTTAAACTTTGCATGATTATAGAGAATCATAAATGAAACATTTTTATGGAAAAAATTGGGGGTCACCATTCTAATTTTTTTTAGTTATCTGGCCCTGAATGTGATATTTTAACATTTTTAGGCCATATTCAAGGTTTGATAACTCAAATAATGGCAAACAACACCTCGTAAGATTCAAAATCAATGTTCAGTTCTTTATTCACTGTCTCTGTACAAAATTTGTAAAATTCTATGCGACAGATTTTATACTATAATCACAATCATGCAAATATATTTTTTCTCAAAGTATCTCCTCTTTTTCAAGAAAAAATGCAATATATTTGCAGGTTTAAACATAACAGAACTTCTATAAGATCTGCTGGTTTTAAATTTTGCATAATGACTGAAAATGAAATTACAAACATTAACAAGAAATAATATAAGGTATCAGTAATATTTATTTGAGTTATTTGTCTATCTCCTTTTTCATACACTTGCCGAGTTTATTTTTTCAGGACTTCACCAACATTAACGGGGTTGAGTTTTTAGACGGCGATAGCCGTCTTATGCTGAAAAACGAAATCAGGCCTTGCTAATTTGTATATTTTCCACAACAATTTTAACTGTACCTCTCCGCGCTTAGTGCGGATCCATGCAGTAACTAACGAATACGAGTGGAATATGTTACACAGACGTTTAAATCATAACCGTAACCGCTTTTAGTGTGTTATTGTTTGTTAACATGTTTTCTTTTGCCATTATTTTGCACTGGAAGCATCAATTTTAAGCGTGAAAAAAATATCCGTGACATTTCTTAACCAGAACAGCAACCCATCTTACGTACATGAAGATCTACTCCTGTAAAAAGAAAAAGTAGTGCTCCGTATGTATGTAATTGACCTAAAGTAGTCCACACAATATTTTGTAATGATGGCGAGTTAGGTTCCTCCCAGGGCATTTCCTAACTTTGAAATAGATAGGCAAACATTCTAGTATCTTAAATAATCAAATACCTGGTCAGTTTCTACATATAGAAAACAACAGATAGAATTCGCTAGCACTAGAGAAAGAGAATGACCTACTTAGGCATGCAGCTCTTTATGAATGAAAGGTTCATGACCTTTACTCCGGATTATTATGTTACAAACAGAAATTCTGTAGCAACAGCGGGTGGAGTTTTTGTCGTCATGTGACTGCTTCAATAACTTCAGAAACTCTGGGTTTATGATGTTAATCCCGTCGCCGTCTCTCACCGCATTGTGCGCTTTGATTATTTCTATATATCATTTGTGAATGAGCTGCTCCAGGGCATCGATATTATACTATTGAGCATACTCCCGCACCGCTGACGTTTTAGAAAAGCAGGTTCCCTCTCAGTCGATCGCAGAAAGATTAAAAGATCAGATTACCGGGAACAAGCTTTGGGGAAACTTCTTTGAACACTGGGAAATCTGGACTGTGTTAAAGGCTACCGGGGGTACATGTACAGTCGCATAATTGGGCAGATTCGATTGACGTACGCCCCTTTGTTCCTTACATTCCCTTTTCCGTTTCTCAATTTTGCAGATTATAATTTTCTCACAGACAAGGAGTAGCTTCATAGCTTTAAGTACATTCCTTAAGAAAACTATACATAAATTCTGTTCGAAACAAGACTACAGCTACGTGCATAAAAGGGAAACATCTGATGTCGCTTATAAACATGCTATAAGTGATCAACACCTGATATTATAATGTATGTACAGCAGTCATAAAATTAGCATGAATTGGGAATAAGAATATTTCTAATATCAGCTTTGATAACAACCTCTACTTCAACTTCAGGATCTTCGACATATAATTTCCCTTTACGCCACAGTGTAAGTTTCTGTTCAATTTTTAGCATTTTTGAAAATGTTAATACTTGTTGTTCCTTTCCATGTGCTATCAATGTCCATTTTAACTTTTGATGACGTGCAGGTTTTCTGTTAAGTCTACAGCGAACCAGTGGCGATTATTGGATGTCAATCTAACAGGTGCACGTACATGTAGGTTTGAATTACGGCTTCGTGTTGTCCCGGTAAAGAAAACAGTTAGAACGGTTCCGTTTCTGGTCTCCAGCAATTAAAATAGAGGGTCGGAAGGTTAGGTTTATTTTTTTATTTTTTTTTTTTTTTTTTTTTTTTTTTTTTACATGAAATGAAAGGTGAAACAAGAGGGCCATGATGACCCTATATCGCTCACCTGAGTACCACTGTTCTAAAGGTATCCCTCAGTATTATGGACCATAACTCCCATACAAATCATAATAATCCTTGGTTTATTAACATTATGTATACATCTGATCAAGATTGTTTTATAAATGTGGATGCTAGAATGTGAAAAAAAATAAATATAACATTTTTAATACTTTAAGGGCTTTAATTGGAGATAGTGGTCCAATACCAAGTCAGCCTTGATCGCAAGATAATAGTCATTAACATTACCATCAGGTTTGTGTAAGTTTACTTTCTAAATAATCCCTAGGAAGCTGAATTTTCAAGACAACAGCTTTGTTTGAGCAGTTTTGGTAGAGGGTAATGATGTGATCATTTTTGTTCAATGAAATCAAATTCTTACCAACATATTTAGAGACGAAGATTTATAAATAAATAAATAAATAAATAAATAAATAAATAAATAAATAAATAAATTAAACATGGTAATATCCATTTGGTTGCCATGGAGAATTGTCTCTATAAATTTAACTTTAAACATATAAGGCAAATTAGCCCCGCACATGGACCCCATGTTTTTTTACGGATCGGAATAATTTTAGCAATATTGGTAGAGAGTTACCCAAGGAACTTCTGTACTAGAACATTTTGAAATCTGGCAAGTAGTTTTGAAGGAGATAATTTTTAAAGTATTCGTATTTTTTTCTTTCTGTTGCCATGGCAACCGGAGTTGTACATGGATCAAGTTTATTTTAGCAACTTTTGTGAAGGTTCACCCACGGATCATCCCTGACAAGTTTAATCAAATTCTGTCCAACGGTTTCAGAGGAGATGTCTTTTAAAGTTTTCCAATATACATATAAGGCAAATTAGCACCGCCCCTGGCGGCCATGTTTTTTTTGTTTTTTTTACGGATCGGAATAAGTTTAGCAATCTTGGTAGAGGGTTACCCTAGGAACATCTGTACTAAAATAAATTTTGAAATCTGGCCAGTAATTTTGAAGGAGATGAATTTTAAAGTGTTTTTTTTTTTTTTTCCTTACCGTAGCCATGGAAGCCAGAGTTCTACATGAATCAAGTTTATTTTAGCAACTTTTGTGAAGGTTTACCCAAGGACCATCCCTGCCAAGTTTAATCAAATTCTGTCGAATGGTTTCAGAGGAGATGTCGTTTAGTTAAGTTTTCCAATATACATATAAGGCAAATTAGCACCGCCCCTGGCGGCCATGTTGTTTTTTTAATTTTTTTACGGATCGGAATAAGTTTAATAATCTTGGTAGAGGGTTACCCAAGGAACATCTGTACAAAAATATTTTGAAATCTGGCCAGTAATTTTGAAGGAGATGAATTTTAAAGTGTTTTTTTTTTTTCTTACCGTAGCCATGGAAGCCAGAGTTCTACATGGATCAAGTTTATTTTAGCAACTTTTGTGAAGGTTTACCCAAGGACCATCCCTGCCAAGTTTAATCAAATTCTGTCGAATGGTTTCAGAGGAGATGTCGTTTAGTTAAGTTTTCCAATATACATATAAGGCAAATTAGCACCGCCCCTGGCGGCCATGTTTTTTTATTTTTTTATTTTTTTACGGATCGGAATAAGTTTAGCAATCTTGGTAGAGGGTTACCCAAGGAACATCTGTACAAAAATATTTTGAAATCTGGCCAGTAATTTTGAAGGAGATGAATTTTAAAGTGTTTTATTTTTTCTTACCGTAGCCATGGAAGCCAGAGTTCTACATGGATCAAGTTTATTTTAGCAACTTTTGTGAAGGTTTACCCAAGGACCATCCCTGCCAAGTTTAATCAAATTCTGTCGAATGGTTTCAGAGGAGATGTCGTTTAGTTAAGTTTTCCAATATACATATAAGGCAAATTAGCACCGCCCCTGGCGGCCATGTTTTTTTTTTTTTTTTTTTTTTTTACGGATCGGAATAAGTTTAGGAATCTTGGTAGAGGGTTACCAAAGGAACATCTGTACAAAAATATTTTGAAATCTGGCCAGTAATTTTGAAGGAGATGAATTTTAAAGTGTTTTTTTTTTTTTTCCTTACCGTAGCCATGGAAGCCAGAGTTCTACATGAATCAAGTTTATTTTAGCAACTTTTGTGAAGGTTTACCCAAGGACCATCCCTGCCAAGTTTAATCAAATTCTGTCGAACGGTTTCAGAGGAGATGTCGTTTAGAGCAAGTTGTTGACGACGGACGCGGGGTGATCACAAAAGCTCACCTTAAGAACGTTGTGCCTAGGTGAGCTTAAAAGGGAAATATGTTTTTTTTAAAGGCGGAAAGGTAGAAAGAAATTTTATGGGTCGGTCGTTAAAAAAGAGGGTCGGTCGGGAGACCAGTAACGGATTTTTTTTTGCCTAACATACAGAATATGCCTTCCGTATGCAAATGCGGGGCCTCCGTGGCCAAGAGGGTAAAGTCTCACTCAGCCCCTCACTGCGTGGGTTCGAATCCTGGCAGGGTCATTCGGATTTTCATGTGAGGAAGCCTTCCAGCTGGCTTGCGGTAGGTCGGTGGTTCTACCCGAATGCCTCCGTGCATTCGGGGTCTTCCTCCACCTGTAATTAGCTGGACGTCGCTATATGACTGAAATACTGTCGAAGCGACGGTAAACTCAAATAGTCAAATAGTCAGCCATATGCAAATGCTGAAAAACAGCTTTCACTTCATACTTCAGTTTGTCCTGGAAGGATCTTTTGGTTGGCTCAAATTTGTAATACCCACTACTGATATGTACATGTTGGGGTCGTGCAAGTGTCTAGAAACTGATTCAAGTAAACAGAACGACGCTCGCACAATTGCTCTTAAATCGAACGTTTGTTTGTTTGTTTATCGGGTTTAACGTCCCTTCGACAGTATTTCAATCATTCGGAGATGATTTCTACTTCAGACAGATATAGTGCTGCCACACTGTAGTTTCACGCCGTAGGCATTTGGCATGATACTACACCCAGTCACATTATCCTGACACTGAGCCAACCAGTCCTGGATCTACCCTTATATGCTGAGCGCCAAGCAAGGGAGCTATACCAGTACCATTTTTACGACTTTGGTATGTCGCGGCCGGGGATCGAACCCACGACATCCTGATTCTAAGACGGACGCTCTAACCACTCGGCCACCGGGACTGGTGCACAATCTTACGTCTTTTGGATGACTGTCGCATGGTGCAGAACCATATCGGCGGGCTCTCTGCGGAAATCGCTATATCGGCAGGCTCTCTGCGTTCGCACCGGTCATTCTCTGCCATAAACACTAGAAAACGCTGGGCGGAAGGGAAAGAAACAGACCAATGGTCATTTTCCAAAGGTGGGCCCAAACTCCTTTCCCCACAACAGTAAAAATTGAAAAATTTAAAAAATAAATCACTATTTACAAGTACCATAAAAAAAATTTAAAGGACTGGTATATAAAATAATTGCATTGAAAACCGGGTAATCATGTAAAATAATCTACAGTTCATATAATAATCAAAACTGTTTTATATCATGATCTGATTATATGTGTGTTTGAAAGTACATAAAAATAATTTGTAACTTCCTTAAACTCTCTTCGCAGTAATTATTCTCCATGATAAGTACAGTACTCACTGCCGGACATCGTTCATAATGAGAGAATAATAATTAATTAAAAACAAAAAAGGCAAGAGTCGCTAAAGCGACAGTACCGGTTTTCGCGGAAACAGCGGTCTTTGTTACTTAGTAATGCAACAAACAGTTCCATTTAGTATACAAACATTAAATTCAGCTGATCATGACATGCAACTATTACAGTTGGTACTTATAAATGTTGTCAAGTTATATCAAAATCTGATCAATAGTAGCTGAGAAATTCAGCAGATAAAATATATTTTAAGAAATATGACAAGGGGGGAATAACTCAAATGAAATTGAAGCAAGCATGAAATTCCTACAATATGAGCTAGTAGACCTGGTATTTATAATTGTTGTGAAGTTAAATAAAAGTAGCTAAGAAATAGTGTGGACAAAATATCTTCAAAAGATATAGCAAAGGGTCCTAATTCATATAAATTCAAGCCGGTAATGATGTGCCAACGATATGCACAACTGGACTTGGTACTTAATAATGCAACCAATGAAAATCCTACTGCCCGGAGTTGGCTTGACTTGACTTGACTATTTGAGTTTACCGTCGCTTCGACAGTATTTCCGTCATATAGCGACGTCCAGCTAATTACAGACGGAGAAAGACCCCGAATACACGGAGGCATCCGGGTAGAACCACCGACCTACCGCAAGCCAGCTGGAAGGCGCCCGGAGTTGGACTCGAACTCGGGACCATCGGTATGCAAATCGAACACTCTACCACGTCGCCACAAAAGCTAGCTCAATGGCAAGATAGTATTAGTGCCATTTTATACCTCTACTACATTACTTTTTTGAAGTTAAATCAAAATCAGACCATTGGTAGCCGAGAAATACTGTGGACAAAATATATTCCATGTATATAACAAAGGGCCACAACTCATATATAATCCAGCCAATAAAGAGATGCCAATGATATGCACAACTTGGCTTGGTACTTATTAATGCTGTGAAGTTAAATCAAAATCGACCAAGGTAGCGAGAAATAGAAAAAAGGGCCATTACTCATTTAAAATCAAGCAAATCATGACGTGCCAAGGATATGCACAACTAGGGTTGGTACTTATTTGTCTTGTAAAGTTTGATCAAAATCCGAGTAAAGGTAGCCGAGAAATAGGGCGGAAATAAGTCTCGTCTACTGACGAACGGACTGACCGACAGACCGACGGACAGACGAATGTGACTCCATTATAGCCCCCATATACTTCGTATCTAGGGATATAAAATGTCCATCACAATGACTATACGACAGAACAATACTGTATCAGCCTAACATTTAATGCAAAATGTAACCAAGTGAGAAAAAAGTGCAGCAAGAATATGACTCGGGACCCTTTAATTACAAGGGCTATTCAGACTGAGCTACTGAAACGTTTACACAAAGCTGACAGCAATAAATGTTACTTACAAAGGCTTTTACATACTTCCTCTCTTATTTGGAGTTTATCCCAAATTCGCAGTACAAAACAAATTGATATGTTTTTGACAAAACCCTAAATTAAATATACTGGAGAACTTCACAGGGTTTGGCCCTGTGGAGAACTATAGTCAACTCTCGATACAACAGCAGTGTTTGTAAATCACGTTTCTGCCAATGTATCGTGTTTGCCTGATTAACGTGTGAATCCTTTCGGCATACCCCCATCGTACCCCACCCACTTAATCTTAGTAAAGGAGTCAGTAAAATCAAGTTTTATATACATGTAGACGCTAAATGATTTTTTGTTGTGCAATGTTAATGTAATACTTATTCATATTTTGTATTTGTGATTTACCTTTTTTTTTTCTTTTTTTTTACCAAACTATTTCACTATGTAGACGTTACATGTGTATATATAACTTTTGGATAGGTATAAAAGTCGGGCTACTTAAAGGGACGGCACACTGACAAACAAACATTGCGACTATAAAGTTATTCACAAGTCTACATGAGTTGCAACCCATTACTTACTATCATCCTCTACAAATAATGCAGCACGTGAGTTATGGGTTGCAACTCATGTAAACTTGTGAATAAATTTATAGTCGCAATGTTTGTTTGTCAGTGTGCCGTCCCTTTAAGTAGCCCGACTTTTATACCTATCCAAAAGTTATATATACACATGTAACGTCTACATAGTGAAATAGTTTGGTAAAAAAAAAAAAAAAAAAAAAAAAAGAAAAAGAAAAAGAAAAAAAGGTAAATCACAAATACAAAATATGAATAAGTATTACATTAACATTGCACAACAAAAAATCATTTAGCGTCTACATGTATATAAAACTTGATTTTACTGACTCCTTTACTAAGATTAAGTGGGTGGGGTACGATGGGGGTATGCCGAAAGGATTCACACGTTAATCAGGCAAACACGATACATCGGCAGAAACGTGATTTACAAACCCTTCTGTTGTATCGAGAGTTGACTATAGTTCTCCAGTATATTTAATTTAGGGTTTGTCAAAAACATATCAATTTGTTTTGTACTGCGAATTTGGGATAAATTCCAAATAAGAGAGGGAGTATGTAAAAGCCTTTGTAAGTAACATTTATTGCTGTCAGCTTTGTGTAAACGTTTCAGTAGCTCAGTCTGAATAGCCCTTGTAATTAAAGGGTCCCGAGTCATATTCTTGCTGCACCTTTTTCTCACTTGGTTACATTTTGCATTAAATGTTAGGCTGATACAGTATTGTTCTGTCGTATAGTCATTGTGATGGACATTTTATATCCCTAGATACGAAGTATATGGGGGCTATAATGGAGTCACATTCGTCTGTCCGTCGGTCTGTCGGTCAGTCCGTTCGTCAGTAGACGAGACTTATTTCCGCCCTATTTCTCGGCTACCTTTACTCGGATTTTGATCAAACTTTACAAGACAAATAAGTACCAACCCTAGTTGTGCATATCCTTGGCACGTCATGATTTGCTTGATTTTAAATGAGTAATGGCCCTTTATTATTTTCTCAAATAAGTTTTGTCTGCGCTATTTCTCAGCTACCTTAGGTCTGATTTTGATTTAACTTCACAGCATTAATAAGTACCAAGCCAAGTTGTACATATCATTGGCATCTCTTTATTTGTTGGATTTTATATGAGTTATGACCCTTTGTCATATTCATGGAATATATTTTGTCCTCACTATATCGTGGCTACGAATTGTCTGATTTTAGTGTAATTTCATAGCACTAATAAGTACCAAATTGTGCATATTGTTGACACGTCTTCATCAGTTAGATTTTAAATGAGTTATGGCCCTTTGTTGTATTTATGAAATATATTTTGTTCACTCTATATTCCGGCTACCAATGGTCTGTCTGATTTTGATTTAACTAAACAACATTAATTAGTACCAAATCTAAGTGTATAATGTTGGCACATCATGACTGGCTTGATTATATATGAGTTGTGGCCAATTAGCAATTCCTAAGAATAGCAATTGATTTTGTCTCAAAATGCATTTGTGGTATTAAAGACATGCTTTAAAACTGCCTTAGCTCTAAAGAAATTGAACGAATACCTATTTTCTTTGTTGTATGGGATGTATACACTTGTAATTACTTTGTAACTAAGGTCTAAACATAAAAGGCATTGTGTGTATATATGTTGCTTTTTTCCGCATCTACATGTTTATATGATACTTTTTCCACATCTACATGTATTACAGTCTACATTGCTCCTTTTTCATGAATACGTACCTGTACTATATTTACATTATCTGCTTATCCCACAGTTAACTTTGTCTCTCCACTATTCTAAAATATATATATATATATCTCTCTCTCACTCTCTTTCTTCACTTCTTCCATTATGTCATAATTGTTGTTCTGTAATTACGTTGTTTATTTGTGTTCATCTGTTCATCATATTATTTATAATGTATAATCTCAGAAATGAGGAAATAAAGAGTATATATATATATGACTGGCTTGATTATATATGAGTTGTGGCCCATTGTTATATACATGGAATATATTTTGTCCACAGTATTTCTCGGCTACCAATGGTCTGATTTTGATTTAAATTCAAAATAGTAATGTAGCAGAGGTATAAAATGGCACTAATACTATCTTGCCATTGAGCTAGCTTTTGTGGCGACGTGGTAGAGTGTTCAATTTGCATACCGATGGCCCCGAGTTCGAGTCCAAATCCGGGCGCCTTCCAGCTGGCTTGCGGTAGGTCGGTGGTTCTACCCGAATGCCCCCGTGTATTCGGGGTCTCTCTCCGTCTGTAATTAGCTGGACGTCGCTATATGACTGAAATACTGTCGAAGCGACGGTAAACTCAAACAGTCAAGTCAAGTCAAGTCAAGCCAACTCCGGCGGTAGGATTTTACTTGGTTGCATTAATAAGTACCAAGTCCAGTTGCGCATATCGTTGGCACATCATGACCGGCTTGAATTTATATGAATTAGGACCCTTTGCTATATCTATTGAAGATATTTTGTCCACACTATTTCTTAGCTACTTTTATTTAACTTCACAACAATTATAAATACCAGGTCTACTAGCTCATATTGTAGGAATTTCATGCTTGCTTCAATTTCATTTGAGTTATTTCCCCCCTTGCCATATTTCTTAAAATATATTTTATCTGCTGAATTTCTCAGCTACTATTGATCAGATTTTGATATAACTTGACAACATTTATAAGTACCAACTGTAGTAGTTGCATGTCATGATCAGCTGAATTTAATGTTTGTATACTAAATGGAACTGTTTGTTGCATTACTAGGTAACAAAGACCGTTGTTTCCGCGAAAACCGGTACTGTCGCGTGAGCGACTCTTGCCTTTTTTTTTTTTTTTAATGAATTATTATTCTATCATTATGAACGATGTCCGTCAGTGATTACTGTACTTATCATGGAGAATAATTACTGCGAGGAGAGTTAAAGGAAGTTGCAAATTATTTTTATGTACTTTCAAACACACATATAATCAGATCATGATATAAAACAGTTTTGATTATAATATGAACTGTAGATTATTTTACATGATTACCCGATAGTCAATACAATTATTTTATATACCAGTCCAAATTAATTATTTACAAATGGTGCCTTATTTTTTATGGTACTTGTAAATAGTGATTTATTAGCATGGTACGAGTAGAGACATATTTACCTGCATTTTGCCAGAGATTGTTTTTTAAAAGTATACTGCTAGCGTACTTGGTGTTTTATTGTTGTTAAATAACAGTTTCATGCTGCTTGCCCTTCCAGTATTTTTTTCAATGTTGTGGGGAAAGGAGTTCGGGCCCAAAGGGGTGTGTGGGGGGGGGGGGGGGGGGGGGGGGGAGGAATCAGTTTAAAAATGGGGATTTTTCTGCTATGTATCATGTAAGCCTTCATTGTATTTTACTCATATTTAATGATATTTATTGCATAAAATATAATAAGACCAATGATACAACATGTTTGAGTAGTTTTATTAAGAATATAATATTTAAACAAATGCAGCAGTGAGTCCATGCACATAGTGGTAGGTAAACTATCATAGTTATGGGGCGGGGGTGGGGTGAAAGAAAATAGAAAAGGGGGGGGGGGTGAAAGAAAATAGAAAAGGGGGGAGGGGTGCCGCCTATATTCATATGCCGACTATTATTAACACTCTTTGGCTGCAAATTGCCTTGAGATATGAGGTATTTCTTCTTGCATTTATATTGTTCATTCATACTGGAAAGAAAACACTAAAACTAAGCCTATCGCGTTGCTACGGCAACTGAAAGTGATATTAAAAGTCAATATTTAAAATAGATAAATTAATACATGTGACATAGGCCTTGCAAAATCCGAAATCCGTCAAACATATAAACAACAATATAACATTGCTGCATAAATACTCTAAGACTTTGAAATTACACAAATAAATCCGTGTGTGTTTTTAAATTTAATGAATTAACCGTGACGTATCTGTTCTACGAGACAATCACATTTTTTCGAAATGCGCTTATAATATAAATTTACTTTCTTCAGTGCGAGTTTAATGTGTCGTCCCTAGTGGCCTTGTTTTTGACAAAGTAATAGTAGTGTTAATAATTATTTGTTACTTTAAATCCATTGACGCATTTATTCATTTATGTATTGGCTTTCGCTTTGTCAAGCATGTGTAAACTGATAAAGTTAGCACAAAGTTAAAATTAATAGACTCATTAATACAATATCTTTTTCATATTTTTTCTTCTCTCTCTCTTTCTCTCTCTCTCTCTACTTATATTATTTTTTTTTGAAGGAACATGCAAGTTTGGCGATTCAATTTAAAACAAGAAATGTTTGTGAAACATATATGCCCCCTCATATGCCATAATATGTATATAGCTATATTACATGCAAGGAGTTTGCCTTCATAATGTTGGCTTGTCACAAAAAATTCTCAAACTTCAAAAATTTGAGTGAAAATATAATGTGCTAAAATGTGGAACTAAACATTTACTGAAATAAATGGGCTGGAGAAATATTTACACAAGTCACAAAGGTCTAAGTGAAAGAACATTGTCAGTTATAAACAAACAAAACATTAAGACTTAGTGCTCTAGGTTTATTATAAAAATTAACAAATCAGCCTTGCTAGCCATAAGCACAAACATCCACAATAATGAAAGAAAATGATACATCATCCTTCAAATATCTCAAACTTTAAAACAAAACATCTTGATTCATATTTTTAAATGGCATGTAAACAGATATTTATGAGTCATTCAGATTCAGTTTAACAATTAAGAGAAGTTGCTTGACTAAGAAATGGCTTAGACAATCACAAAAACAATTGAACCAAAGTCCTTATCATATAAAGGCTGTCCTGCTAGATATGTGACTGCAAAGTATGTCATGACTTTCTCATCAACCCAAAACAACAAGGTCTTCTAGGGCGCGGGATTGCGGGATTCTCGCATTTTCTTCAAAGATGAATAAAGATCATGTGCGTGAAAATCCCGCTTAACGGTGAAATAAATCGCATATTACTAAGACCTATTTAAAGGCTACTAGTATCTGTCACCGCTAAATTGATACCGATTCATCATGGTATTGCTTATATGTGCATCTGGCACCAGGTGGAATAAGAAATTTCAAAGCGACAAATGACTGGTATATAGAAAATACGGCTTTGGTCAATACTGACAACAAAACAAACCATATTCTAATTAATTACAAGTGCTAGCGCAATGCGGATATTGAACAAACACAGGAAGAATCCAACATAGACAGTAACAGACCCTGTCCGTCGAAAATAAGAAAAATAAAACTGCATATTTTCCATTTCATATGTACATTTACGTCAAATATTAAAAGGATTTTGAACACAAAATGTGTTTCAGTGTAATCCCCCTCGTCAGAAGTATAGTATGCGTTAAAATAGACAGTGTCACATTTATGATCGTGTCGCAGAAATGATTCGGTCGGTAATTGACGAAAGCGCTTCGCGGGTTTTCGGAAAACTGTAAACTGTAAACTGGAAAAGATCGCCGGGTAAATAAAGGCAAAAGCCACATGATGCAAAAACTCCACACTCTCTCCCGCAATTATAGTCGGTAGTAAGACAATCGAATTCGCACTCTATTTGTTACAAAACAATCAGAACTAGATTTGCATACTGCAAATGCAACGGTTTTCGTGATGATCAACAGTTTCAAACCTGATCAGCCAAGTTAAAATACCAGAAAAACAACAAAATTCAAAATGCTTAATAAGTGACCAAGACTTAAAGGCATCTCGAAAGGAATGTGATGTCCCACTGAGCCAGGCCCCCATCTGCTGTGATCAGACCTGCTAATTGCTGGTCATCACTGCAGGGAGTCTTTCGCCAATATAGTACCTATATGTTACGGTAAAACCTCTGATGGGTTGATGCATAACTAAATTACCTGCTACAATGGAAGTGAGATAGTAGGCTAGTTTTACACAAAGCAATAAACATATGATGACTTGACTTGACTATTTGAGTCGCTTCGACAGTATTTCAGTCATATAGCGACGTCCAGCTAATTACAGGTGGAGGAAGACCTCGAATGCACGGAGACATCCGGGTAGAACCACCGACCTACCGCAAGCCAGCTGGAAGGCTTCCTCACATGAAAATCCGAATGACCCTGCCGGGATTCAACCCCACGCGGTGAGGGGCAGAGTGAGTGTTAAAGTCAGCGACTTTACCCTCTCGGCCACGGAGGCCCCAAACATATAATGAATGATAGTGATAATATGTGGGTTGTTTAGTTTATGATCCCTTACATAATTATTCTTTATTACATTTATTACTTGGAGTCAATTTTGTAACTGCATGATTATAGGATCATATGGCATTTATTTCAGAATTAAAGTTTTGATATTGAAAATATAGAGATACGCATTTTTGTAGTAATTAAAATGAGCCTGAAGGACATAATTCTGACAATGCAAGATCTTTTTGTTTTTTATTTGCTTTTGCTAGAGACATTTCGTTACATTTTATTCAACAGAATTTCTTTTATTGAATAAACAAGTAATAAAATTTGTGTTGATTTCCGACATATAAACATGTGTTGAGGGAAGAAATGAGAGAATGAAAGTAATGAGTGATACATAACTTATTTCAAAAATTAATGTCCCTTTTATGATAATTTTACAACTAAAATAAAATAAGAAAGAAAGAACAAAATAAATGAAAAAATGAGAGAAAGAAAGAACAAAATAAAGTAGACAAAATAAATCAACAGAGAAAGAAAGAAAAAAAAGGAAGATTTATATTTGCTCGAATAAAAAAAAGAATAATAGAGAACTTTTAGGATCATTTCTGGTATTTGGTATGTTCACAACTTTTTTACAAACTGTGAATGACTATATACAACCCCATGTAGCAACATATGCACTCTTGAACAATACCTGTGACAGACTGTGGCAGCCTGCCTAATCAAAAACAGATGCCCACACAACGGCGGGTGGGTGAATTTTTGCTTGATGATATATATTATTATACTCAATACCATAATTAATTGAAAACAACCGCCATAACCAATATATTTTGTTACTATATGCTTTGTCCAATGTTATTTACTATGTAAATCTTGGAAATAAACTATTGAATTGAATTGAATTGAATAAATGGGGGGTGGGGGGGGGGGGGGGTCACTTATATAAGGGTTTTGAGATGCCTTTAAGCATCCATATATTGGCAATGAGCCAATATGATCTAAGTGTGGCACATTGAACGATTTGATTAATGTTGATCATCACTGTGCGCTCAAAAATGTCTTCCAAAGTGTCCCACTTTTTAAACTAAACAGTTAAAAATCAGGTGAGACAGTTTGGAATCCTGCTTATTATTATGAGAACAATAGTACTCAGTAGTATAAATGATTTACAATTTATTTGTTATCAAAAATTTTGGTAACGTAACAAGCCATTTGGTTAAACATATATCAGCTTTCACTCTATGCCTCAAAGTTCAGTAATGCACTAGAAGGAACTTTTGGTAAGCTAAAACTTGTTTAAAAGGTGGATGTTTGTACATGTACTTAGTTGTTTTGCTATCCAATTCAATAGTGAGTGTGTGGGAGGAATAATAATACATGTAGAATATAGACACAATTCATCCTCTCTTTCCCTCTCTCTCTCTTACCCACGATTCTTTGAGCGCTTTTACACAGGTCATTCACAGCTCTCATAGCTACACATACACTGTACATTGACCTGTTGCAAGCCAGCTAGCAGAGCTGCATCTAATTATAGAACATAGGTAACCAGAGATGCTCATTCTGTCAAATTTTCTCTGTTTTTTTCTGGGTCATGTATTGAAATTCTCTATAAATTCATCAATTCTTGACAGATTTTCAAAATTCTATTTTTGTTGACGAGGTAAGACATTCTTTTTTCCAATGATGACAAAATATATCACACATTTAAACTTTAAAGGCTTTAAAATCAATTCAAAGTTTGACCAAACTTCATACTGCCACCAAACAACCAAACCAATCCCGATCTGAAAAAACTAAAATTCTTCAAAAAGTACTTTTTAGAGGCTTTTGATTTTACCAATATTCTTTCGATAAAATATTTTTAGATTTTGAGATATTTTAGGTCAAAGAAAAAACCAATAATCACAATATGACCTTGACCTTTGCATTTTTTGAAATTTTGAAACTGTGAAGTCCCTTGAAACAACAAACAATACAATCTGTGAACATTTCATAAAGATTGCTTCAAAAAACTAGATTTGCATACTGCAAATGCAACGGTTTTCGTGATGATCAACAGTTTCAAACCTGATCAGCCAAGTTAAAATACCAGAAAAACAACAAAATGCAAAATGCTTTATATGTGACCAAGACTTAAAGGCATCTCGAAAGGAATGTGATGTTCCACTGAGCCAGGCCCCCATCTGCTGTGATCAAACCTGCTAATTGCTGGTCATCACTGCAGGGAGTCTTTAGCCAATATAGTACCGATTTTTTTTTTTTTTTTTACCGATTTTATTTACAAACATTGCATAAGTCCTACACATGTAGGAAGCATTAGCATTACAAACAATACATAACATATGAGACAAAATTATCACGTGATGTAAAGGAAAACGGCTAAATATGCTCAAATTAAATATAAATGAGAGAGAGGGAAAGAGAGAGAGAGAGGCACATAGACAAATTTACATGCAATTGTTCAGTATTATCATTATATCTTAATTAAAGACATAAAATAGAAAACTGATTAATAATTCATTTATGAGTATTGTATTGTAAATATATGTCTATTAAAACTACATAAATTCATTTCTGTTAAAATATAAATTCACGCATCATGAGCGTGCTGAAAAAATGCGTTACCGGATGACTAATGAAATGGCTGGATTTTACTAAGCACATGGCTGTTACAAATCAAAACAACTGAAAATAATGGATTTTACCAAGTGTTCAAGTTTCAATAGGGAAGGAATATAAACATATGGTATGGTTTCTTCTATAAAATTGATTGACATGTATTAAATATTCATGACAACATTTTTATAGGGGTTTTTTGACTAGCCAGTGACACAACTGAACTTAGGATATATATGCCGACTGTGCAGGATACAACTGAGAAAGAGTAAGTTTGCTTAAGTTACTCTTTTATATAAATGTCTTAATATGATTTACAAATAAAATCAAACATTACTATCAAAATGACATATATTCAAATAAATAATACAGAACTGATGTAGGTGAGTGGGAGATGTAAACACGATGTGTATGCTATATGTAGGCCTGTGTGTTTAGAACAAAGTGTATCAATATTAAGGCAAAATATATACATCATTATATACAATTGGCTTGTCATTAAGCATCTTCACAATTAATAATCCATTTTCCCTCATGTTCTTTACACATAATGCATAATGCATAGATGAAGATATAATATATGCATATTCAAGTAAACAAACACAGAGTGTACCTATATGTTACGGTAAAACCTCTGATGGGTTGATGCATAACTAAATTACCTGCTATGTACAATGGAAGTGAGATAGTAGGCTAGTTTTACACTAAGCAATAAACATATAATGACTTGACTATTTGAGTTTACCGTCGCTTCGACAGTATTTCAGTCATATAGCGACGTCCAGCTAATTACAGGTGGAGGAAGACCTCGAATGCACGGAGACATCCGGGTAGAACCACCGACCTACCGCAAGCCAGCTGGAAGGCTTCCTCACATGAAAATCCGAATGACCCTGCCGGGATTCAACCCCACGCGGTGAGGGGCAGAGTGAGTGTTAAAGTCAGCGACTTTACCCTCTCGGCCACGGAGGCCCCAAACATATAATGAATGATAGTGATAATATGTGGGTTGTTTAGTTTATGATCCCTTACATAATTATTCTTTATTACATTTATTACTTGGAGTCAATTTTGTAACTGCATGATTATAGGATCATACGGCATTTATTTCAGAATTAAAATTTTGATATTGAAAATATAGAGATACGCATTTTTGTAGTAATTAAAATGAGCCTGAAGGACATAATTCTGACAATGCAAGATCTTTTTGTTTTTTATTTGCTTTTGCTAGAGACATTTCGTTACATTTTATTCAACAGAATTTCTCTTATTGAATAAACAAGTAATAGAATTTGTGTTGATTTCCGACATATAAACATGTGTTGAGGGAAGAAATGAGAGAATGAAAGTAATGAGTGATACATAACTTATTTCAAAAATTAATGTCCCTTTTATGATAATTTTACAACAAAAATAAAATAAGAAAGAAAGAACGAAATAAATGAAAAAATGAAAGAAAGAAAGAAAGAAAGAACAAAATAAAGTAGACAAAATAAATCAACAGAGAAAGAAAGGAAAAAAAAGGAAGATTTATATTTGCTCGAATAAAAAAAGAATAATAGAGAACTTTTAGGATCATTTCTGGTATTTGGTATGTTCACAACTTTTTTACAAACTGTGAATGACTATATACAACCCCATGTAGCAACATATGCACTCTTGAACAATACCTGTGACAGACTGTGGCAGCCTGCCTAATCAAAAGCAGATGCCCACACAACGGCGGGTGGGTGAATTTTTGCTTGATGATATATATTATTATACTCAATACCATAATTAATTGAAAACAACCGCCATAACCAATATATTTTGTTACTATATGCTTTGTCCAATGTTATTTACTATTATCACAATAAATACAATATCTACAATTTCTATCTATTCTAATTCTACCATACCTACCAGACTCAATTTTAGCGGATATGACGATAAACGCAACCTGGAA
>CM037788.1:54663531-54689572 GCA_021229015.1 Solen grandis
AAATTATCATATTCTTGTCAATTTTTGTTAAAAATTAGGAGCGTTGTCATATATATATGTAATATATATTGATTACAAAATGAAACACGCAGTTTTGATTCCTACCCTGATTGAAGTGAGGGTCCTCAAGAAACTTTAGAAAATACGAGAGAAAGATGAAACAATAAAACAATTTAAAAACAAATATAATCATTGTCGTTTCATGGAGTTACAAATACACAACATAAATGAGGAAACAAACCCAAGCAAAAGATACAGGAGACGAATTAGCAGAACATCAATAAACTCTTTCGATGGTATATTACCGTATTTTATACTACTCATAGTCGAAGAAGAATGTATAGATTCGTTAAGCACCCCTCACCCCGCCGTAAAATAAGATACGCCTGACACTGACACTTACGTGTCCTATGTGTCATTTGATTTATTTGCCAACAAAACAAAATCTCTTAGGAAAATATAAGGGGAGAGCCATAACTGAGTTGCATGAATTTGTAACCCATCATCTTGTCTTTTGTTTGTTACAATATGTATTATAAAAAGTGAAAACAAAATATATTCAAAACGAAACAAATGAAACTTTTTTGCATGAATATTCCTGGGAATGCATAAATGGAAAATCATTTTTACACTTAATGTGCTATAAACAAAAATTAAATATGTGGAAAAGCTTTGAATTCAAATAATGTACGTTTTCATTTTACTCATCAAGGAAAACTTACTAATTGTCATATAACGGTCTCCATGCGGCTTTATAAACATTTCTCATCTCGTTAGAAGGAAGGAAGGCCATCATTACGGCTTCTATCATATCGGGTTCTCCACAAAATGCCATTGAACGCTCACAATATTCGATGCAAGTCCCATAGAGACAAACTCTATGATCTGTAAAAATTAACAATTATCCAGGGATGGGCATTTAGAATGCTATACATCTGAACGTGATGAGTATACATATTATTATGTAATTCTGATTTTGACTGACGAAGACTTAATACGTTACATAACAGTTGGTTTCTGATCAACTTAACAGAAGGAAATCAAGATGCAGGTTGAAATTACACATTAAAAATACCTGTTAAAATGATATGGTTAAAATTGCCAAATAACAAGATAATTTCTGATAAAGGTGCTCACCTTGCGATACGAAGAATGTCTGGGCTGTTTTGTTGGACACCATTTCTCTTATTTCCGTCAAATTTAAAAGTCGGCCGATTGCGGGAGGAACTCGGTAGAAACCAAGTAAACTGCAACATGGATCCCGTAATAAATGTAATATAGCCTAGAGAAATGTATGTTTAGATCTTTTTCTTTTTCAATAACAACTCTTCTCGTTAAAATGGAGTTGAACTTACAGGCTCCATATTTTAGTCCTCAATAAATGTAATATAAAAAATAAATATCCCAATCACTTCTCCTACTTGTCATTCGTGTTAAAAGCAGCTGAAGAATGATAGAAATATTTAATAAGAGCGTGATTTCTCTGGAACAACGAATTTTAACATCATCATGTACTCTTCTCCTAGGAGTTAAAAGATGTCCCTCTTAAAATACTATACAGATGAAGACGATTATTTGGATGACTCACTTGCTGAAATTTATTTATGGGTTTCTTGGATGTACTATGTTATAGTTTTTGTATCGTTTACATGTTTTATGACAAAATATTTCAATACAAAATCGATTGATAAAGGAACCGAAACCATCAAGATGTGGAGGCAATGCTGTTTGGAGGACCTCTTGTTCAATATTAAAAGTCAAAAGAACATCGAACTATTTTTATCTAAACTATTAACTTAGCAAGTTTGTTTTTTATTTATTTTGAAACGATTTGTCACTGATAACTTGAATATTAGATACTTTTATCGAGGAGTTATGGATTTGATGTGAGTATAACTGCGCCAGTAATGTATACAAACCGATCAAGGTGAAACGCTGCTATCTCTGCAAAGTGCCGCTCTGCTTGTTCATATGTCGACACAGACATATCCACGAGTTTCTTGCGATCGTTGGTATACAGTCCTTCACGACTAAACCTGAACCACAAAAAAAAGCTTCCGATTATTAGATTATAAGTTATTTTTTGGAGAAGTAAAGCTGATTTTCTCTATCATCTCAATTTCAGCTTTTCTTTATTTTCTTCAAAATTTTGAAGGTTTTAAATTGTCATATGTATACACCAAAGGAATGAGCACTTAGCATGTTTGTCATCATTAGCACAGGATATGCTCATCAATTTCTTTCAATATGCAAAAGTGTGGTGTAATAGGATTTTAGATTTTTTTTTTTAAAAGGTAAACAAACCTCTGTTAAAAAAAATCATGGCTTTCTCGTTTTCTTTAAATATATTTTATTGAGCATTATGCGAACGATAAAGACCGGTATCCATGGTAACAAAATACGATAGAAAAGTGTACATGTAACTGGAATCATGCATTGTTTGATTTTTTTTTCATAATGTAGTAAGCACATGTTTTACATGATCTATTCAAAAAGAAAATAAGAAAAAAATAAAACAGGAAGAAATGATTGAAAAGAAAGCATAACTCTTAATTTCCTCCTACTTGCGATATAAATGAGGAAATGGCATGGAAAACGTGCAGGAATGCATGCTCCTGATTATTCATATATTTGGAGATGCTTCTTGAATAAAGGTCAAAATCGAGTGACATGTTCATATCATACTTTTAGGAGTTTTGCTTTTGTACAGTAAAGCGTGTCGGCCACTATTGATATTTATTCCATCAAATAAATCCAGTTAAGCTCTGCATACGTTGTCAATATAACTGTGAAACAGATTATGGCTATCAGATAATACGTATTATACCATGTCTTGGAAAATCTTTTATTCAAATCAACAGTTTTCAAATATATATATATATATATATATATATATATATATATATATATATATATATATATATATTGGCAACATTAAGGTGACCATTATGAGTTTTTTTTAATAACTAGGGAGACCTCTATATAAAGGAGACCAAAGTCGGTCTCCTTAATATTTCAAAATTTAGTAAAAACTAATTTACTTATTGAGACAGTTAGCTCAACACCGTAAGTGATTTTTGTTAAAGTAAGAAACATTGTAAGAATTTGTTTTTATTATTTTTTATTTTTGTATAAAAAAAAAAAAAAAAAAAAACCTTTTTATGATTTTTTTAAATGATATATCACGGCAAATATCTTATAAGTTTGAAAATAAAAAAACCCCATTAATTTGCTACCTCATGGAATGAACATTTTTCTCTTTTCCAAAAATATACGTGTTTATTCTGCGGACACCACCGGGAACAAAGTCGGGTAAATGTAAATACATACATGTATATATCTATGTTCAATCATTTATTAAACACTTATTATTCCCAATTTGTATAACAATAAATAATTTTATTTATTCATTTTTTTTCCTTCTTTCTGTCTTTAAAAAAAAAGTTTAGATCTAGGTACCACATGGTGAAATAGAACAGTATGTAAAATGGTTTGAAGTCTTTTCTTATATGATGGTCTAACAAGTTTTCGGGGTATTAACGAGATCGATCCATATTTGCATATCAAATATCATTAAAATTTTCATTTAATTAGAATAAAGGGGTGTAACAATAAATTTTGTCACTCCATTTGCACATTTGCGATCTTAAATTCATTTCGATCAAAACAGAGCAACGTTCATTCCAATGTAGGTCAACGGTGATGAAATACAAAGTTACTAACAAGAGTTCGGGGTATTTTCAAATTAAGTTAAACATACTCTGTTAGTTAAATATGCATCAAAATTCCATTTCAGGAAATTAATGCTGCTATGATTTGATATTTATAGAGCCTTTATTTCGTCTGAGATGCTGATCTGATTATTTTTTTCTGATTGGCATCCACGGTCGGAAAAAAGTTGCAACTTTATCCCACCCCTTTCAACGAACATTTTTTTCATTTTAACTTACTGACAGTTAATATTGATGACACATATGGATAACTGAAACATTTTTACACATATTCATCACAAAACATAAACTTTACACACCTTAAAAAGCTTCTCGCATAAGCTATTTTCCAACCCCTTAAAATTCATAAACAAATATCCACCATTTTTTTTTAATTCAAATTAAGCCATCATGTGACTTATTATCCGGGTAATTCATAACATTTAGTTTGCTGTCTGTGCAAAATACTAAACCTGTAAGTTGTTTTAACTTGAATAAAAAATATAAATGGATTTTTGTTTGAAAATATGTCAATTTAAATAATTCAGATGAGTTTGATCTACAAAATAGCTAATCAAATACGAGTTCGATATTTTAATGAGATGGACGTGCATCTTAAACAGTGTCCAGAATTTACACAAGAAGTCACATGATGTCTTGATTTGAATATTAGAGCATGGTTGATATTTGTTTTGATCATATGGGACAACGAAAACAACTCGTCATATCACGTTCTCATGCGCAAGCGGTATAAAAGTAAAATACCCCGAAAACTTGTTATACCCCGAAAACTGGTTAGTCAACCATACATGTATTCTTAAGTGTCAAAATTAAAAAGACGAGTATAGCAGATCCGTGGTCGTTTGGTAAACCGAAGATATTCTAGAAATAAGAGAATGAAAAATTTAATAGATCTATAAAGGTCTTGGTAACTGAGAAGGGTCGCACCCTCATCTATAACATTTTTTTTTATTATTTTCCGGGGTGGATGTCAATAGAGATTAAATTTAACGGTAGTATGAATGAAAGTAACATTTTATGAACTTATAATTAAAAATATCGCAAAAATCAACGACCTCTCCACCACACCCATGTGAACAGCCCCTTCTTTCGGCTGCGCTATAGTGTAACATAGACGTCAGCTTTTTATACCGGCCCTTTCGTACCACGCGCCAAAATGGCCATGGCCGTCTACATGTCCTACGGGAAGCGAATGGTTAGTCAATTATGGATTGTTTTGTATGGATGAAAATCAACGCCAAAATTATTTTACAATACAAATGTTTCAGTTGGTGATTCAATGGTGTGGCATATGATGAATATTGATTAAAATCAAAATAAATTACTGACAAAGAGGTTTCATATCGATATCCTGGATCACAGGAACCTGCCATTCAGTCAAATAAAAAAAAAAAAAACTTTAAAAAAAATCGACCCCTTCTATATATAAATAAACACCAGGAATGCAATGCCTTCCATACCCCACCCACCTCTCCGATACAGGAATAATTGTTTGGACAGCTTTACAAAGGATTTTTCTGGTCTGGACAATTAAAGGGGTTAATATCTCTCAAAATATATCCATACCATTAATATTTCGTGTTTAATACCACTGAAAAACATATCTCTACCGCTAATTTCTCATGTCGTAGCAGCCATGACGTGACGTCACAGTTTTTACACCCAGCAGTGAAGGTAGAATTAAATATTATTATTTTATAAATTAGTTTTATGTATGCAGTGTTCTCTACTTATCTTTCCAAATTGAAATTTAGAAAATCTATCTTATTTTATATGAATGCTGATTTTTAAATCACAAAAACAGAGTGGAAAAACCCAACAAGCGAGGTAACTCTTTCAAACTGTCTATAAACAAGTAAACTTACCTTCACTGCGGGTGTAAAACATGAAGTCATGTCATGGCTACAACGACATGAGAAATTATCTCTAGAGTTGTGTTTTTCAGAGGTATAAAACACGAAACATTACCGGTAAGGATATATTTTGAAAGATAATTAACCCCTTTTATTGTCCAGACCAGAAAAATCCTTTGTAAAGCTGTCCAAACAATTATTCCTGTATCGGAGAGGTGGGTGGGGTATGGAAGGCATTGCATTCCTGGTGTTTATTTATATATAGAGAGGTCGATTTTTTTTATATTTTTTTACTGAATATCGGTGTCCTGTGCCTGGACATAGATCTATCCAGTTCTCGACAGCATAAGAACTATGAACAAAACGATCCCTCACTTTTATCTAAAATTTATCATTAAATGCATCAATATCTTCCCTACAAATATAATTAATTTTCAATGGTATTCAAAAACAAATTAAAAAAATAACTATCAAAATCCAATAGAAAAACCGAAACGCTCAGTCACCGAAACGCTATATGTAATCACCGAAACGCACTTACCATATTTGTATAGAGGCATATTTAATATGCATTTGATTTAAAGTACAAATGGATAATTAAGTTCATATATGTATTTAATACCAGGTATTTATTAACAATAAACGTAAACTGTATTTGATATTTACCCAGTAAAGCAGTGTACTGAGTCTCAAACTGCCCGCAGCGGTTACTTCCCCTTATCTGTACAGTAATCACTGCCACCAAGCATATCACATGACATTTGGAATACGCGAGACGGTTCGACAAAATGGCGTATTCTATACATAAAACTAGCAAGTTCTCTTATCATAAAAGGCCTTTTGAGGTCTAGTGAATTTCTACTGTTGTGTATTGCATATGTGCTTTACCTACGGTTACTAGCGATCGATTCTGATATTTAATGTATTGTTTTGACTTGAATTTAACCAGATTTGATAATTTTTTTCAATATTGACTGGGGCGATTTACAGTCTATAACCAAATCCAAAAGATATTTCTGCGAACTGGACTTTCTTGTATGATAGCAGGGTTAGTAAGTCCTAGTATGTCAGGCAATGTCTTCATTTGGTAGCAAGTCAGTATTCCACTTAATGCTACAAATGGAACATCTGTAAATATTGCAGGAAGTGTTTTCAGTTTCTTAAAAGCTTTCCTGAATTCTTCGCCCTGCAATATAATTAGAGTTGATGCTATTAAACACAGTATATTTCAGTTTTAATTTGAAATAAATTCTTAAAGGGTATAAAGCAAACTGTAATTGATGGCATATTTACACACATCATTAAGCAAATCCAATCAAAGTACCTAAATTGAAAAGAATTATGTTTGTAAATTTCAAAAATGATAGAGTAGAGACCTTCTTCTATTCCTTTAAAATCAATATATGGCTGAATGTCACTAAAGGGCAGGATAAGGGAAGATATGCCATAATCCTTCAATTGTTTCAGCTGGTCCTCTTGAATGAAATCAACAATACTGTGGTTCTGCTGTACCCCCTCCTCTTCATAATGCCTGGTAGCAACTAGTATATGATACTCTTACCATATCCAACTGGTAAATTTACAATTAAATCTCTTCCCTCAGTAATAATTTTCAAACAATCTAATTTTTCTGTTTTAAAATAATGGATGGATTTAAGTCATAAACAGATTCTTTTATAAGTTGTTCCATATTTTGATATTTATGTTTGTTTACATTGGTTACGTTACAGTAGCGTTATTTTTACGATGTTGCAGTAGAAAATAGTCTCTAAACTAATACATGTATATTATTATTTATTTTACTCTTTTTTTTATTTATTTTTTATTTATACATCATAATCAATATTATATAAATGATAGAAAACTAAACTGATGCATAGAAACAGTTTCTTAACAATTCTTAAAAAAAAATTAAAAAATGTGTATTTATCAGAAATTCGGATAAATGACATTGTTGTGGCAGAGATCTATGCCAAAGAATGAAGGGGAGATAACTGCGTAGAGATTGACAGAGTCTATTGGACTAAGACCACAATTACCTGCCCTTGTATCCGGATGTGCCTACACAGAAAATAGTGACCCTATTTAATGCTGAATTAAGGTGAGTTTTTGACTGAAAGACATGCAATAAAGGATTAAAATCTATAGAACACAGTTAAAATAGTCATAAAATGCCCAATTTGGAGGCCTTATTGCACAACAACCTTAAAAGTTGAGCATTACTGAGAGGGGAATTTTTGAGAAAATTGGTGTGAAATGGCCGACCGGTGCACTAAATTCATACGTATGTTATTTAACCTTAAATAGGTCAAAAAGTAGTCGGGTGACCCCATGTTTAAAATGTACAGAATTATTTCTCTTGAATAGATCTATCTATTGAGGGTAAGTTTGGATGTCAGTTTCCCTTACAGAAATTGTCATTTGCATATATGCTTATATAGAACATATAGTAAAATTAATTGTGGTTTTATTCCTGATATTGGAATAGGTGAGTCGTAAGATTTGCATATACGTGAAAATTACTAAAATCATGACTTGTGGTACGTGAACTACATATTATAGAACAGAACATATAATTTATTTTGTTCAGTGTGATCAGGGTCTCTATAGTATTAAGGAGACCCTGGTGTGATATAGGGCTATTATAAAATATTATAATAGCAGGGGAGCAGAATTAGGAAAGTGAAGTTTTATATTTTATTTCAGAAAGCCTCGTGTAAAGAAGTTTTACTAACAATGATTTTAATCTTACTGATTTACACCCTATACATAAAGAGTTTATGGTTGTTATTACTATAAGTACAAGTCTGTCATGAAGATAAACGACTATGTGATTTCTGATGGGTGATGAATTCCTATATAACAAGACAATGATAAGCATTTCTTAATTGTTTTTTTTTGTTGTTTTTTTTTGTTTTGTTTGTTGTTGTTTAACTTATTAAAAAGCATTTCTGGTCTATTTGAGCATTTACAGAAACATGTTTTCAGGACGCTGAGATTGGACTGCTAAATACAATAATTGGAAGAAAGAAAATTGATATGATATAATTTTTGATTTATAATAATAATTTTATAATTATAATGATTTGGAGGGATTTGGAGGGAAATATATATATATGAAAATTACGTAGAGAGGGAGAGACTGAAAACAGTAATGAAAGTAACAGTACAATAATCGGTTTTATAATCATATCCAGCACCGTTCAACCGGATATTTACCGACACTCATTTTTACGAATATTTCAGACAGATAGATGGTTGCCAGTGATTGTCACAAATTATCTTGCATTTCTCCGAAATTCTCAAACGGAGATTGGAAATTTTATGATAATAACTTGAAAGCAGAGTCAAAGTTGTCAGTCGTTCCAGCGTTTTTTTTGTTCCGTCAAGCTTCATTTAGCAGGTGATGTCTTCTTGAAATAATGCTTTAAATCTTATAATTAGGGATTTCCTTTAGATAGCATCATACTTGATGAAGATGAGAAGATAAAATATAAAACTATAAAAAATAGCATCGTGGTTACCCACTGAAACGATGTATTGATGGTTTTCATAGGCATATCCTGCATCGTCATTCTCAAGTATCAATACAGTAAGTGATTGTGAGAGAGTTCTATTATGAAGTAAAATACAGGGGGGGAAACACGAAAAATGATAAAGAGAGGGAGAGGCACCAAAATTACAAATACATCATTGGATACGCACATACGCATATATTTAAGTGTTGACAAGTATATAAACAGGAACCTGTAAAAATGAAGGTCAGCCACGTTGAGACAAAAGAAATATACATGCAGTGAAACCTCGTTAGTCCGGGCTCCATTATTCCGGAAACCTCGCCATCCGGACCCTTTTCTCTTGGAACGGATTTCCACAACGTAAAAATGATTCGATAATACGGAAATTCGCGTTCCGGATCCGGACATCCATTTTGGGAACCAATCTTCCATTTGCTATTTAAAATGACTCGATAATCCGGGTACCAGTTCAGACTGGATTTCCCACCTACTATTTTTAGACATCATTCGGACTACTCTTTGCGCGTGACTGTTATAGAAGTGTCACCTGCAGATTGTTTACACATAGCCGCGAGCGCTTCACACTAATCAGTCCAGAGAACAGGGGGCAATTAAGGGCTGGTATAGCCGCAAGCTACATATATAACTAGCGAGTGAAGAAGGTAAAATTTATTCCCAGCAGCAGCAGATGTATGCTGTAAAAAGAGACAGAAAAGCCAACCATCCTTTAGATCGTCTTTTGTTCATATGTTTTGTTTTCAGTGCGTACATTTAATATTCATTTGTTTGTGACTGTTTTGGCTTAAATAATTAAATCCAATTCATTTTGCTCACGAATCAATTATGCTGTCACCTACTTAAGGTGTCTTTTTCTTCTCTTAAAGAATGCTGATGTCAAGGATGGATTTAAATAAAATTAAACCATCATTTGTAAACATCAATTTAAATACATAATCATATATAGTCCTTAGCATATAATTTTAAATATAATTATTATTAATGGAAAACAAACATACACACACATACACACACACACAGTGTACAATGAGAAAGTATGAAAGAAAGAAAGAAAGAAAAAAGAAGAAGAGATATATGGATTGATTCATTAATACGGAAAATTCATTAATCCGGAAATTTAAACAAGGACCAAAGTGTCCGGACTAATGAGGTTTCACTGAGTACACACATTATTTATTTATTTTTTTTTTCTTCTATTTTTATAGCTTATGTATTTCCAAACATTCAATTTCAACACAAGCAATGACAGTTGATCACTTATGTATACACACGCGCGCACATTTTCATTAATCTACAACTGAAGACATTATCTATAGGCGTTTAACCAAATTAAACAGTTTCAGTTTCAGTTATCTATAAAGAATGGGAAATAAGAAATAATCCTATATATGAAAAATGAAAACAAACACGGAATTAAAAGGTACAGCTGCCACATTAAGTTTCACAAAAATGGATTAGAACTGGGTGTGTCAAACGATAATTTTAGGGATGGCAATGCGCTGATCTCTGCCAAGCAACTATGACGTTACTAAGAAAACCATATTTTATTTCACGGGAGGGGTACACATCTAATTTGCTCATTAAAATTACAATATACATGTATAGACCTAGTGCACTTGTCATAAATATGACTTCTAAAATAAAGAAATGAGAACACTTTTCCGCAAACATTTTTAACACCTTTCGTACAATATACATTCACAGTTTACAAAATTACACCTTTAAGACATTCCTTTCACTGGACGATATGAAAAAAATACTTTGACCGACTGTGTACAACCAACAATTGTCTTTTTACAAAATATACTGTAATTGAAGTAACTAACAAATAACAAATGCATTAACATTGATATTTCGCTGCCGTCTTTCATTCGTCTAACTGCAGATTATCATGTTATGGAAGTGCTCCCTTTCAATATCTTATTTTCTATCCAAGTAATTTCTTATTCTTTTGCATCTTTTTTTTTCTGGTCAAAGCAAAATGTGTAGCGTAAAAACAGCTTTTTATCTTTATAAATTTTGAGAGTACACTTTTAATGCGTTATTTGAGCAAGGTTATAAAAATCTGGAAATGCGGCTCATAACAAGTCTATACCATTAAAAGATATACAAATTATCTTATGAGTATTGTTAAAGATTGTTAATGTTAATAAACCAAAATAATGTTTTCTGAAAAAGGCGGACAAAACAAAAAGGATATGAAATTCATGTATCAGAGTATATATGATACCCTAGCAGGCCAAACTTAAAAGGCAATTTACAAATTAAAATCAGATCTTTATAAGCCTACCGGAATTCCATAAAACATCATTGGAATGATTTGATAAACTTTTTGTTCCAATTTGAAATTACGGGAGTGAAGTATGGGGACTACAAGAACTACATGATGCTTCAAAAATTGAAAGACTACATTTAAAATTCCTTAAAGTGTTGTTAGGGGTTAGACAACAAACGCAAAATAATTTTGCTAATGGAGAGGTAGGGCGTACAAATCTGTTAAGTTATCGCATTGTTAATGTTATCAAATACTTCAATAAAGTAATGATAGCATATATATCAAAATTTTGTATAATATGATGTTAGTTGATCTAGAATGTAACTCCGATTGGAATTTGTTGGGCTAAATCTGTCAGAAGTATTTTAGAATCTGACAACAACGTTTACGAGGTAAGTTTATTCATAATTGTTCATCACAGCTAAGAAATTCGTTTAGAGCTAAATCATATATACTTTAAGCTGATTTTAAATTAAAGCCCTATTTGATTGACTAGTTGATCGGTTTTTTATTTTTATTTTTTTTTAGATTACTTTCGCTACGACATATTTCAGTCATATAGCGATGGCCAACTAGTTACAGGTGGTGGAAGACCCCGAATGCACTGAGGCATCCGGGTAGAACCACCGACCTACCGCAAGCCAGCTAGAAGACTTCATCACATGAAAATCCGAATGTGACACTGCCGGGACTCGAACCCACGCGGTGAGGGACTGAGTGATCAGCCCTATTTGAATGATGTGACTTTTGTCGATATTGTAAAATTCAGGGTTAAAAGCAGAAGCCGGTCGTTGGCATATATCATAAAGAATATCATATCAGGACAGAATCCCGTTGCCTAGTGGTTAAGGCATCCGCTTCGGGGGCGGGGGTCGAAGCTTCGGTCCCCTGCAGGGGAATGTTCTGATATGGCCAGTTGGTGAGCCGCCAACTACTTAAATCAAAGCGCACAATGCGCTGAGAGACGGCGACGGGATAATTAACATTATAAACCCAGAGTTTCTGAAGTTATTGAAGCAGTCACATGACGACAAAACTCCACCCGCTGTTGCTACAGAATTTCTGTTTGTAACATAATAATCCGGAGTAAAGGTCATGAACCTTTCATTCATAAAGAGCTGCATACCTAAGTAGGTCATTCTCTTTCTCTAGTGCTAGCGAATTCTATCTGTTGTTTTGTATATGTAGAAATTGATCAGGTATTTGATTATTTAAGATACTAGAATGTTTGCCTATCTATTTCCAAGTTAAGAAATGCCCTGGGAGGAACCTAACTCGCCATCATGCAACATATTGTATGGACTACTTTAGGTCAATTACATACATACGGAGCACTATTTTTTCTTTTTACAGGAGTAGATCTTCATATACGTAAGATGGGTTGCTGTTCTGGTTAAGAAATGTCACGGATATTTTTTTCACGCTTAAAATTGATGCTTCCAATGCAAAATAATGGCAAAAGAAAACATGTTAACAAACAATAACACACTAAAAGCGGTTACGGTTACGATTTAAACGTCTGTGTAACATATTCCACTCGTATTCGTTAGTGCAGAATCGCATTGCATGGATCCGCACTAAGCGCGGAGAGGTACAGTTAAAATTGTTGTGGAAAATATGCAAATTAGCAAGGCCTGATTTCGTTCTTCAGCATAAGACGGCTAATCGCCGTCTAAAAATGGTTACTGGTTATCTTCCTGCCTGGTGCCTTGCATATAGGAGGAAACCGGGGGAGGTACTTGTGGAAAGGAAAGAGGTGTCTCATACGCCAGTTTTGGCTGGCCCATTCAATAGGGGTGACACTTTTATTAATAAACACCTTATTTGTTTATATTATACATGTAATCAGTTTTCCTTATATTCCCCTCACGCATGAATATCGTTGGCACGTCTTCATCAGCTGGATTTTAAATGAGTTATTCCCCCCATGCCATATTTCTTGAATATATTTTATCTGCTCTATTTCTCAGCTACTATTTGTCAGATTTTGATAACTTCACAGCAGTACCTACAGAAATTGCTTATATCCTTGGCATGTCAAGATCAGCTTATTATTTTCATATTCATTAAAGCTGGCCCTGTAGGCCGAATGGATAGAGCATCTGCCTTTGAATCGAGAGGTCGTGGGTTCGATCCCCGACCGCGACATACCAAATACGTAAAAATGGCACTGGTATAGTTCCCTTGCTTAGTTCCAGGACTGGTTGGCCCGGTGTCAGGATAATGTGACTGGGTGTGGTATCATGCCACATTTCTATGGTGTGATACTGCAGTGTGGCAGCACTATATCCGTCTAAAGTGGACATCGTCTCCAAATTACCGAAATATTGCCGGTGGGATGTTAGCCCCAATAAATAATCAAACATATTTTTTTTTTATTATTGATACATGTATAAGTGTATCAGAGCACTACCCTGTTTTTATTTTCACCCTTCAGTTTTATTAAGAATGTCTGACATGGTAACAGTAACCGTGACAAAGCGGTATCGGGGGGGGGGGGGGGGGGGGGGGGAGGTATTTATCATTTTCTTAGAAATATGATGTTACACATACTCGAATTCTTGTTTTGTATTGTATTTGCATAAAATCTGAACATGAAGAAATCACAGCTGAACAAATCTTTTTTGGAAATATGATGTTACACATACTCTGGCTTGGGATAAGAAAATCAGGACAGAGAGATACATAAAGTTATTATTGTCGTTTATTATGTATTTGCTAGGCTAAAAGAAATACGTCTACATACTACATGTAGTCAATAAATGACAGGACTTGCATGTACTGCAATAAAGGCAATGTTGGTTCTGAACGGCATTACTTAATTTTATTTGCCCCTTACCCCCACCTCTCTCTCTCTGAATCTGATATGTGCTTTACCAGTCAATAAACGACAGGACTTGCATATGATGCAATAGCACATATCAGATTCAAAGAGAGAGAGAGAGAGATCATCCAAACTGTGACGTTATTAATTGCCCGAAGTACAGACAAAAATTTCGAATGTATTATATTTCGAAATATGTAGGGATACCATTGTCCAACTGATTTTTTATGCGTAAATAGACTCGGATAAAATAGACTCGGAATTACATTACCTATTTTACTGTCCATATTTTACTCAAAGTAGTTCCAAATTGATTTTACTCCACAATATCATAACACAAGTGACTATTTTAAGCAACTAATGAATGAAAAATCTCGAGCATCACTCACTGATGTCTACAAATTAAGACAAGTAATAATTGATTAATTTTAATAAGCACACGCCAATACCTGAGTTGTATTTTGTTTGTATTTTTCATACATTATAATTTATATATTCCGAAGAGAGAGAGTAAGAGGGGGGAGGGCACAAAATTAAAAACCCTCCCCACCACATACGCACACTACCATATGGTCGGCTGGCACATTGCCGTAACACAGGCCTACCTACACAGCCATATCGATCACACATGATCGCCATAGTGCACCCGCCATTACCAGTTAGATAGATATATAGACAGATGGTGCTTAGCATTCATCAAAGTGTGAATGACCGGTCTTTTTCAGAGCACTTTGTGCTATAATTGTTTTGTTTTTTTCTACTTTTTGCGCTGAAATTAATTTTAAACAATTCCTTTTTCTTGTTCATATTTTAATTGTTCATAATTGTAATTGTTTCTAATTGTGTGAGCTTGTGGACAGGGTTTAAAATGTGTTAATACTGAAACATTTCTTATTTCGATGTCATTTAATAAAGTCATTATTTTATTTATTTATTTACTACACGTGTTTCATATCGTTTAATTTTCTATCCAGTATATGAACTTGAAATATTCTTATATACAGTATATGTTGAGAAAGGAGAGAGAGATTTATCTATTGCGATAGTATACTGTGTATTTACATAAAGGCGCTGGAAAAGTAGGTTTTTCTTATTATTCTCGAAAACATACAGGTTTATATTTCTTTTTATTCTATAATCGTATCAACTTTGTTTCTTGGTTATGTTTTTCATTTTCACTGATTTGCAAAAAAAAAAAATCTCTTTTCAAATTAATATAGTTTGAATTTGATGTACTGTGTAGTGTATTCAGTATACTTCACTGGGCTTATCAGCCAGGTATAAAGTGTCTCTACAATAGCAGTATAGGGAGTCAGCATGTGTCAGCACAAGAGTGTAGACGTGTAGACATATAGAGTAACCTGTAGCCACTGTGATTAAATGTGTTTAAATGTGTATTGTCTTTAGACTTGTATTTATTGGACCAGAATTATAAAAGACAAACACAACATGGTGTCAGAAGTTTATTGGAACTAGGTTTATAATAGAAAATAAACATGGCCAATAATCTTCGTCCACCAGAGAGGTTATCCTTGGATGGTAATTTAAAGGAGAACTTCAGGAGATTCAAACAGCAGTTTGAGCTGTATATGAAAGCAACTGGACTGAATGAAAAGGGAAATTGTCGTATAATAGCCGTATTCAAGACAAGTAGCCTTCTTGGTCTTTATACACTTTATTTAGCATGACAGGTCATGGCCCACTCAGACTGAGTGCTGCCATGTAACGTGTCTAGCCCATGGCCGGGACTCGAGGCTCTAACAAGATCTCTCCAGGTATCCCCCCAGATCTGCTCCTAGGTATCCCACATGATCTTTCCTAGGTATCTAACCAGATATATCTGCAAGACCCTTGACCGGTCAGCTTATATATTGGCTGGTTACCAGCCAGCCAGACAGTAAACATATGTATTATATAATAACAAACATTTGTGTTAACGACAGTCACAACTTAGACGTTGCATAACTAATGCAACGGTCCTGTTATAATCTCTAATTGTATCTATAATAGGTTAGTAACAATGAAAATGTAACAATAGCGTCTAGCTAGAGTCCAATTTCATTACACTCCTTTTTTCCCTACTTAAATTTACATTTATAGTTGCCATGCCTGTCAAATAAATATATACATATATTTTTGAAATGAGTGATTACAATTGCAGTGGAGCGGTATGAAAATAATCAAACATGTATATGTATTTATATACAATGAAAGTACGCCTGCCATAAAAATAATGACCAAAAATTATTTTTACATATACATAATAAAAGAAACAAAATAAATGAATAGAGTAATTGCAGTGATAATGCTGTATAATGTGATAGTTAAGTCCATTTTAAAGTATTGATAAAACATGAAATATTTGATAACTGTATGTCAAGTTCATATTTTGTTGACGTCTCACGAAGATGGATGGAATGGCATGATGTAGCGGTGATTATTTTCAGTAGCAGCGACGGTTACTGTCAGTGCACAGTTATTCACAATCATGAAACACAATTTTAACTAAAGAAAATGTTTAAACACACATTCACACACAGTGGCAAAACAAATCATCGTTAGATGTGGCCTCTCCAACGTCTGCTGCATGGACCGACTCGACTCGATGGTTAAGTTGTCCGTTGATGAACTCATCGTTGAAAGTAAAGTGGTTACAGTTGAATACGATTATATACGATTTGATACACTAAATGTAACATCATGTTGTGTCCATTGGTTATTATCACCGTAATAACATGTGAAGCTGGACAGTTGGTATAGTTGTACCCTACGTTGTAAGGTGGATTGTGTCCATTGGTTTTTATCACCGTAATAACATGTGAAGCTGGACAGTTGGTATAGTTATACCCTACGTTGTAAGGTGGAATGGCATTCCGTAGAGTGGTTACAGTAGGCATACCTTGTTATAAGCAATCTTCGTTAAGATAGCAAGGAATACACACAACAGTTGCATCTCATCATTTCCTATAATGTACTTATTTTCTTTAACGTTATATTATATGATGAACGAATATGATGTATATAATTTTATACGTTCATATTATTGCAATAATATTTATAAGTATTCATCTAAACCTAAAATATGTTTCTTGTATGCACACAAACAGTCTGTACTATAAGACCTAATAAATTTATACATATATCAAGTTGGAGACTTCCATTATCAGAACAGACAACTAATCTATGTATATAGTAATATATGGTTCCTAAACTTAAACATGGTACCAGTGTGTTGGACTGATACTAATCTGCACTTATCCACAAATTATTCAACATACCTAGTATGAGTTTTAAGAACATACATGAAATTCATAATCCTAACCATGATAGAACTTGGCGGTTAGGTGTTTATCACAGCATGAACGAGGTAAAAAATGACATGAAGAATTTGCAGTTACATAAGTAATCTCAAGCATAGTCGTCTGTCATGAAGATTACTGTTGTCCGCAAACACTATTGATCTCTTATTTGTTGTTTCAACAATACAGCGCAATATTACATAACTTTCCCCTAGGACTGTGATAGGGTCGTAAACTTGCATTCATCAGTCAAAAACTTATAATACGTTAACATACCCACAATGGTTCAATACAAATTGTATATGTGTCATTACCAATTGTATATTGAAATACCTGTTCCTTAAGTAACCACGTCAGTTGAAACACAATACACAAAACAAGTCGTCAGTATTTATCTCAAGTACTGAACTATATTTCAGCATGTCTCTACGCGTGTTTTATCATTAATAACATGGGTTGCATAAATTAACTAAACAGTAATATCTACATTCATATCATATTTACGGTATTTACTCACAAATATAATACACTTATGATTATTAAAAATCATCATTTTCCTGGTCTTATACAGCAGCGTATTATTCACGCTTTTAAGTGCTGATGCCGATAACACGTTGGCTCGTGTAATAAACTTAGTTTGTTTAACTTAAAATCACTAAGCCGCACTCCGCTATACACAAGTTCTATATACGTGTACATAAGTCGCTTGTCAAATTCATGTCCATAATTCAAAGCTAGGTCCGACAACATGACAGAATGCTGCTGCATATATCAAATGCACCTTGCAGGATTCTAAAACATAACTGCAGTTCTTAACTAGAGGATATCGTATACCCAGCTAGCCGCTGGTCGCTGAAACTGTCTCAGTCATCTCAAAGCAAAGAGAAATCATTGCTTTCATAAATAACAATTAAACATTACTGGTAATAACTGCAGTAGTAATACTGATATAACAATTAATTAAATCGCTTTGCTATCTCAAGTCCTATTTCGGTCCAGGTCGGTAAACAGCCAGAAGTGTTAAATTCACCACAACTTTCTGACTAAACAGTTAGCTTAAACATGCTAACATTCAGATAGGCAAAATAATAACCTATTAAGGTAACATCAAAATCACTAGTCTGTCTCACATCCAAAATTCGTTCCGTTTCGTAAGGTAAATATATGTGTACGTCTGTCATGCTGAGTGTACTGTTAGAAGGGACTACTAGATTCTGAATAAGCAATTAAAATTTTAGCAAGTACCAAAATGTAAAAATAAAATACTTCTTGAGAGATGAAACCCCTGTGTGTATTTGCTATGATAATCGAGATGAAACAAGGCACTAACCTGACTGTACATAGCTTTAAGATGATCATCACAGGTCGTCTTCACAGGTCAATTCTTGATCACACTGCAACTGCACGAAATAGGCCGTCTTCACAGGTCGATTCTGGTCACGTTGCGCCAAAATTAGCCGTGTCGTATAATGGCCGTATTCAAGACAATGACAATGAAAATGTAACAATAGCGTCTAGCTAGAGTCCAATTTCATTACAAAATGAGGTGAAGTCATAAACACTATTAAGTGTTATAGGACCAAAAGCGCTTGAGATATTTAACACATTTAACTGGAATGAACCAGGTGATGCGGAGGGAGATAATATGAAAGTGGACAAAATTTTGAATAAGTTTCAAAATTACTTCACTCCTCGCAAAAATGTGGCATTCGAGAGGCATAAATTCAATATACGTGCACAAAAGGAGTTGGAAAGTTTTGATACTTTCGTGACTGATCTGAAAATTCTATCAAACTCATGTGAGTTTGAGGGGCTGAGAGATTCTTTGATTCGGGACAGAATCGTGTGCGGCGTAAAAAGTGAAATAGTAAGACATCGTCTTTTGAGAGAACCTGATTTGATCCTGCAGAAAGCAATGGATATTTGCAGAGCTGCAGAGGTGTCAGAAAAACAGGGTGAGGAAATGACGAAGAAAATCACAGAAACGTCTTTAAATGCTGCAAAGAGCAGCAAAGGCAAATTTAAGATAAAGAAGAATGAAACAAGGAAGCAGGAAAGCTGCAAGTATTGTGGTTTGAAACATGAACGAAGAAACTGTCCGGCATATGGTAAAAAATGTCACAGTTGTGGTATGAAGAATCACTTTAAGAAAATGTGCAGAAACAAGAAGGAAAATGTACGCTCAGTGGATGGTGATTTAAGTGATAGTAGTGATGATAATGGTTACATGAGTCTTCTATATGATACAGTCAATGCATTGGACAGCAACTGGTCTATAGACTGCAACATTGAGAACAAACCTGTAACAGTTTTGGCAGACACTGGGGCAAAATGCAACGTTATCAGCAGTAAGCTGATCAAGAAAATGAAAATAAATCCAAAATTTAATGATTCAAAAACAGTACTGAGAACATACAGTAGTCATTCAATAAAACCGATGGGATCCGTTATTTTAAACTGTACGGTGTTTGGTAAAAGATACAGAGTGAAATTCCAAGTTATGCAAGAAAAGAAACCTACCATATTTGGTGGAAACACATGTGAGAAGATGGGACTTGTAAAAAATGTTTCAATGTTGAAAGGTCAGAAGATCAAGACATTTTAGAGGAATACTCTGATGTTTTTCAAGGAATTGGTTGTTTGCCTGGAAAACATAAAATTGAAATTGACAAAACTGTCAAACCAGTTGTACATCCTCCAAGAAAGGTGCCTATGAAATTACAAGACAAAGTAAGGATTGAATTGACGCGCATGGAAAAGGAAAAAAAATATCGTTCGTCAAACAGAGCCAACCGAATGGGTTAACAGCATGGTGACAGTTGTGAAACCTGATGGTAGCGTTCGGATATGCTTAGATCCGAAGGACTTGAATACAGCTGTAAAGCGTCAGCATTATCCACTGAAAACAGTTGAAGAGGTGATTTCAAAAATGCCAGGTGCTACATACTTCAGCAAATTGCCCTTGACGTACACAAAATACTTGAAATTGTGATTGTCTGGGCTCTAACTTCAATACCGTTAGACCAATCCTTTTCAAACTTTCCACACATGTGCATGGCCATAAAATCGCGGATGAGTTCGATATTAAGCATTATCGCGTGAATGACTTAGAAGTTATGGCCCTTGACGTACACAAAATACTTGAAATTGTAATTGTCCGGGCTCTAACTTCAATACCGTTAGACCAATCCTTTTCAAACTTTTCACACATGTGCATGGCCATAATATCTTGGATGAGTTCGATATCCAACATTATCGCGTGAATGACTAGTTATGGCCCTTGACGTACACAAAAATACCTGCACATTCCATTGCAGAAGCCATTTAAGCCTGTAAAAATAAAAGCACCTTCCATTTTCTTCTCAGGAACAATCCATATGAGTAGAATAGCATTTCAAAGATGATTTTTCAAAAATACTTCTTGAAAAATCACGATTTTTTTTATCTTTTCAGCAACATTGCAGAATCCAATCACTCCTATTACAGCTCTCTGGTCTTTGTCTTCATTATTTGTCCCCTAAACTGTTCTTGTTTATGAACCAAAATTAAGCATGTAACTACTTTAAGAAAAGATTAGCTATTCATAGACCAACTCTGACAACACCATCCAGTTTTAGGCATTCTTTTCTGATCTTGACCAAAATTGCAAGAAATGTGAATAGTTGTAAAATATTGGCTAAGTTCAATACCTAGCATATCATGTAATTTAAACTTGAACACTTGAATAAGTGAGACATTTTCCTTCAAATTAATGGAAATGTTTCAACATGATTGTTTTAATAAGTAACATTCATTAACTAATGGGGTTTAGGAGACAATAGCTTGTTTCTCTGAGCTATTTCTGAGAGTCCCCATACTGTGATGGGCGTATTTTGTGGCCGTCCTGACCCTTGTTGGCAAATTGAACTTGAAGAAGAAAGTTCAAAGTTGTGTACATTTAATTCCCCTTTTGGAAGGTATAGATACTTGAGATTACCATTTGGTATTCATTCAGCTCCTGAGGTAATGAAATGTGCAATGTCACAGATGTTTGAAGATATTGATGGAGTTGAAGTTGTTATGGATGATATCCTTGTTACAGGAAAAACATTACAAGAACATGATCAGCGTCTTGAGAAAGTGCTTAGGAAAGCAAGAGAAAATACTCTTAAGCTGAACAAAAGTAAGTGTCAGTTTAGGAAAACTGAAGTTGGATATGTAGGTCATTTGTTGACTAAAGATGGAATCAAGCCAGATCCTGAAAAGGTCAGGGCAGTAGAACAAATGACAGCTCCTGTAATAAGAAGGAACTTATGACATTTTTAGGATTTATACAATATATGGCCAAATTTTTACCAAATTTGTCTGAGAAATCAGCAAATTTGAGGAGACTGTTGAAACAAGAAGTAATGTTTGATTGGGGACATTCTGAGCAAAGTTGTTTTGATGAACTCAAGAGATTGGTGATCAAAAGTCCAGTCTTACAGTATTTTGATATTGAAAAGACTGTCACGTTGACGGTTGACAGTAGTTCCAAGGCTGTCGGAGCAGCGTTGTTGCAAGATGGAAGACCTGTGGCATTTGCTTCGCAAGCATTAACAGAAACACAGCAAAGGTATTCACAAATAGAAAAGGAAACACTAGCAATATTATTTGCGGTGAGGAAATTTCGACAGTATATCTTTGGTCAAAAAGTTACTGTGGAATCTGATCACAAGCCACTGGAAACAATCTTTAAACGAGGGATACATGAAAATCCTCTACGTCTACAGAGAATGTTGCTTGAACTGTCAGAATATGACCTTGATGTAAAATTCAAGCCTGGAAAGGGGATGTTTGTTGCTGACACATTGTCACGAAATTATCTGAAAAATGATACAGAACCGCTTCTGACAGGGGAATACAAAATTGCTGGAATTGAGGAATACATAGCCATGTTTAAAAAAAAAATGCTTATGGAATGTGTAACAAATGACTGGCCAGATTATAAAAAAACCAAATAAAGGCATACTGGAATTTTAGAGACGAAATATCAGTTATTGATGATGTGCTAATGAAGGGAAATAAACTGATAATTCCGAGAACAATGAGAAAGAAGATGTTGGAATATATACATGAATCACATCTTGGAATTGTTAAATGCAAAGCTCTTGCTAGAGAAAGCATGTACTGGCCGACTATGAACAGTGCAATAGAAGATAAAATAGCAAACTGTGCTATCTGTGCAAAATACCAATCACAGAATCCCAAGGAACCATTGATGAAAATAGAGGTACCTGATAGGCCATATGAGAAGATATGTGTGGATATTTTTGAGCTGAGAAATATTCAGTATCTCATATCTGTTGATTTTTATTCTAAATGGCCAGAAATTTCTAAATTGGACAATCTGACGAGTAAAAATGTGATTGCTTACTTGAAATCACATATTACGAGATATGGTATACCAGATGAAATTGTCAGCGATAATGGAAGGCAGTTCATAAGTGCTGAATTTAAAGAATTCACAGAAGAGTATGGGATCATGCACAAAACTTCAGGCCTATATTTCTACCGGTCACATGGACAGGTGGAACGTGCAATACGGACTGTAAAGCATTTGCTTAAAAAGGCGAAAGATCCTTACTTAGCAATACTGGATTACAGAAATAGCCCTGTTGAAGGTATAGGGTTATCACCGGCACAAATGATGATGGGCAGAAGCCTGAAAACAAAGCTTCCTATGGAGAAAAATAGGTTAAAGCATAAGAATTCTGGTGATGTAACGAAAGACTGGAAAATAAACAAGATATCGCAAAGAAAAATTATGACAAGCATGCAGGAAAGGTGTTGAAACCTTTGCATGAGGGTGACTTTGTTGTGTTCAGACGCAATAATGCATGGGAAAATGGTAAGGTAGACAAATACCATGAACTACCCAGATCTTATATTCTGAAATCACCGGAGGGAAAATATTATCGCAGGAACAGACGGCAGATAAGGAAAACTTCTGTTCCACCAGGAGACAAAACACCAGATGAAATCCTTCCTTCTACATGTACCTCTGGAGAGAGCCAGTTTAATGACCCTGAACAGCAGCATCAACAGTAGCAGCAGGATGCTGATAGTAAACCATACGTAACAAGATATGGGAGAACTGTTAAACCACCGGATAGATTCACTTGAATTTGGATTACAGTGTTGATGTGTTAAATCAAAGTTTTAAATTTATAAGTAATTAATTTCGCATTCATTTGGATATATTGAAAATCTAATAGTGCTTATACCAGTGAGGTACAGAGTTGCTTTAAAAAAATGTTCAGAAAATAGGTCAAAGGCAATTATATTCTTTGGATTATCAAGCGAAGAGATTTCTGTGTAAATAGCTTTCGTGTGTTTGTGAAAGAGTGTGAGAACAAATATCATATAACCGTACCAAGACCATTTACTGATACCACAGACAGTTATATGGAAGAACAATGGACAAATTAACTGTTCAGTTGTACTTTCTTAGGCATGGAACGGATAATTAATTAGATATTTCACATATGCTTATTTTCAGACAAGTTTCCTTTCTGATACAAGATGTTAAATACATTAATTTCCAGATGTTAGGATCAACTGATGACTGTTTTATGTCTGTTTACTGATAAGAGCAATTACAGGAGGACATTAACATTATCGGAGGCAAATAGCCACACAGGTGTTACTGAGGCTGTAATCATTCTGAAAGATGAATATTGTTTCTTATTGCATGTTGTATTTTAGTATGCTTACAACAATGATGTTATTCAAAGAAATATTATTGATTGATTTTATCCTTTTAAAAGAAGGGAAATGTAGTGTATTCAGTATACTTCACTGGGCTTATCAGTCAGGTATAAAGTGTCTCTACAATAGCAGTATAGGGAGTCAGCATGTGCCAGCACAAGAGTGTAGACATATACAGTAACCTGTAGCCACTGTGATTAAATGTGTATTGTCTTTAGACTTGTATTTACTGGACCACCAGAATTATAAAAGACAAACACAACATTCTATACTTATATAAAACGTGACTTATTGTTTAGGGGAAGGGTCGAAACTAATATTGTTATGTCAGAACACAACCTTACACACTTTATCCAGATATGTAAAATGTCAACACATGGAGAATAAATACAGTCATGTAATACAATAAGGCATTAATGATGGTTTGATGTTAAATTTTTGGTTCGTTCATGCTTTAGTTTAAAAAAAAATAAACAATGAGGTAATTTAATAACTCTCAAAGCTTGGCAACATATAAATACAAAAGCCAGATGTAATATTTTCTGCAACCACTGATTTATTATACTAATCTTTTAAAATCCCGATGGTGAATATGTCTAAATGTCTTTCGGTACAAATAAATCTTTAAACCATGAGGTCAAATTCAAGACATGCATGCATACACACCAAATATCTAAACACCAGGCCTTGTGGTTTCTGAGAAGATTTTTCAAGTTTTTTCCTATATTAGCCTATGTAAATTCAGGGACCCCTTTGGTGGGGCCAAATTTGACCCAATGGTCATGATTTGTAAAAACATTGTAGAGACCCAGTAGACAATGCTACATACCAAATATCTAAACTCCAGGCCTTGTGGTTTCTGAGAAGAAGATTTTTTCAAGTTTTTCCTATATTAGCCTATGTTAAATCAAGAGACACCTGGGGCGGGGCCAAATTTGACCCCAGGGCCATGATTTGAACAATCTTGGTTGTGATCTACTAGACAGTGCTGCACACCAAATATCTAACCCTAGGCCTTGTGGTTTCTGAGAAGAAGATTTTTCAAGTTTTTCCTATATTAGCCTATGTTAAATCAAGTGACCCCTGGGGTTGGGGCCAATTTTGACCCCAGGGTCATGATTTGAACAAAATTGGTAGAGATCCACCAGACAATGCTACAATCTAAATATCTTAACTCTATGCCTTGTGGTTTCTGAGAAGACGATTTTTCAAGTTTTTTTCCTATATTAGCCTTTGTTAAATCAAGTGACCCCTGGGGCGGGGCCAATTTTGACCCCAGGGTCATAATTTTTACAATCTTGGTAGAGAGTCATAAGATCATGCTACATACCAAATATCTAAAGGCTAGGCCTTGTGGTTTCAGAGAAGAATTTTTTTTCTAGTTTTTCCAATATTAGCCTATGTTAAATCAAGTGACCCCTGGGGCGGCGCCAATTTTGACCCCAGGGTCATAATTTGAACAATCTTGGTAGAGAGGGCATAAGTTTATGGGTACATTTCCAAAAAATTTAAAAGGCTAGGCCTTGTGGTTTCGGGGAAGAAATTTTTTTTTTAGTTTTTCCAAATATTAGCCTATGTTAAATCAAGTGACCCCTGGGGGGGGCGCCCCAAATTTTTACCCCCCGGGTCTTTAAATTTTAACAATCTTGGTAGAGAGGGCATAAAATCAGCTACATACCAAAAAACCAAAAAAAGGTAGGCCTTGTGGTTTCGGAGAAGTTTTTTTCCAAAATTTTTCCCATATTTTGCCTAAGGGTTTAAAACAAGGGGGCCCCTGGGGGGGGGTCAATTTTG
>CM037788.1:54697144-54747144 GCA_021229015.1 Solen grandis
GTTTTCTGGGGTTAAAAGTAACTATCGTTTGGACAAAGCAGATAACATGTAGAGATTCCCTCGAGGAACTGACACAACAGATACATAACTACACATTAGATGTGTCAGTTACATATATGCGAAACAACAAAGGTCCAACTGCTGAACCTTGTGGCCCTCATGCAGTTATTGTCCCGGCTATTACATTCTAGGTTATGTTAGAAAGATACTTTTGCGGTTGAAATCATTATCTGTAGATTATATTTATCATGATATCCCATGCTATAGGGCTTTAAACAGATCACAAGTCAATATGTGTGACTGTGACTGCGTGTGGTATCATGCCACATGTCTACGGCGTGATACAGCAGTGTGGCAGCACTTTATCTGTCTCAAGTAGACATCGTCTCCAAATGTCTGAAATACTGTCGGTGGGACGTTAAACCCAACAAACAAATAATGTGTGTGACATTGGAAGTAGAGAGTTTTTGATAGAGTCATTTTTATAAAATTAAAATGATTATACATGTATATGTACTTGTCCTTCAGTGTTGGTCTGAACGTATGTCACATAAAACAAATTCATAAACCATATTTTCATGTAAATGAGTGAAAAAACAATAACCTGATTTCATATTGCAAATTTCATTGACTGTGATCTTAACATGATTTTAAGAAATTTCTTTTTCATCAAATACAAACCTGATTAGCAAAATTTGTATTACACCCGTTTAACATTTGCAATAATTGGGAAATTATAAATAAAAGTATAACATTACAAATTTATCAAATATCTTAAGTATGGACATAGTATTAAACAGAAGAAGAAACAGAGACACGATACCTGATAGGAGAGAAGAGGTAGACATCCAATGTAGTGATGTGACAAGTCGCACCACGCACCCGGCCCGCTATCTGTAAGATTGATGCAGATAGTTGAGGCCCGTCAGTCGAAAACAAAGCCAGTGGTAATTTATTTGTTTACCATATCTTGTTCTGAACTGATTAACATTTAAATATAAAAATAGATCTAACATTCTCACTAAAATTTTTATCACAGACAAGTTACATTTTTTAATTTAATTTTTTTAAAATACTTTTTGTAACATTTCAACTCTCAATGAGACAAGTTCATGATGTGAATGTTAAATCACAACCTCTTAACGCTCTCTTAACTCATTGCATACTTTTTTTCTACCGATATTGTTTTTATATTACCCTTTACTTGCAAGGCGCAAAATACGAACTGTTATCATCGAATTGTTCCGGATGTCTGCTGTAGTGTGATCATCGAATTGTTCCGGAAGTCCATCAAGTTGAGTTTCGAAGCGCATCCATACAATGATCATGCCCCCAGTCTAAAGAGCCTTACTTGAGTAACTAGAGCTAAATCTGTTTTGGCCTTAACCATTGTCACCATAGTCGCCCTCGTACTATGCCTATACTTTGAACCGAAATTTGGTAGTTTCATTTTAATTCTGTCACAATCCCCATCGGACAAACGAAGCATTTTACGGAGAATTTAAATTTTACTTGCATTCTTTAACATGCTGATTGAACTATTTCTTTAATCAGTGTGATACATTTGTAATATATCGATACGGGAAATCTCGCTGAAATCTCGCTGTTTGGCCAGCGCAACTTTTAAGGGGTGAGATGATAAGTGAGAATGAAGAAAACTTAAATGGACAATTTTCTTAGGCTATCTATTAAGATTATTTTTATTCGAGATTAGTCAGTGTTTAAATTTGATTGGTCAGAAGCAAACGTTGAAGGAGAGCACTTGGAGGGAAAGGACAGAGGCTGAAAGCAAAGTTAAATTGTAAAGCATATTGACGTCCGAGTGATAAAGATTTACAAGGGTGGGTAAGGAAGAATTAATGGAGGGAGAAGACCTCTAAAAAGAAACAAAATGGTATGTGAGAGCTTATCCTTAGTATATATGACTTTGTGATCGGCCTGTGTCCATCGTGTGTTGTCCATCTGCAACGTTTCCTTGTGAACACTCTCAAGATGCCATAATTTTAGTTCAATCTTTATGAAACTTGGTCAGATTATTTTTCTTCATTATATCTCGCATATGTTGGAAATTGGGTCACGCTTAGTTAAAAATTAGGTCACTAGTACAAATCTTTGAACATCCTCATAAACACTAAGAGGTCACATTTTTTGCCCAACCTTCTTGAAACTTGGTCATAATGTTTGTCTTCATGAAATAAGTTCGAAACTGGGTTAGATGTGGCAAAAGGAGGTCACTGTAAATTAGCTGCGTACTGCGTTACTGTGGTCCTGCAACAACAATGTTCCTGCAATTTAAAAATCACTGGTGTAGACATTTTACAGCATGTTATCAAAAGGCCGGTTCGATTGGGACCGATATTAGAAGAAGTCTTCGTTTGCGTTCGAGTGGTTCTCTTCTAATGTCAGAAGATGTTCCGTCTATTCCACTCGGTAATCGGAAGAGGCGGCAGACCAAAATGGCGATCGGCGAGGAAACATTAGTATTTTAAATTTTAAGCAGACGTTGTTTCTCTTGCTATAAGGGTTATATACAAGTGTTAATATTCAAGATGTTGTCTGGTTGTAAACTTGCAAAAATAATAGTTAATCGAAGCAAAATGGGTAGAACCGGTAAAAGCTGCTTTCTTCATGAAATCTGTTCAAATCTTCTTATAATACCGTTCTCGTTCTTCGTTCGTTTGCTTATTAACGTTTATTGATAGTTACGGTTATCAATCTTATATTAAATTTTTACTAATATTGTTTGATGACTGTTTTTAAACAGTATATTGACATAGATACCTCAATTCTCAATGGCGGCCATGTTTATCTACCATTTATAGAGGATGGTCCGTTCGATTAAAATTCTCTTCTACTCTCTTCTGTACATCAGATTCTCATTTTGGTATAGACAAATCGAAGCGGCCTAAAAAGAAATATAATGAAAATACACTTACTTAAAAAGAAAACTTCAAAAGAATATATTTTCTGCATACACAGTTTTTTTTTATCCAAACATTCTCTCCGAACCATATCTTTCGAACATATTCCAGGCCGGCAAGACCCGGCACGGTTCCCGATACGTTTTTATGCCCCTGCCGTGAAGTGGCGACGGGCATATAGTGTTACACCTTCTGTGTGTGTGTGTGTGCGTGTGCAAGAATTCGTGTCCCAGCTGTAACTTTGTTATGTATGGTCACTTTTCAAAATAACTTGACACAAGTGATCCTTAGGACAAGACGATGTGTAAAATTGGTTGCTAGGTTGAAGGACAAGGTCACAGCACTTGGTTGACCTTTAAATCAAGTCAGCTGTAACTTTGTTGGAAGATTGTGTTTTGAAATAACCTGGCACAAATGATCCCTAGGATATGATGTAATGCAAATAAGAACCAGGTTGCTAGCTTCAATGTCGGGGTCACAGCAGTTAAGTTTAAAAAAAAATGTGTAAGCAGTCCTGTCTGGGCTGTATCGTATTGTGTATAGTCATATTTTGAAATAGATTGGCACAAGGAGGGATCCTAAGGACAAAACACTGTGTCACAAAACAAGTACATGTTTCTGGCTTGAAGTTCAAGGTCACATCACTTGGTTGAGGTCAGGGTCACAGCGCTCATTTGATCTTAGTTTTTCATATCCACTGACAAAAATATCATCTAATAAACATAATGGCGGGGGCATCCGTGTCCTATGGACACAATTCTGGTTTAATTACTGAACAGTGTTGTACGTTTCTCCGTGCCTGTCTTTACATGATATATTTCTTGACTTGACTTGACTTAGCTATTTGAGTTTACCGTCGCTTCGACAGTATTTCAGTCATATAGCGACGTCCAGCTAATTACAGGTGGAGGAAGACCCCGAATGCACGGAGGCATCTGGGTAGAACTGTCGACCTACCGCAAGCGATGTATTTTTTGCAAAGGAAAAAAATATATATTACGTATTTTCTTGAAGTTCTCTTTGATAATAATTTGATTATGTTTTTCCAAATTTTAACATTTAATGTAACGTTTTAGGTTTTTATCTGCTGTTTTAATGAACTTTCACACAATCAATATACTTGCCGTTTTTGAACTCAAAAATAATAACAACATATGAGTATGGGAACACAGGTTTTAAAACAGATAACACCTCATTATTATTTAAACTTTTTGTATTTCCAGTTCTTCGATTTAGTCCTATTGTAATTATGCCAGGCTTGCCCCCATCCCCTCCAGCTGCCCTGATCATACTTTTTCTCTAGGCTAAAAAAAATCCCCTGATTACATTATGTTTGTGCTGTCAAAAGAAAATCCCCATCGTGGGCCCCTATATTGAACCACCCGCATAACCACCTGGCCAGACAGACTCCTATTGTCTTACGGACCCCTGCTGTGTAGGTAATCCGAATCGGCAGTCTTCCATGACTGTGTGATAAGCATGTGTTTAGGGTACTGCGTAAGCAAATCCGATGACACGTCCACTGATTGAGAGTCATTTACATGTCGTCTATCAAGCGATCTAACAATTGAAGAAAAATAGGCAAATTACCAAAAGTTGTATCATTTAAAACCATAAACCATTCTAGATAGATGCAGTTTTAAGAAGTAGCATAACAAATAGATAGGCATAACATTAGCCGCTATAAGAACGGCATTATTGCCGATTTTTTTTTAATTTTATTTTTTTTTTGAAAAAATTAAGAAGGTAATGCTTTTTTTTTCTTTTTTTTTGTTATATGCAAAACACACACACACAAATCTTAATATTCTGCAGAGTAGATGTATGCTATCGCTTGCCATGTCAGAAATAGGTTGGTTGTGTTGCTAAATGTCATCAGCTTTACAATTTTTCATAGTTTTTTAAGTATTATTTTTATGAAACAATCAAATTATTCTAACTCCTCTCAATATTTTTCCTGAAAGGAATAAATACAAACATTTTCACCTTTTTTTAATATTTAAAAAATGAATAAGAAATGAGAGAATTTGAAAATTTAAATCTGCATTATTTTGGGATAATGTATACGTATATGTTGATTATGATCATTAATTCAAATCAAATCCAGGTAATCAGTCATTTAGCAATGTTACTGATAAGCCAATTAATACGAAATGAACAGAAAACATTAAAAAAAAATGTGTCGTTTAAAATTAAAAATGTACAAAAAAAAAAAATCGATACGCGAATAGGACCTACACCTTCTGCAACCGCCCGATCCAAAAACGTGCGCCTGAAGATTTTTCAAGAAGTCTCCGTGTGAATACTGCTTCCAGATCGACAATTAGACAGTCAAGATTAACAAGTTCGAACCTAATACCAGCATATATTCCCTTCCACAATTTTGACAAAATATCTTTAAATTGGAAATTGATTTTTCTCAGTCTTAAACAAAACTGTCTTGTACACGGTTGAGTCCAAAACTGATGATTTTTTTTGGACATAATAATTAAATAGTTAAATATCATATACTACATAATGTTGTTTTACTTTCCTAAGTTCATATTAAAATCCAGTATAAAAATAGATGGATTAATTCAAGAAACCATGAGTGCGAGTATCATTAATATGTATCATCATACTTTTTCTTTTCAATCTAGTCATAATCATCAGCATTTACAACTTAACGTGACATCACAGCTGGCGCTAAAACCCGTCCATTTATCATAAAAGCAAAAATTACATAACATATATACATGTATATTTCTTTTAATAAACCGTAATAAAAACATTTTAAGTTTCTTTGCTTATTTCTAAACATATCTTTTTATTTGAAAGACACATGAGCAGTTGCTCCTAATTTATATTACAAACAATAACGTGCACGTGCATTAGCCCTGAGTAAATGACCTTTATCGCGCAAGTAACCACATACTGATTAAGTGGCTATTGACATTATAGATATATTTACGTTACGTTTTTCGGATATCTTCTGTTTCTAAACTTTTATTCCTTATTTAATATTTGCGTCATTCAACTAATTATCAAATAAATCAGGCAATTTTATGATTCAATTATTCAATTAATTTCAAAAGAGACATTATTTTAATCATTTAATTTAAAATTGCGTTAATTGATCAATAACAAGACTTCAGTTACAAAAAAAAAAAAAGATGTGAAAATTGATTTGTTTAGAAATGTAGACAGTCTCAGCCGGTCTCCGATATATCCCCCACCCCCATATACTACATACTAAACGACGGTCTCCAGTCCCCGGTTTCCGGTCTCGGAGACCGGCGGAGACCGTCGATAATTTGGAGACCGGCTTTTAGTAGCCCCCTCTTTCCCAATTGGTTATTGCGTAAAGTGAAGAAGCAAGTACCAATAGAGCAACAAAACAGATAGTATATCATTTTCCCGCAATGACGAAGAATCACGCCAATAAGACAAGTCTTTGACGCTTGTGTCAAAAGTTTTCTTGTAACTTTTTGATGTAAATCCGACAGTCTGTCATTGCCATTTGTATGAAGTAGCAATCAAAGGGAGGTAACAGATACATGTTACAATTCAGTGCCTAGTATGTATGTACATCCAATATAATAAATATAATACTACACTGTTAAAACGTCATATTACTATATTTTCCATCGCTTTAGAGGAGTGTTCTCTGTATCAGTTTATTAAACACACACGCACACACAATAATAATAATAATAGTAAATAATAAAATTTAAAAAATCACGTCTATTATGAAGTGGCTCGCTTTCAATTCATTTAGAGTTATCTCTCTTTTTCTCAGAAATTGAAACCAGGAAGGAATATTTGAAATCAAATCAGGAAATTGTCGGAAAAGCACTTGAGGTACAATTTGATATATTCCTTTTTTGACAAAGACATAATGAACCAATCATGATTCGAGTATGCTGTTTGGCTATATCATACATTTAATTTTAAAAACGTACAGTAAGTTACACTCTTTAGATTGATCCTTGAATATAAGTCGAGACATGTTGTGTAATCAATGACACGACACACATAAAATGCTAGAAAATTGAATTTCATTTTTAGATCAGTTATGAATATTGCGTATTGATATATACTTGTAATTTATAATTAGATATATTAATTGTCTTGAAATAAATTTATAAATTCTCTACTTTCGTTTTCGTGAGAGGACATGTTTCATACCAACAGGTTTTTAGCTCACCTGAGCACTTTGTGCTCAAGTGAGCTTTTAGGATCGCCCTTCGTCTGTCGTCCGTCGTCGTGCGTCGTCCGTCGTGCGTCGTCAACAATTTTCTTTAAACGACATCTCCTCTGAAACCGCTGGACAGAATTAAAAGAAACTTGGCAGGAATGTTCCTTGGGTGAGGCTCTACAAAAGTTGCTAAAATAAAGTTGATCCATGAAGAACTCTGGTTGCCATGGCTACAAAAAGAAAAATAATTTGAAAACTTTAAAAATCATCTCCTTCAAAACTACTGGCCAGATTTCAAAATAATTTGGTACAGATGTTCCTTGGGTCAACCTCTACCAAAGATGCTAAAATTATTCCGATCCGTAAAAAACCATGGCTGCCAGGGGCGGGGCTTATTTGCCTTATATGTATATTGAGAAACCTTTAAGCAACATCTCCTCTGAAACCACTGGACAGAATTTGATTAAACTTGACAGGAATGATCCTTGGGTTAACCTTCACAAAAGTTGCTAAAATAAAGTTGATCCATGAAGAACTCTGGTTGCCATGGCTACAAAAAGAAAAATAATTTGAAAACTTTAAAAATCATCTTCTTCAAAACTACTGGCCAGATTTAAAAATAAATTGGTACAGATGTTCCTTGGGTCAACCTCTACCAAACTTGCTAAAATTATTCCGATCCGTAAAAAAACATGGCCACCAGGGGCGGGGCTTATTTGCCTTATATGTATATAGGGAAAACTTTAAACAACATCTCCTCTGAAACCACTGGACAGAATTTGATTTAACTTGGCAGGGATGATCCTTGGGTCAACCTTCACAAAAGTTGCTAAAATAAACTTGATCCATGTAGAACTCTGGTTGCCATGGCAACAAAAAGAAAAAAAAAGAAGAAAACTTTAAAAACCATCTTCTTCAAAACTACTGGCCAGATTTTAAAATAATTTGGTACAGATGTTCCTTGGGTCAACCTCTACCAAAGTTGCTAAAATTATTCCGATCCGTAAAAAAACATGGCCACCAGGGGCGGGGCTTATTTGCCTTATATGTATATAGGGAAACCTTTAAACAACATCTCCTCTGAAACCACTGGACAGAATTTGATTAAACTTGGCAGGGATGATCCTTGGGTCAACCTTCACAAAAGTTGCTAAAATAAACTTGATCCATGTAGAACTCTGGTTGCCATGGCAACAAAAAGAAAAAAAAGAAAACTTTAAAAATCATCTTCTTCAAAACTACTGGCCAGATTTTAAAATAAATTGGTACAGATGTTCCTTGGGTCAACCTCTACCAAAGTTGCTAAAATTATTCCGATCCGTAAAAAAACATGGCCGCCAGGGGCGGGGCTTATTTGCCTTATATGTATATAGGGAAAACTTTAAACAACATTTCCTCTGAAACCACTGGACAGAATTTGATTTAACTTGGCAGGGATGATCCTTGGGTCAACCTTCACAAAAGTTGCTAAAATAAACTTGATCCATGTAGAACTCTGGTTGCCATGGCAACAAAAAGAAAAAAAAAAGAAGAAAACTTTAAAAACCATCTTCTTCAAAACTACTGGCCAGATTTTAAAATAAATTGGTACAGATGTTCCTTGGGTCAACCTCTACAAAAGTTGCTAAAATTATTCCGATCCGTAAAAAAACATGGCCACCATGGGCGGGGCTTATTTGCCTTATATGTATATAGGGAAACCTTTAAACAACATCTTCTCTGAAACCACTGGACAGAATTTGATTAAACTTGGCAGGGATGATCCTTGGGTCAACCTTCACAAAAGTTGCTAAAATAAACTTGATCCATGTAGAACTCTGGTTGCCATGGCAACAAAAAGAAAAAAAAGAAAACTTTAAAAATCATCTTCTTCAAAACTACTGGCCAGATTTTAAAATAAATTGGTACAGATGTTCCTTGGGTCAACCTCTACCAAAGTTGCTAAAATTATTCCGATCCGTAAAATTACATGGCCGCCAGGGGCGGGGCTTATTTGCCTTATATGTATATAGGGAAAACTTTAAACAACATTTCCTCTGAAACCACTGGACAGAATTTGATTTAACTTGGCAGGGATGATCCTTGGGTCAACCTTCACAAAAGTTGCTAAAATAAACTTGATCCATGTAGAACTCTGGTTGCCATGGCAACAAAAAGAAAAAAAAAGAAGAAAACTTTAAAAACCATCTTCTTCAAAACTACTGGCTAGATTTTAAAATAAATTGGTACAGATGTTCCTTGGGTCAACCTCTACCAAAGTTGCTAAAATTATTCCGATCCGTAAAAAAACATGGCCACCAGGGGCGGGGCTTATTTGCCTTATATGTATATAGGGAAACCTTTAAACAACATCTCCTCTGAAACCACTGGACAGAATTTGATTAAACTTGGCAGGGATGTCCTTGGGTCAACCTTCACAAAAGTTGCTAAAATAAATTTGATCCATTTAGAACTCTGGTTGCCATGGCAACAAAAAAAAGAAGAAAACTTTAAAAATCATCTTCTTCAAAACTACTGGCCATATTTAAAAATAAATTGGTATAGATGTTCCTTGGGCAAACCTCTACCAAAGTTGCTAAAATTATTCCGATCCGTAAAAAAACATGGCCACCAGGGGCGGGGCTTATTTGCCTTATATGTATATAGAGAAACCTTAAAACAACATCTCCTCTGAAACCACTGGACAGAATTTGATTTAACTTGGCAGGGATGATCCTTGGGTCAACCTTCACAAAAGTTGCTAAAATAAACTTGATCAATGTAGAACTCTGGTTGCCATGGCAACAAAAAGAAAAAAAAAGAAGAAAATTTTAAAAATCATCTTATTCAAAACTTCTGGCCAGATTTAAAAATAAATTGGTACAGATGTTCCTTGGGTCAACCTCTACCAAAGTTACTAAACTTTTTCCGATCCGTAAAAAACATGGCCGCCAGGGGCGGGACTTATTTGCCTTATATGTATATTGGGAAAACTTTAAGCAACATTTCCTCTGAAACCACTGGACAGAATTTGATTAAACTTGACAGGAATGATCCTTGGGTCAACCTTCACAAAAGTTGCTAAAATAAACTTGATCCATATAGAACTCTGGTTGCTATGGCAACAAAAAGAAAAAAAAATATGAAAACTTTAAAAATCATCTTCTTCAAAACTACTGGCCAGATTTTAAAATAAATTGGTACAGATGTTCCTTGGGTCAACCTATTTATCTCAGGTGAGCGATTTAGGGCCATCATGGACCTCTTGTTTATGAAATCGGAAAAGGCAGCTACTAGTAGCCAGCTACCGGGGAATTTTCTTGATATTTTTCGCAATTAAAATCATTAAGTGAAAGAGAAATCCTGAATTATGAACATATTCACGAGCCTGATAGATTTAAAGTCCAAAAAGTAACAAATTTCACATTAATTGTATTTATCGTAATCAATTTTCATTTATAGTTTTGTCGAAGAAACAAATAGATTGGTGTTTCTTTTTCATGAAATCATTAACTATGAATATATTCATAATTGCCATGGTAACCTTCACGAAAATATATATCGAATTTCTTTTAGTATCTTCAAAGAAGTCGCCAGCCACTACATTTTGATTGGAATATCAATATTTTTTCAATATTTTAGCCGAAAAAACAAGTAGCTGGGTGTTTATTTTTCATTAACTCTTACACTATGGATATATTCATAATTGTCATGGTATTCCCAACCAGAAAATCCCAAACTTCATTTAATATCTTCAAAGAGCTCGCCAGCTTTCGGTACATTTTAATTGGACTGTCAATATTTTTCTCAATGTTTTCACCGAAAAAACAAAATCTGTACAATATGCAAGATCTAGCTTATAGAGAGCTCGTAAAAACAATTTTACAAGGATAATAACACATTTGCTTTTTATTTATTTTTTCTCGAGTTTTCCTTATTTTCCGATCTTAGTAAGTCATCAGGTTTTCTTTTTCTCCTCTAGTTTTCAAAAATTGGGTAAAATTATATCTCCCTAATAAGAGGGGGGATATTTACAGTTATAGATCTTTTCACAAGAAGCATGGATGACAGGAATAAATCAGTATAGTTACATTTACACGGGTAAAATAAATGAAAGATTAAGCTAGAATCTGGCATGTACGTTATCTGGCTACGGTGAACACACAAATTATCTGACACTCATATAAGCTATAAAATAACTTCTTTGTTTTCTTTTTTGGTGATTGGGCGACACAGGTAATGTATTTTTATTAAAGCTATATTTTTGTGTTAAAATTGATATCGTTTACTAGAAACACACAAAATTGTTCGATTTATGTAACGACTCCAATATTTCGCGAAAACAGCATACGTTTGATGTACTAAAAAGTATACTTCAATTGTTTAATTTCATTTTCTTCATCTTTCTGTACGATATGGTCTTCCCATATCTGCTTATAATCAGTATACAGAGAATACTGAATCATTTACCAGGACTCCTTTCGTGAACCTTTCGCGGCGGGGGGGGGGGGGGGGGGGGTTATAGGAATGGCCTTCGTCTGTCTGTCCTTCTGTCTGTCCGTCCGTAACGTTTTCGTGTCCGCTCCATATCTCCTATACCGCTTGAAGGATTTTCGTGAAACTTGCCTCAAATGTAAACCTAGTTGAAACGATGTGCAGAACACAGGTGGCAGCCATGTCGGCTCAAGGTCAAGGTCACACTAGAAGGTTTTGTGTTCCATTTCAATTTCGTGTCCGCTCCATATCTCCTATACCCCTTTTAGTTTTTTCATGAATCTTGCCTCAAATATATATCTAATTGAGACGATGTGCAGAATATAGGTTGCAGTCATATCGGCTCAAGGTCAAGGTCACACTTGAGGGTCATGTGTTTGAACCTTCTATTTCCTTACAATTTCATGTCCGCTCCATATCTCCTATACCCCTTGAAGGATTTTAATGAAATTTGCCTCAAATATAAATATAATTGAGATGATGTGCAGAGCACAGGTTGCAGCCATGTCGGCTCAATGTCAAGGTCACATTTGATGGTTCAGTGTTCATTACTGGATATTTTTGTTTCCATGCTATATTTTCTGAACAACGGAAAGTTTTTCATAAGTCAACTACATCAAAATGTTGGCAGAAGCAGGGCAATTTCCATTAGAGGAAAACATGTCTCCTCTGTCAGCGGCGGGGGATATAGCTGTCCGTTGGACTGCCTTGTTAAATGTGTGTACTGTATCCAAAATGAAGAATGGCGTGTTTATTTGCGGAAAACATTAATGAAAAATTATAACATTGGGTGTCTGAAGAAAAGTGTTTTATGAATTAATCTTCAGATACATTTAATATTTGGGACATAAAATTACAAACTGTTACTCATCGGCCATAATTGTTTAATATCGCACACCTCCTTTTATTCTATCCTACCCTCCGTGCCAGTTTCAATTCTTCAATTCTTCGTTTCTGTCAATAAAGTCTAAAAGTAGCTCAAACATCTAATTAAGTTAACATGGTAGTGACCACTATTGCTGGATAAAGAGTCAGAATAATGAATCTATGCAGAATGATCTCCCCTTCTGATACATTTTGAGAACTGAATGACAGAGATGATACTTTAACTATCACCTAGAGCACCTAAGTGATTTTACTAGTAGAATGAAAAAAGAACAGGAAAGAAAAAAAAAACATCTATATTTTTTGTGTCCGCAATGTGATGAGTATATGTCGGGATAGGAGTCATCATAACTGTAATTTAATTATAGTGTTATTTCAGATATAATATAGATGTTTTCTTTCTACTCGTTCGCATTTCTCAAATTACATGTTGTGTTTGTATAATGATGGAAGTCTTTGTTACTTGTGTGCACATTTTTAGAGAGAGGAGGGGAGATAGAGTACAAATTCAGAAATGAATATTTTTAAATTAAGTTTTCATCTCAGCTATCAATAAATATATCTATCTACAAATAACTGTTTTTCGTCCATCTTAAAATCATATGATATATACATGTATTTAAAAAAATATGCATATCAGAGCAACATCTCAGCCAACATGATTGATTGATTTATTGAGTTAACCATCGCTGCGACAGTTTTTTTATTAGCTCACCTGAGCACAACGTGCTCAAGGTGAGCTTTTGTGATCGCCCTTCGTCCGGCATCCGTCGTTCGTCGTCAACAATTTGACCTTGTTAACACTCTAGAGGTCATATTTTTTGGCCAATCTTCATGAAACATGGTCAGAATGTTTGTTTCCATAAAATCTTGGACAAGTTCGAAATTGGGTCATGTGGGGTCAAAAAGTAGGTCACGAGGTCAAATCTTAGTAAAACCTTGTTAACACTCTAGAGGCCACATTTTTGGCCCAATCTTCATGAAACTTGGTCAGAATGTTTGTTTTCATAAAATCTTGGACAAGTTCGAATTTGGGTCATGTGGGGTCAAAAAGAAGGTCATGAGGTCAAATCTTAGAAAAACCTTGTTAACACTCTAGAGGCCTCATTTTTGGCACAATCTTCATGAAACTTGGTCAGAATGTTTGTTTCCATAAAATCTTGGACAAGTTCGAATTTGGGTCATGTGATGTCAAAAAGTAGGCCATGAGGTCAAATCTTAGAAAAACATTGTTAACACTCTAGAGGCCACATTTTTGGCCCAATCTTTATGAAACTTGGTCAGAATGTTTGTTTCCATACAATCTTGGACAAGTTCGAATTTGGGTCATGTGATGTCAAAAAGTAGGTCAATATGAAAAATCCAACATATGTTGTTCATTTATAATCAGGTGAGCGATTCAGGGCCATCATGACCCTCTTGTTCATATAGCGACATCCAGCTAATTACAGTCGGAGGAAGACCCGAATGCACGGAGGCATCCGGGTAGAACTACCAACCTACCGCAAGCCAACTGGTAGGCTTCCTCATATTAAAATCCGAATGACCCTGCCGGGACTCGAACCCACGCGGTAAGGGGCTGAGTGAGTGTTAAGGTCAGCGACTTTACCCTCTCAGCCACGGAGGCCCCATCTCAGCCAACAGTTTGGCAAAATGAATGAAAAATAGATTACACAAGAATTATATAAAATCATCCATGACAGTTTTTTGTTCTCCAATTATGTATGATTTCCAACTATCCAACCTTGATTTTTTATTTTAAATAAAAGTGAGACAGTTGAGGCAAACACCAAACAAAGAACGCTATTTCACACATTCTGAATTGTACAGCAGTAAATCTGTGTAAAATTGGTCAGGTATTTTCAGTAATATCATGAATTTCATTAATAAATCAGGCATTTCGTGTAATCCCTAAGTGAAAAGATCAATTCACGAATATCCTTTTGGTGGTTACTGTAGACAGTCTTACTGTCTGTACAGTCTGTACTTGTAAAATTGATTCACCCGAATGTTTTTTTTATTTTTTCGATTTTAAAATAAAGAATGAATGGACGACTTAAAAAACAAAAAAGTAGATGGTCTAAAATGTGTTATTTGATACCGGACTAAACGATGATTCTGATGAGTACAGTTTCTTTTTAGACAATGTCTTTACTTTAAAATTATATGAAAATTAAATTTTTTTTTAACCTCTCACTTGTAGAATATATACTGGGACATGTCATGTACATTTATACACTGAAATGTTATTTAATGCTCGAAAGGCAGACCTTATGATTTTTTCCAACAAATTAATGTATCATTAATTACATCGGTTAAATACACAAAACAAATTTCTTCCATTAGGTAGCAAGGATATCATGAGCTCGCCTTCCAGTTCTTCCTCAAAAGAGTTAGATGAAAGGACTTCTGAGGAACCAGAATTTACTATTAAAGGTAAATGCCCAGATGAAGTGGAATTCCAGTTTTCTGAAGATCGGAAACTGTATGTTTCCAAAGGCTTCCTCATCTACTGTTCTCCTGTGTTTGAGAAGATGGTTTCTCCTTACTTCAAGGAGGGTGCCACAGGAACTGTCGATATGGAGACAAAAAACTACGAGGACTTTCTGGAGTTTTTGTCCGTTTTGAATCCTGGTAGACAGAAGCGAGTAACAGGTAAATTTTTTTATCTAAAACCCTTATTTGTTTATTATATTTTTAAATTTTATTTTTTCATATTATCATTTTCCTACCATGAAACGAGTGAACTTTGTCTATTTAAGACTTAAAACTAGACTAGACTAGTGCCGGTCCACTTCGGTTTTAGACAATAGTCCTCACACACACACACACACACACACACACACACACACACTATTTGAACAACCATGTCGTGTCCAAGAATCAAAATCCGTTTCAGAAGACTATTATTGAAAGTAATTATTTTTGGATAATAAACACATTGGTCTGTTACTGTTTCTTTTTCAGATGATACGTGTTCACTGTGTTGGAGCTAGCAGAAGAATACCAAGTTTTAAATCTTGTCGAAGAATGTAAAATCTTTATGGAAAATATGGTGTCTAGATCTTTTCAATCATTTGAGAAAAACGGTCAAGACAAAAAATGTCTTTCGAACCAAGCAAATACGCTAAAATTGTTACTGAGAATTCTTTCACAATGTATACTGTTTTCATATTCTGAGTTACAAACTATATGTGTAAACACTATTTCACGATTCGGTTGCTCAGTATTCAGAGAGCCTATTTCTTCGTGTCCTGCGCATTCATTTCGGAGAGGTTCTGACAATTGCCAGAACAAAATTGTTGATGAATGTAAATCAGTGAAAGAAATGTTTGATAGTTTAACAGACGAAATTAAAATAAAAATCCTTTTTTGTCGGCTTCAGCGGAAAGATGACAATGATATTATCTAGCGAAATTCCAAATTAGGAACTTTTAATTAATGTATTTCCTGATTTTTTTTTTATTTTAGAATTATATAAACATGACAGGTATTTGAAATTTAAAATTAATTCTGAATAAATCATTTTAGCACTAAACCACTAAAGATTTACATTGTAAATGATATTTTACCATCAGATTTATATTTTAAGGTATGTGAAATAATATAAAAATTTAGAATCTGCCTTTATTCAATTTTGAAATAACGCACTTTGTTTATCCACTGTGTCTCGCGCTACATGTATATATATATATATATATAGTACGACTGTTGTCGTCGACTCCAACTGGTTTCTCATTTTCCGTTTAAACGATGAAGACATGGGATCAGTGAGTAATATTTAGCATGCATGTTTCTTGAATCTTTAGATTTGCTGCCTATATATGTGATATTTTGAGCAAGCGAAACACAATTTGCTTGTCATATACCTGCATTATGTATTCATGAGAGGGGAGAATTTACGACAGACATTGCATAGTATACCTTGGGACAATTTACTGATGGAAAATGCTCTCAAGTCGACGTTATTTATCGTCAGTCGATACCTACAATTTAATTATTTAGAGTATTTTAATTACGTGTACTTCGGAAAGTTGGAGGACACCCCTCTAAACCATATGCAAATCGAAAGCTCTGGCGCAAATACCTTTCCACTTTTAGCAGTGGAAAATGAGGTAATTTTTAATGGATTATTTCATTCATAACGCTGTAAATTACTCGCACAAAGTATTCCAAACAATACAATGTGCTCGTTTGTGTAAATCAGGTCAATAATTGGCTACCCGTTATCCTTATGTCCGTTAGCTTGTAAGCCATACTTCTGTAAATAAATGAAAGGTACATAACTAAGGATATCTTTTAATTCGAAAAAAAAAAAAACAAATGAAGTTGCATATTTCTTCTAGATATATTGTATTTCAAAGTATATGCAAATTTACAAAGTAATAAATGTATAACAATAGATAAAAATAAAATTACCAGTAAATGCAGAACCCGCCTAATCGTGAGCGCAAGCAACATCATGTCTTTGCAAAGACGCTCTCGGGTAGATGGGTTACGTGCATTATTGATTTTATCACTGTCAGTATTTTTTATGCACATTTCTGACCAAAGTCTAATGATAACTTATCAACGTCATCTGCTTTAAGGAAATGCATACATGTAATCATATCACCGTGTCCGTCTTTTCCTCCGTCCGTCTGTCCATCTTTCGTGTCCGGGCTGTAACACTGAAACCCTTGACCCTCGAAGCCAATATTTTGCACAGAGCTAGGTTGCTTATGATCCAAGGGTGTTTAGTGATATTCTGCGTATTCATCACCTTCAGTGATAACTCCAGTATTATATTATTTGCAAATATTTTTTGCGTTACGTACTGCGGTCCTTCAACAACTATGTTACTGCATTTTAAAGCACTGCTGTTGACGTTTTAAAGGATGTTGTAAAAAGAAATATGAAAATACGCAAACTTAAAGTGAAAACTAAAACAAAAATCAGTTTGGTATAAACATAGTTTTCAAGTTATCCAAAACGTTCTCGCCTTTTAAATTAGAAAAGACTTACAAAATATATCATTGTCGATTTATTTAAACCTGGATATATCCCTAAACGCCGAATGACTTTTTCATTAAGTGTTACTGGAAAAGAAAAAGAGCTATGGATATGTTTTCAAAGACGGCATTTGTACACAGGGACATGTGTAGTTGACGGTCCCAGGAATATATCAAACTCCGTCGCAGTAGTTACCTCCCCTTACAGTTGTCGATAACCACTGCCACCAGAAGTAGATTTCGGCTGATATAGGCCGGATTTACTTTTATCACTTTTGTCTTTAGTTTTGAATATATCATATCAGTTTCGTTATATTCCACGAAAATAACATTCATGATTATGGGAAAATTAAACAAGAGGGCCAAGATGGCCCTTGGTCGCTCACCTGAGAAAGATGATTGCTTAAGAAATAAAGATGCTTGAGTGTAAAAGTGAAATCTGGCTTTTTTTATGGTGAAATGGGCATAACTCCTAAATTTACAAGTCAATATCAGTTATAATTGAACCCGATTGTGAGATTATAGGCATAAACATTGTCTTAAAGTTTAAAAATGATTGTTAAAAAAATGAAGTTGGTAGAGAATAAACAAAGTGAAATCTTGTATTTTTTTTATTAAAAGGGGCATAACTCCTGACCTAAATGACCCATCTCAGCCACAATTGAACTCAATCGAGACTTATGGTCATTAACATGTCATAAAGTTTGAAGATGATTGCTAAAAAAAGAAGATGCTAGAGTGTAAACAATGTGAAATATGGCTTTTTTTATATTAAAAGGGGCATAACTCCTGACCTAATTGACAGATCTCAGCCATAATCGAACTCAATCGAGACCTTATGGTCATAAGCATTGTCATAAAGTTTGAAGATGATTGCTCAAAAGATGAAGATGCTAGAGTGTAAACAAAGTGATTTCTGGCATTTTTTAAGATTAAAAGGGGCATAACTCTGATAATTGACGATCTCAGCATAATCGAACTCAATCGAGATTTATGGTCATAAACATTGTAATAAAGTTTGAAGATGATTGCTCAAAAGATAAAGATGCTAGAGTGTAAACAACGTGAAATCTGGCATTTTTTTATATTAAAAGGGGCTTAACTCCTGACCTAATCAACTGATCTCAGTCATAATCAAACTCAATCGAGACATTATGGTCATAAGCATTGCCATAAAGTTTGAAGATGATTGCTCAAAAGATGAAGATGCTAGAGTGTAAACAAAGTGAAATATGGCATTTATTTAATATTAAAAGTGGCATAACTCCTGACCTAATTGATGAATCTCAGACATAATCGAACTCAATCGAGACCTTATGGTCATAAGCATTGCCATAAAGTTTGAAGAGGATTGCTCAAAAGATGAAGATGCTAGAGTGTAAACAACTTGAAATATGGCATTTTATGAATATTAAAAGGGGCATAACTCCTGACCTAATGGTACGATATCAGCCATAATCGAACTTGGCCGTGATTTTATGGTTATAAACATTGTTAAAGTTTGAAGATAATTGCTCATGAAATGAAGATGCTAGAGTGCAAACAATGTGAAATCTGGCTTTTTTTAATTTTAAAAGGGGCATAACTCCTGACCTAATGTCGATATCAGCTGAAATGAAGATGCTAGAGTGCAAACAATGTGAAATCTGGCTTTTTTTAATTTTAAAAGGGGCATAACTCCTGACCTAATGGTACGATATCAGCCATAATCGAACTTGGCCGTGATTTTACGGTTATAAACATTGATATAAAGTTTGAAGATAATTGCTCATGAAATGAAGATGCTAGAGTGCAATCAATGTGAAATCTGGCTTTTTTTTTTAATTTTAAAAGGGGCATAACTCCTGACCTAATGTTCCGATATCAGCCATAATTGAACTTGGCCGTGATTTTATGGTTATAAACATTGTTTTAAAGTTTGAAGATAATTGCTCATAAAATGAAGATGCTAGAGTGCAAACGAACAAATTGTGGACGACGGACGGACGGACGGACGACGGACATTCATCGATCCTAAAAGCTCATCCTGAGCACACGTGCTCAGGTGAGCTAAAAATTAAATCAAATAACATTAATTTATAAAGTTATGAGTGTTGGTCACATGGTTTCAACTATCATCACGTGACTTGTGTGGTGGCAGTGGTTAAAGTAGCATAGCGTGACGTAACCGGTGCGCGGAATTTGGGAATATATCGGAAAAATTGTAAATCCCGGGGCCTGTACCTAAATACCTGACCAGACGGCACCTGGCGACCTCAGTATATAGTGATTGAATAGAAATTAAATTGAAACTTGAGGCATATTTATACTTATTTTTCAAACATAATGAATTTGGTATACACATTTATGTTTTGTTTTTGTTGTTGCTTTTTTTTTTTTTTTTGGTTATTGTTGTTGTTGTTTTCTATTAGTGTACTCTATTTATGTTATTTATCCAATGTTTTTTACTATAGAAATCTTTGGGGTTGGGGGGGAATGAATGAAACAACAATACTTATAATTAAATGAATTGTCAAATTATGTATGAAATACAATTATCTATATAGAAATAGACGGCGACATAAATACGATATTGCTTATAATCTTTTTTTTTTAATTCATTTTTCAATTTTTTCCATTCAATTTAATGGAATTGAATGAGAACCAGTGAGAAGGAAAGATTTGAAGGTTGGTAGAAGACGAGTATCTTTTTACAGACACGACTTTAAATATTCATGTATCACAAATGCGATACAATAAATGGCAAAATAAAAATTTCATAGTTTTATTTTCAAACTCAAAATGTAAGCATGCAAAAATGAAAACATGCAATGTCATGCATATTGTGCAAACAGTCACATTTTTAAAACTTTTGATAGGATATGATAACCATTAATAAATCACATCTTTGTGAGCTTTTGTAAATCCCATCGGTTCCAAATAAGTATTTACGGGTATGAACTTTTGCAATGAAAATTGAATCTAAATACACCACCACCATCATGATGATGGAAGCACTCCTAAGGAACCAATTTATTAATCTTTTCATTCATCCTTTACATTAATAGTGTTGCATGTTCAATTGTATCCTATCTAATTGTATGCTTAGTGTCTTGTGAATCTGATCCCGTGAGCTAATGTTTAAGGCATTCGTTTCGGGAGCGGAAGGTCGAAGGTTCGATCCCCGGCAGGGGAGCTCTGATATGACCGGTTGGGGAGCCGCCAGCTAGTTAAATCATGGTTACTGGTTGTCTTCCTGCCTGGTGCCTGGCAAAAAGGAGGAAGCCGGGGGGTCTTTGTGAAAGAAAAGAGGTGTCTCATAAGTCAAAACTGGCTGGCCCTTTCAATAGGGGCGAAACTATAAAAAATAAACACTTTACCTTTATAGAATTTAAAAGAAAATGACAAGCATGAGCCACATCTAAATAACTGCTGCTATCTATAGATATGAAAGTGAATATAAACAGTTTGTGTATATTACTGTAGTCTGCCAAGATCACGACATGAGTTATAGCCCGTTAACTTACTTATTTTACATCTGTCACGTTTTTATGCTCCCAGAAGGGAGAGCATATAACTGCCGCTTTGTCCGTCCGTCCGTCATAATTTTGTCCGGAGCATAACACAAGAACCATAAGAGGTATCGACATGAAACTTCATAGGTAGATAGATCTCAACGAGGAGAAGTGCAGTAAATGAGAACCGCAACTCTGTTTTGCAAAATTTTGCAGTTATTACCCTTTGTTATTTTTCATAATTAATTTTTGTCCGGAGCATTGCACGAAAAGTATCAGAGGTATCGACAGGAAACTTCATATGTAGATAGATCTCAATGAGGAGAAGTGCAGTGTACAAGAACTACAACACTGTTTTGCATAATTTTGGAGTTATTGCCCTTTGTTATTTTCCTACTTAAATTTTGTCCGGAGCAGGGCACAAAAAGAATAAGATGTATCAACATGAAACTTCATAGGTAGATAGATCTCAATGAGGAGAAGTGCTGTGTACAAGAACAGCAACTCTCATAATTTTAGAGTTATTGCCCTTTGTTATTTAGCATTTATTCGGGTAGCATCCATCGGTTATACCGATTCTCTTGTTTTTTTTATGGAAATGCGCTGGGATAAGCCCCGTGTAAAAAGTGACCCCATCCTGTGCTGAAATCATTCGCATGTAGTTATATTAGCATTAAATTGTTACCTAAATCATGATTTTTCTTTTCAAAGCTGCAAGAAGCAATCATTGGATTGTGATATAAACAAATTTCCGTGTTAACTTTGCTTCGGCAACCCTTTCACGCTTCACGCCTTTTTAAGTAACTCGGCAAACAACGGAGCAATATGACAGAAACTTAACTAGAATATCATCTAACTTAATCTACAAACATGTTAAACTATTTTATTGTATTGTTTGATTGTATTTTATGCATACAACAATAAAATATCTACTACTACAACAGACGGTTCTTATTTTTTATACTTACAAACTAATTACCAGAACTACATTTCGGTTCAATTATCTCCCGATAAGGCCACTTCACGTGGATAAATCTCCTTGGCAACGGATGGAAATAAGAAGTGTGTTTGTTTGTGTGGGTTTAACGTCCCACCAACAGTACATGTATTTCAATCATTTGGAACTGGTAAAAATAAGAAATACGTTGGCAATATAAGTTTAGCTTAATGATTTTTAAAAAGTTAATTTTAAACATTTCTCTTTATGTCGATTGGAAAAACAAGTCCTTAAAACTTATACTCATTCCTCTCAACGTTTTCTGGGTTGGAACAGTACTTTTAATCAGAAAAAGTCTGGAAAGATTCTTGTTCCCAAAGGGGGGTTCAAATCCACAGCCTTTGAATCCGGGATCAATTACGTTATATGTGGACCAAGGCACCCGTACCAAATAAAATATGTCATTTGCGTTCATCTTTGTAACTAAGGCCCATTTGTGTCTTGTTCTGTTATTGATACAGAATCCTTATGTATACGATGTGTTGTGTGAACCTTCCCGCCAACGTAAATAGCTACCAATAACCAATTCACAATAGCAGTGGGGACATATTTTTGTATGGTGGCATATTTCTTTATCTTAGGACGTGGAGTTGTAGATTTATGGGATATTATCTAAAGGGGTGCAAAATTCTTGGTTTTGATTTGATGAAAAGATAGGACAATGCCAAATGCACCCGTTATAAATTATACCCGATAGAAAACAGATACCGGTATATAAACTTAACTTCGATTTTCAAAGAGATGTAATTTGCCATTGTGTGTAGTCTTGTGGATATACACCTCTTTTGGAATTGATTCATGCATCTCATGTGTCCTTTCTTCTCTGACGTTGGTTAATGAATACAGGGTGTCATACTGATCTAACAGAACTTGGGGTTTAGGTGACGGTTTGCACGTACATATGTATACACTCAGGTGATCTAAAGAATAGAACTTGGAGGTGGTTTTTTTTGTGATTTGGAGTAAAAATTAATTAAATTTTTTAAGTTATTTTGATTCCAAAGGATTTGGAATAGTCATGCGTTTACACAATTATGCTATTTTATTTCTTAAAATTTCAGTCTTCTTATTTTGAATTGTAATTTCGGTCACCGATGTAAATGTCGAAAGACAGACTTTATGCTGAACATACTTTAAACAAATGCATTGAGTGTATTTAAAATCTTATTAACATTTCTTGCGCATAAAAGGTCAATGTTAAAATTCATATCAAATTTACCGATTCTTATTAGAATAATTGTTCCCAGCGCATATCGCGTTTTACTAAAACAGTGGTTAGTCTGCATCGGTTGTTGTAAGGCTAAATTTTGGAGGCATATAATTATACCTATCTACTTGTTTATTTGCCTTTTTAGCTCACCTGAGCACAAAGTGCTCAAGGTGAGCTTTTGTGATCGCCCTTCGTCCGGCGTCGTCCGTCGTCAACAATTTGCTTTAAACGACATCTCCTTTGAAACCGTTGGACAGAATTTAATGAGACTTGGCAGGAATGTTCCTTGGGTGAGGCTCTACAAAAGTTGCTAAAAAAAGTTGATCCATGAAGAACTCTGGTTGCCATGGCAACAAAAAGAAAAATAATTTGAAAACTTTAAAAATCATCTCCTTCAAAACTACTGGCCAGATTTCAAAATAATTTGGTACAGATGTTCCTTGGGTCAACCTCTACCAAAGTTGCTAAAATTATTCCGATCCGTAAAAAAACATGGCCGCCAGGGGCGGGGCTTATTTGCCTTATATGTATATAGAGTAACCTTTAAACAACATTTCCTCTGAAACCACTGGACAGAATTTGATTAAACTTGGCAGGGATGATCCTTGGGTCAACCTTCACAAAAGTTGCTAAAATAAACTTGATCCATGTAGAACTCTGGTTGTCATGGCAACAAAAAGAAAAAAAGAAAACTTTAAAAACCATCTTCTTCAAAACCACTGGCCAGATTTTAAAATAAATTGGTTCAGATGTTCCTTGGGTCAACCTCTACCAAAGTTGCTAAATTTTTTCCGATCCGTAAAAAACATGGCCGCCAGGGGCGGGGCTTATTTGCCTTATATGTATATAGGGAAAACTTTAATCAACATTTCCTCTGAAAACACTGGACAGAATTTGATTAAACTTGGCAGGGATGATCCTTGGGTCAACCTTCACAATGATGCCTTCCTATTTACCGTAAAATCTTTCGACGAGCCGTGCGAAAACATTTATTAATGAAATATTTATATTCGTGACAGTCTGGTAATCATGATATATTCCAGTTCCATTCTCAAATGTTTATTGCTCATAATCTTTATCACTACGCTATCCTGGCACCCTGGCACTGTGATAGTCAGATCGGACGGGAAAAATAAGCACTGATTGAGCGAGTGAATACTTCATGCTATTCACTTATATTTGCTATTTGTTGTTGATGTTGTTTTACGAGTCACAAGATGTCACTACTATGATTTCTGTAAAAGGTCGTAAAAATGGTCCGGTGTCATGATAATGTGACTGGGTATTGTATCATGCCACATGTCTACGGTGTGATACTGCAGTGTGGCAGTACTATATCTGTCTCAAGTACACATTTTCTCCAAATGACTGAAATACTATACCCAATAAATAATCTTTTCTATATTCGTATCAGTTCTTGTTGCTTCATTTTATTGCATTTAATCAAAGTCGGAATATTGATTTTTTAGCCACGACTCTAATCCCACCTTTTAAGGCATGCGCACAAAGGTTGATCACATGTGCATTTAATTTAAAACGTATGCTAGCTAGGTTATCCATTAAACCTAGCGGTTTAACAAGTTAAACCGAACGAAATTTTTAAAAATACTGCAATTCCATTGGTCAAAATATAATTCCATACATTAAATAAACTTTACACACCTAATCGATTCGATTTGCAATGGTTATTGCTAAACAGAAAGTTTGTCATTGTACGTTGTCTAGCTAGTGGATATACATCTTGAACAAAGGGTAGCATGACGATCTAACAAAAACTTGAGGTTTATGTGGCGGTTTGCACGTACATAATTTACTCAAGTGAAATATAGATGAACTCTTGGAGTTTTTGGAATCACTGATACAGGTAAAGCATAATATATTTAAGTAACACCTTTGTTATTAAATAATAACTTATTCGATGTTCATGTGCTTATTTTTACTCAAAATCAGTTTGACTCTAAATGTTTTGGAAAAAGTTTGGTACAATCATGATCAATCAATTTGTTTTATACAATCATGATCTTTGCTTTCTTCTGAAATGGATATTTAATCCTAAAATGTATTTTAACTTTAACTTCAACATAAATATGTTACTGTTAGGATAATATATTGGTGAATTATGAATAAAGTATGTATTGTAGATTTTAATATATCTACAAAGTAAACTTCTCAAAAATAATGATAAAAAAACAATATTTTGGAGATAACAAAAATAGAAATTCCTAAATTAGCCTCTTAAGTCGCTTAACAATATATTAAACATGGTGGAAAATAAGCATGATATGATGTGTATGCCTTGTTTACATGGCAGACAGTAAGTGACTTCTTGAATTACAAAATAATGACTAGAAAAAAAATCCATCATAATATGATATATACCTTCTTCAGATATTAACAGGGTTGTCATCTGAGTAAAGTCACCTCCTCAATATACGCTATGCTGTATGAGGTGCCGTTGGTCAGATTGTGGCAAGCAGCATATTTTGCATCGATTCGGAAAATTGTACATTACACATAGGCCTTAATGATACTTTTTCAGATGTACAGTATTTAAACCCTCAAATCCGTGGTATGTAAATTTTTCCCCCAATGAAAGGAGATACGTACATCTGACAAAAGAATCATTAGGGTCCACAATTTTTTGCTTCGCATGCCCTATTGACGAAGAATAAAATAAATAAAATACGGTTTTCTCCTCCGCACTCTGCTTGTGATAACTTAAAATGGCCTCGCATGGCCACCCTGGACAAGTTTTTAATGAAACATGAGTATTGTATTGCTGTAACAAGAAATTGAATGATTTAAAATATAAGATAACGTTCAATTATCTTTAATATACTTATTTCGAGTTAAATTATCACAGCATTTTTTTTTCTCAATATGATACTAGCACATCATGAGCAACTCACCCGCTTAACATGATTCTCTGAGATGCAGCCTGTACATGCTCGCTGTCGACAACATTACTACAATGCATAAATAAGAAATATTTTTTTAATAAAGATCATCCAATTCTTTCAGAAATAATTCAGAAATTCAAATTATTTCCCATTATATCCAGACCGTCTTCAGGAATACTCGCCAATGCAAAATGTAAACAATGAGAGTATTTTGACATCCATACAAAATATTAAATAGCGAGATTTGATCAACATTGATCATTTTCAATTTGCATCATTGTTATTTCACAACAGATATTTGCACATTATGCACTTTTTGCGTTACAATATGTCAATGTCATTTTTATTTTATTTTTAATGAAAAGTGGAACATGTATATGTCTCTATCCTTGACAAATTACATTTTCAGTTTAATCTTGGGACAACATCTCTAAAAATAATCTGAGGCAGAGATGTCAGTTGAGGCAGAGCATGAGGCAATACCATTTACTGTTAAAGGGGAATGCCCAGATGAAGTGGAATTCCATTTTGCAGATGATAAAAAACTGTATGTATCAAAGGGTATGCTCATCTACTGTTCCCCTGTATTCAAGAAGATGTTTTCTCCAAAATTCAAAGAGGGTGCCACAGGAATCGTCAATATGGAGACGAAAAACTATAATGATGTTCTAGAATTTTTACGTGTTTTAAATCCTGGTGAACAGAAACGAGTAACAGGTAAGCAAAAAAATATCAAAGCGCTGAAGGCAGTAAAGCTGTGTGTGTCTTAAGTGAAAGATGGTTTGTTGAGCTGCGGATCTGCTGGGTAACTTAATTTTTGACATATACCTAACTTAAATAACATGATGAAAGCGGTGTAGCGTAGCGCTGCGTTGTGTTTCCCAGGTTCGCAGGATCCGAGCAAGACAAAGTCCAAATTCTGGTCTACATTTTACTTCCCTGCTTCGTCCCTTGGCACGGTCTCTATCTCTCTCTCTCTCTCTCTCCCTCTCCCGGCCTCCTTATGTACCGTTTGCACGAACCCGAATGAGTATCACTAAGGATAATCATTATGTACGTCAGAGCTGCGTAAGCACATTCCAGTCACGCCATAGCAACGCAGCTAGCATGAGTCAATTCAACCCTGTCCCCTAATATAGAACCACACCCGAGACTATTGCCAAGTATGACTGTACCGGTCCCCGCCTGTAACCAAATATGAAATGGGCGTAAGTGATTGACGTAATTTCTGCTGTTATACCACTTGGTTAACGTGGGCGTATGATGACCAGAAATCACCATTTAGGATAGGCGGAAATGGTGCTAATCTGATGCAACAATGATGTATCCTCCCTATTCTTAGAATCGAACTTTGGTATATGGCAATTTGCTGATCTGCGCACATTCCAGACAGTATGATGTAAAGAGCGTACGGTTCAGTAACCCGCTTCTAAAAATATTATTGAGACAGGTAAGTATGGTGAGTGCATTCCCCTAGCGATAAAAATTACTTTACAATGTTTTAGATTTGCGTCCTTTAAAATTAGATTATATTAATCTTATTAACTGTAGGCAAGAAAAATAGGGAAAATAAGAGTCGTGATGTGCTAATTATTAGCAGTCCATGAAAATAAATGATGTGTTCGTCTTTTCTTGTAACGACCTTATTAACGGTTGAAGTTATTATGCAAAAGTTTTGCTGCGAAGGTCATTGGCTCATAATTATACCCCCCACAAACGTAGTTTGGGGGTGGGGGTATATAGGAGTCACCATGTCGGTCGGTCCGTCCGTCGGTCCGTTCGTCCGTCCGTCCGTCTGTAGTTTTTTTGTTCACGCTATTTCTCAATAACTACTGGATGGATTTCAATCAAACTTCATAGGAAGCTACACTAGTGAGCATAGACGTGCATATTATGAAATTGTTACGGTTGTTTGACTTTCTTTTGAGTTATGGCCCTTTGCTGATTTTCTGGAGTTTTCTTTGTCCACGCTATTTCTCAATAACTACTGGATGGATTTCAATCAAACTTCATAGGAAGCTTCAATATCAAGCACAGATGTGCATATTATGAAATGGTTACGGTTGACTGATTTTCTTTTGAGTTATGGCCCTTTGCTGATTTTCTGGAGTTTTCTTTGTCCACGCTATTTCTCAATAACTACTGGATAGATTTCAAACAAACGTCATAGGAAGCTTCAATATCAAGCACAGATGTGCATATTATGAAGTGGTTACGGTTGACTGATTTTCTTTTGAGTTATGGCCCTTTGCTGATTTTCTGGAGTTTTCTTTGTCCATGCTATTTCTCATTAACTACTGGATGGATTTCAATCAAACTCCATAGGAAGCTTCACTGGTGAGCATAGATGTGCATATTATGAAATTGTTACGGTTGACTGATTTTCTTTTGTGTTATTGCCTTTTTCTGATTTTCTTTGCATTATTTCCCAATAACTAATTTACTTTCTTTAGCTACAGTTTTCCTCATCTCATTTATCTGTTGATGGACTTAGAACTTTATTACATATACAATTTTAAATTAGCTGGTCATTTAAATCTATTTTTTTATTATTATTATTTATCTATTAATTAATTAATTTATTTATTTATTTATTTTATTTTATTTTATTTTTGCATGTGCATGCTGTTCAGACTAATTTGTTTACGGTGCCCTTACTGAATTGATGAATGTTGGAATTTTTTGTTAAAGACAGCCACTGAACATAAAAAGATATTCTTTTTTTATTAGTCTTGTATAATTTGTCACTTGAATTCATCAATTCAGTAAATGTGACTTACCTCCTATAGCTTGGCACTTGATTGTAAACAAAGGCTGTGTGGGGGTATTCATCACCTTTAGTGATAGCTCTAGTTAATTTCGGATAGTAGATATACAGTTGTCGGTTATCTTATAATGTAACAAAAAACTCCTGAAGGTATCTGAGATCAATAGCTTGGTGTAATTATTCATATGCTACACGAACTTGTATCGGACTTCAAGCTTTCTTCATGTGTTCTTGCAACACCATAAAATGACCGAATCCTGCATATTTACTATCCAAAATTATTTACGAGCAACCTTTGCATCAAACAAAATATATTCCTCCGCATCGTAAAGTGATAGTTACGCAAAATCATAGAGAAATAAGTGTGTGTGTGTGTGTGTGTGTGTGTGTGTGTGTGTGTGATTTTAAAAATATTGTGTCTCGTAAATATTTAATTTTGACACAATATTGATTTTTAACACTTTTAGTGAATATCAACATACCTGTGTTATATGTTTAATCGTTCGATCATTTTTACAAAATTGAGAGGTTCTTCGATCGGTTTTAAAAGCACAGAAAGTAGGTACTATAGTTGTGAGCAAGGGTATCATTTGACAGAAAAACTTCCGCAATACAAACGTTACAATAAGAAGGTATGTAACTTTTTTCCATTGAAATCATACATTATGTCGTTTCAATTGCCGTAACTCCTTTGATTATTGATATATTTTCATAAAATTTGTCTTATTTTGTATTGAAGGGATGAATAAAGACATACAGGGACAAAAAACACTCCCTTGCCTGAGGAATCGCCCTAAAAATGTTCGCGAAAAAACACGTTTGGTCGGAAGAGATCTGACCGACAGAATCTCGCAATTTTCCCCCGTATAAACTATAGAAAAAATACTAATATTGTAGCTATAGTTTTTCTTTAGTTTTTCACGGGAGAGATTGGCGAGATCCGCCGGTCAGATCTCTTCCGGCGTTTTCGACTTCGCGAACTGTTGTAACGCAAAATAATACCAATGTTATGAAAATCCACCAAATTTCAAAGGAGTTAGGCAATTGAAACATGATGTACGTATTTAGTGGAAGAAGTTACCTACCTTCTTCATTGATTTTTTTTAATGGGAAGCAACGTACCGGGTAACTTTGGTTGTGAATGATTTCGTCACATTCAACTAAAAACAAGACTATTTGAATCCGGTGTTTGTCTGATTGGTTCAAAGTCCCGCCGACCTTATACATGTATTAGTCATAAAAAGGATCAACATATGTAAACCAGTCGTGGGACGATTCGATTCGCGGCTGCGACATACCAAAGAATTTGAAAAATGTACCCGTGTATATTTACAGTAATTTTGCAGTTTCAGAACTAGTTTGCCCAGTGTCAGGATAATCTGACAGGGTGTAGTTTGTGCCACATGTCGGCGGCATGATAGTGCAGTGAAGCAGCACTGTATAGATCTGTCTCATGCTGACAAAAGTCAAAAGTCAACATGCAGGGCCGGAATTGTTTCCAGTGTGATGGAGCTGCATTCTGAAGGGTATCTTGGGAGGAAAGTTGATTTTTTAAGGTAGTCACGTACATCCATAGATAGGCAAAGATTACTATCAAATGCCTTGAAACTGGGAATTGTGGGTTCAAATCCCTGTAGTTGTCAAACTTTTTTTCTATTCCACTTGTTGGTCACTATTTATACATTGATAAAATTTGGAAGTTTAAAAACCCCATAAAAATCCTGATTTTAGCAATTTTATATACATAGTTTTATATAGAATAAGAAGTCATTTTGTAATCTGAAATCCTGGAATTTTGGAAAATTCCTGAAAACTTTTACCCATATACCTGTATCACTCGGATCAGGTTTAGAAAGAAAAAAAAATATTTTAATTTTTTTAATTTGTATATTATGCTAAATTAATGACGAATATGGTGTCTGGTTTGAAGGACTAAAAAATCAAAACCACTCGGGAACAGTATTTTTAATTTGGCAAGATCAACCAAAACAGATCTACTGCCGTATGAAATTCGGGTAAACTTTGAAAGTTAATATTGCTTGGGTTTTTTTTTTTTTTTTACTTTAGCCTATATCTGTGCAAAGTCATGTTATTTGCCAATAAAAAAAAAACACAACCGTGTTTTATATGGTGCTACCTACAAACTTTTATGCAGCACGCTGCAAGGCTGGCTTGCGAGTTCGAATCCAGCTAGAGAACTTGGTAATATTAAAATTTCATTTCAATATACCTATAAAAATGAATAAATAAAATGAAAAAGGAAAGAAAGGATCATACATAGATAAAAGTAATTGATAAGGTTAATATTTCCTTGGCACAATGCAGTAATGAAGTATTTCATTTTTGTGCTGTATTTAATAACGACAATTTCATTAGTTTACATTATAATTAGATTTAAAATACATTGATTAAACTATTCTTGTGCATTTGTTATTTCAAATTTGCTTTTTTTTTCAATTAAATACATATTCATGTAAATTTTTAAAATTTAATTAGATAGAGAGTGGGGTAATGTGCTTATCGTAATTTTAAGGAAAATGTACCCGGTAATTTAAACATTAAAACAACCTGTCAGGCTTTAATCTACATCTGTGCATGATCTCTATATGAACAGTAGTATTAAAGAGACCTTGTTCTGTGACATCCAGGCGCCTAATTGATATATACACAGTATAAAGCTGAAAGCGTCTGATTGATTAGGATTAAAGGCAGACACAGTCACTTTGCAATGTTGCCATGCGACTGCGGATGTTCTATTAGTAGGGGGTCTCCGAAACAGCAGTGGCCTGGTGACTGGTTAAGTGAGGAACAAGGGGCACACAATGGGGATCATTGCAGGGCACAAAAAATAACCCAATTCACGATAATATCGAAATATAGCCTAGAAAATTTTATGACCAAGCCAGCTGGGGGGGGGGGGCTGGGGGGGGGCAAATTTGCCATCCCCCCCCCCCCCCCCCCCTGTGAATCTGGGCCTGAACATACATCCCAGGTTCGATTCTACGAGTATATATTTTGGGCTGACGGTATGTGGTTGCCTGTTTAGATACGTGTGTTCTACCGTTGAACGCGAAAGCCATAATCGGTACAAACGAGAACGTTAAACTACGACCTCCCGTTTCTGAAGCTTATATTATAACCACCCGGTCCCGAACATGATTGATAATGTCATTGTTTCTTTTTCAGCTGTAAACATATTTGGTGTGCTGGAATTAGCTGAAGAATACCAGGCACAGCATCTTATCGACTCGTGTAAACAAGTAATGCTCGGCACAATAGATTCCATTATTGTTTCAGAACACTGTTTCGCGAAGCAGGCAACTTCTCTGAAAATATTACTGGATATCCTTTTACGGTGTGTGCTTTTTTCATATTCAAAGATAGAAACTAGGTGCATAAACACTATTTCGCGATTCGGATCTATGATTTTCACAGACTCCGATCTTAGGTGTCCTCATCATACTACTACGAGTTTTAGGGTTCATACGGCTTCAGTTTGGGAACCATTCAGAAATATATGTCATGAACAATTAGATGATTTAGTCAAATCAGTGAAAGTCGCTTTCAATGATTTCGAAAAGGATGTTCAGAACAAGATTTTTAAAGGTCGACTACAGAAGATTGAAGACAATAAAGTTAAGTAAGTAAGTGGATGGACAAAAGAGCATGGTATTGCATGAGTATATCCATATAGGAGAGTGAATTCTAGCGAGAAGAAGAAAGTATACATTTACTGTGTCTGTTTAGTTCTATTAAACAATTTTATTTCCTTGAAAAAGACAAAATAATGGAATTAACTTATTTTATGTCATTTGGGAAACATATACTTATCGATATCAACAGCATCTATGTTTGACAAATTATTCGCGCCATTGAATGGATTACAGAAATTCTCGAACCAGTAACCGTCTTATCTGGAGCCAGTGGAGAACACCATCCTTACCTTCCTAACCTGGCCCCGAGGTTATAAACATTTTTCGTGCTTAACTCGAGTTTGTGCTCAAAGTTTAATTGTACTAGTCAGTTAAGTTTTTCAAATTTTGCTATACTTTCTCTGTTCCACAATTAGCCCGTACTACAATTTACATAAATTCACGTTCAAAGTTACTCAATTTGTTTTTATTTACATAAAATAAGCAAACCAAGTTTCAGTCTTAAAACTGAGTTGACCTGGAAAAAGTTTTATAACCTCGGGGCCTGGTGTTGTTAATGAAGTTGAATGCACATGCACCTGAACTCAAATGACAAGTTGATATATGAATATATGTGAATCGTTTTGTTTCATAATCACATAATGACATTCAGAGTAAATGATACTGATAGAAAGATATGTAATTTAATGGGTTTAACACTGTACCACGTCGTTACAGGCATTTATTTGACTCAGGGTGAGCTTTTGTGATCCGTTGAGTGTCCGGCGTCCATCGTGCGACGTCAACAATTTTAGTGTTTACGCTCTAGCATCTTCATTTCTTAAGTAATCATCTTCAAACATTATGACCAAGTTTATGACCATAATATCTCGATCGAGTTCAATTATGGCTGAGATCGGCCAATTAGGTTAGGAATTATGCTCCTTTTGATAAAAAAAAAAGCCAAATTTCACTAAGTCGACACTCTGGCGTCTTCATTTCTTGAATGATAATCTTCAAACTTAATTACAATGTTAATGACCGTAATGTATCGATCAAGTTCGATTATGGCTGTTATCGGTTCATAGTAAGTGGCCTATTTTCAAATGCAATTTATCTTTTTATCAAATGCAAATTTTATCTTTCCTCTGGCATCTATCTCTACAATCTCTTCAAACTGATCAGTGGCCCATTAGGTAAGGAGTTATGTCTCGGTCGAGTTTTATTATGGGTGGGCGGGGTAAAAAAAAATAGGTCACTGGGTCAAATCTTTGTTAAATCTTGTTTACACTCAACGGGCCACATTATTAGCCGAATCTTTCTCAAACTTGATCAGAATGTTTGTCTTGATGATATCTCGGTCAAGTTCAGTCATGGATGGGGCGGGGTCAAAAAGTTTACGCAAGTCTTCTGTCGTTGTTACAAAGAAATTCAACACATTTAATGAAAATCTGATAACCCTAAATTCGTGGGCCACGGGTTTTAAAACTAGGTTAAAGGACCCTGCAAGCAACCTGGTCCTTTAAAGGTCAGAAAAAAAAAGGGTTTAAGCAGATGATTTATAATCTAAAATATTCAGATTTTTAGATACATAAAGTCAACTTGAAAAATCAACCGCCGTTTAATAATACAAATTACAGCATTATGTAAAGTGTAGAAATCACAAACACTATTGACATGGCCGTATGGAATAAAAATGTATTTTGGTTATATATTACAAATGTCCAACCCTGAATCATATATATTTTTTGTTCCTCATTATGAGAAGAATTGAATAGTACTACTTTGGTGTCCCCGAGGTCACCCAGAGGTCAGGCCCCACCCCCTCAATTTTCTTGTTCCTCATGATCATATGGATTGAATGGTACTTCTTTGATGTTCACATGGGTCACCAAGGGGTCATGCCCCACTTCGTTTGGGCGACTCAGTAACAGTTCACTGTTACAATTATTACTTGAACATTATAAGACCGAGGATTGAAAACAGCCGTTAAGCCGTAAATTGATGACTATGATTTGAACATAACTTGCGTTTGCAAACATCTCTGTCATTATGGCGATCATGGAGTTCATAATTCTTTTAATGTCAATTAAAAAGGGAGTAAATACTAACACTATTTATACTTTATGTCATGTAGTAAATACGCATCTATGTCATGTAGTAAATACACACCTATGTCATGTAGTAAATACACTCCTATGTCATGGAGTAAATACACTCCTATGTCATGTAGTAAATACACTCCTATGTCATGTAGTAAATACACACGTATGTCATGGAGTAAATACACACCTATGTCATGGAGTAAATACACTCCTATGTCATGTAGTAAATACACTCCTATGTCATGTAGTAAATACACACCTATGTCATGTAGTAAATACACACGTATGTCATGTAGTAAATACACACGTATGTCATGGAGTAAATACACACCTATGTCATGTAGTAAATACACTCCTATGTCATGGAGTAAATACACTCCTATGTCATGTAGTAAATACACTCCTATGTCATGAAGTAAATACACACCTATGTCATGGAGTAAATACACACGTATGTCATGGAGTAAATACACACCTATGTCATGGAGTAAATACACACCTATGTCATGTAGTAAATACACTCCTATGTCATGAAGTAAATACACACCTATGTCATGGAGTAAATACACACCTATGTCATGGAGTAAATACACACCTATGTCATGTAGTAAATACACACCTATGTCATGGAGTAAATACACACCTATGTCATGGAGTAAATACGCACCTATGTCATGTAGTAAATACACTCCTATGTCATGGAGTAAATACACACCTATGTCATGTAGTAAATACACACCTATGTCATGGAGTAAATACACACCTATGTCATGTAGTAAATACACACCTATGTCATGGAGTAAATACACACCTATGTCATGGAGTAAATACACACCTATGTCATGTAGTAAATACACACCTATGTCATGTAGTAAATACACACCTATATCATGTAGTAAATACGCACCTATGTCATGTAAATATGTACATTTTTTAAACAATAAAGCTATATGCTGACAAAAGATCCAATCTGTTTATATACATATATTTTGACATTATTTTAAAAGCAAATTGTATGTAAAAATGTGTATTTAAAGCAGCATCTTTTGAAATTGAGGGTGAAAACATTTTGATTTTGGCTGCTCTCTTTGTACTTTTGGCTGTATTAAACGTTATTTGATTATGTTAAAATGTCACTGTCACTGTAAATCGTTTGAAAAAAATACTTGAGAAACTTTACTGGTAGTCGCATTTATGTTTGTTTGTTTATTGGGTTTAACGTCCGACTGACAGTATTTCAGTCATTTGGAGACGATGTCTACTTGAGACAGATATTGTGCTGCCAAACTTTTGAATCACGCCGTAGACATGTGGCATGATACCACACCCAGTCACATTATCTTGACACCTGACAAACCAGTCCTGCAACTACCCTTATATGCTGAGCGCCAAGCAATGGAGCTATACCAGTACAAGTTTTTACGACTTTGGTATGTCACGGTCGGGGATCAAACCCTCGACCTCCCGACTCTGGGGCGGAGTCGCATTTATAACTGGTACCTACGGTGGCGCAACAACTAGCTGTAGAATGCGCATGCGGTCACTATTTAGTTCGCACGCGACAGCCACTGCGTTCGCAAGCAGTAGTTAATGCGTGCGCACGCAACAATCTGATTAAAAATGACGATTTGCTATGCTACGTTATAAGGATCTAAACGTCACCTTCTAGTGACCTTTCAATCAGCCAATCATCGCATAGCTTTCAAGTTCTTGAAGGTAAATTGACTTTTAGAATTTCTATTTAAAACCACTGGAAAAACAAATTTGCATACGTGAACATTGAACGATTCTCACGACAGAAAGGTATCATGGTTGCGCCCATGAAGTTTGGCGATTTCTTTTCAGTAAGTTGTATCAGTAATTTAATAATGTCAGCGAAAATACACAAAGGAAGTAACATTTGAAAGATCAATGCCGTGTGTGTTCTTTGTTGCTTTCAACTGTAAAACTTAAATTGGTTTAAATGTTAACAAAAATCAAAGTGTAAAATAATGATCTAAAAATTATTGCCGGGACCGATGTTGACATCACTACTAGCGATGACACTGGCAGAGATTTTCATTACCTAATGATATGATTATACAAATAGAATTTATCACCATGGGTACTCGTTTTAATACAACGAGATCAAGTAATTTTCCCAAATCAAGTTTTTTGACCATTTTAAAAGAATTGTATTATCATTCTAGAGTTTTTACGTGTTTGATTTTCATATTAACGTCATTTTGTAATGTTGGCTGTAAATAGTGTTTTCGAAAATCCGAATCAGACCTAGTTTGTGACGAACAGATTTTCTTGTACAAGTACGAAAATTTGAATTTTAGTCTATTTTAGTCAAGATAGCGCACGCGATAGATTTTTGCATGTTATCGCTATAACTTAGAAAATAGAGTTTCTTTATCGCAGAATTGCACAGTGTTAAGTTGGGGTGCGCAGTAATTTAATAGTAAAAATAACGCACGCTACAAGCCTTCTATGTATAGGTTAGTTCATAGTTGCCTTCAACTACACGACATAGTCACTCGGGCTCCGCCGTGTGTGTTCTTTGTTGCTCCGCCCTCGTGACTATATCGTGTAGTTGAAGGCAACTATGAACTAACCTATACCTAGTTCATAGTTGCCTTCAACTAATGAACTAACCTATACGTCGCACGCGCGGATGCTTTCGCTTTCGCATTATCGTGTTCGCACGCGGTTTAAAAAATATCTTCGATGTCCCTATTATGCCACTGTAGGAACCAGAGGAAGTCATTTGTCTTTTTTCCTTTGTTTGTTGTCGTTTCAATCTGTTGTTGTTGTTGTTGTTCAATATAACATTGTTATTACAGTAGTCCAGATAAGAGATAACCAGTGAAAGTAATAGGATTTCAATTGCAGCTCTGGTCAGGTATTTTCTGATACACTTTACTCTGAAAAAAAAAATAACATTGAAGAGTGGCATTTACGCTTTACATGTTCCTTAAAGGATAAGGTTTCGTCAAGGTAGGCACCTAGGTATCTAATGCAACTTTCACGGTTTATGAAGTCACCAGCAACATCAATATGTGTAGTAATACACTTGTTCAACTGAGCTCGACTACCAAACAATATAAATTCTGTTTTAGAAGTGTTCATTTTTAATTTGTTTTCGTTCATCCAGCAGTTGATATTGACAGCACACGCTTCTAGTTGTTGGATATTTCATGTTTTTATGCTTTTTCGCTATATTTTATATGTATTTGTTTACACTTTTTGGTGAAAATATATGTATGGTTATTGTACAACGCCATTGAATATCATGTATAGAAATAGGCGTTTCATCAAATAAACACGTTTAACGCTTAACGTTTGTTGTTTTTCTTTCATTTTTAAGGGGGGGGGGGGGGGCGTCTCCATAAGTTATTAAATGTCTATACTGATTTTATTAAGTATTACATATCTATATTGTGAAAAATTTTAGCTCAATTCTGCATCTTATATGCCTAAACTGTTTTTCTGGTGTACATAGCTAGAGCATATTTGTTTTGGAAAAGAACTATGTACAGTACACAAAAAAACTACATGTATACACAACTTCATTCACAACATTGAAAAATAAAATGTAAAATTTGCTCTGTTTCTTTCTTTTTTTGCTGAAACCGTCTTTAAATAAATAACCTGATAATACATGTCCTGAATAAAGTTGATTTTTGTATTTATTTTAACTTATCATTTTGATATTTTAATAAAATCATTTCCAAGAGTACTTACACATTAGATGACATCATGCAATAACCTCTACACTCGTGAGAAGTGTGTTGTTTCTCAATCTCACTTATTACAATATCAAACTATAATGATAAAAAAACTTCAGCCACTTTCCTAAAATATGTGTGCAAAAATCGTTTTAATACGAAATATACTGTGCCTCGTACTTAAACTAGGGGGTATAAATCAGAATTTCCTATATTAATAGAGCAAAAATTCACTAACCCAAAATAATTCGCACAGAAAATGGGTAATAAACCTCATGTCATGCAATTATTTCTACAAGATCTATGATGGAGAAATAAAAAATTACTGAGAATTTACATAGAATCATGTGCCTGTATACCGGTTTACCGTATATAATAATGTTGGGAATCAGAAACACAAATCGCCGATTAACCAGCCCGTCTTTGTGACTGATTAGTGATTAATCAGTGACTTTGATACTAATGGTTGCGAACTGTTCATATACAGATTGTACTATAACTTCAGAGCTTGTGTAACAAATGACAGATATCAAAACTAAACAAAACCATGTAAATTCCTTTGTTATTGACTGTAATGTCATTGTTATAGGTCAAAATAATACTGTAGCAAAACGCGGCGACAGAAGGCATCGAACTGTACCATCAGAAATAAGCTTACAGTTACGTTGTTACCAACCAAAAACCGCTACTCTGTCTTAAATCAACGCAAAATTCATTCATTACCAACGCAGTCTTCGACGAATTGATCAGTCAGTCTACACAATATATATAATAAGGCCTAAAAAAAATGGCTTGTTTCCGCTACCCCGACCGACCCTATTTTTTGCCGCCGACCCTAATCTTTTTTTTTGCCAAAATTTTGATAAAAGATTAAAATCTCTTCGACAGTCGCCATTTCATTTCGGGCATTTTCGGTCCTTTCCGTATCTTAGCTGTAATTGTTCGACACGAAAGCATTCCCGCGATCCAGTTAACACCAAAACTTGGCAAGGGATTCCTTCCGTCGGGACTCTTGATTTTTCAAGAGAAAACATAATTATTGAATTATATCAATTGTTGTGTGACATATAATTTGTCAATACACATCGTAATCTTTCAAAAATTGAAACCGGAAATAAAAACCTTTTTCTTTTTTTTTGCCACCGACCATATTTTTTTCTTCAACATGAATTCCACCTGGATCAATAACATTACTCTAACAAATCATCGGAAAAAAAACAACAGCCAGCACCATTTTCATTGCTGGTGACTGAAGAGGAAATGTGTGAATACAAACAATCTTTTACTGAATTTAACTTAAATTAAAAACAATTTAAGGGACTTCTTATTTAAGCAGAGACTTCTGATTTGAAAAGCAGATGTCCCGACAGGATTCCTGGCTGAAAAGTGTTGAATTTTAAAAAATTTAAAAATACATTAATCTGACAACAGAATATGGGGAAACACAAATGTATAAATTCTGAAATAAATTGTATTGGATATCACCCTTTTTAATTTCAGATACCTATAATTTATATAACTATTTCATATCAAAAATACTTGTTCAGCAAGCAAGACCTTAAAGTGCTCTGACATTGCTGTCTTTCGTGACAGCCTATTGTCCAGTGTCTATTTAGTCATTTAAATTAATTTTAAGATTTTATAGCATCTGATGGACATATTAACATACAATCTTGTGTGATGTCACTTATTGCATTCATACACATGGAAAGCTTTAAATAATTGATTGAAAATCATGTTTCTTAAAAAAAAAAAAAAAAAAAAAAAAAAAAAAAAAGAAATCCCTACCTACCGACCCTATTTTTTTCAGAGCCGGTAGCGGAAACAAGTCTTTTTTTTTTTTGGCCTAAGGTTTTACACTCACCAACTGTTGCCGCCGACTACCTCTTGTTCCATTACACTATACACTTACAACAAGTCCGAAAGTCCAACACGTCCCAAAATACTGTTTCACTAATAGTTCTGTCCAGTCCAGTCTTTTTCCTCAATGGTGAGTTTACCGAAATCTCACTCATAGCTAAAGTTCCTTGTCCATTCACTACATCCTGAACAAATCGTCTGTCCTCGCAATCGATTCCTCAATCGGTAACATACGAATACAACCAAGCGTGCCGGTCCTAAGCTGTTATCGAACTCGTGACCTTCGGTACGCAAATTGGCAAGTTTCGAGAACAACAAGGATCAAGTCTTTTTCACATCTTCAGAGGGTGGGAGCCTCCATCCTGAGACACGACCCTACATGCCATTTATACGATTGGCAGGACCCTTGAGAGGGGCAATCTGGAAGCACAGATAAGTAGGATTAAGACTAAAACTATCTAACACCCTTAACTAATCTGAATATTGGCTGCGAACAGCCAACAAAACCTAAGCCTAGCCTCGCCGTCATATCATGGAACGAAGTTGTTCAAAGAATTAAATTCCATGCCTAAATCTGGTTGCCATGGCAACTTAAAGGGGGAAATGTAAAAACTTCAATCTTTTCGCCTAAAAGTACTGAAGTATTGACGGATTTTTTTAAAATTTATTTTCACATATGCTCCTCATAAAAATATTTGGATCCGTTGAAAAAGTTGATGGCCAGGGTGTAGAGCCCATTTTCCTTATATGTATAAAGTATAAATTTGAAAAATCTTCTTGTCCAAAAGTAATCATTGGATTTCAAAGATTGTAAAAATATATTTGGATCCCTTGAAAAACATGGCTGCCTGGGTTGGAGCCCGTTTTCCTTTTACGCATATGGTACAAATTTGAAAAATCATCTTGTCCAAAAGTACTGACTGTATTTCAAAGTTTCAAAGGTTGTTTTTTTTTTGGGGGGGGGGGGGGGGGGGGTTGTTGTTGTTGTTTTTTGTGTGTGTGTGTGGGGGGGTCATTCTCTTCCAAGATTGCTAAAATTAATTAGATCCGTCGATAGCTGCCAGGGGTCAGAGCCCAATTTGCATTATATCAATAGATATTTGCTGTTTCTTTTTCTCCCACTATTATTTTTGGTTCTCAGGTGAGCGATTCCTGGGCCATCATGACCCTCTTGTTTTTTAACTGTCAATTCTTTTTACCAAATACATGTAGAGTTTACTGAAGAAAAAAAAGAAAAAAAAAAGAAATTGTGAAACACCATATGCCATGACTGTCTAGACATGCATCTGGATTACAGGAAGTTGACAGTGCCACCGTGTGTTTACAGCCCGCCATATAATGACAATCTCAATTTCAATGATGACTTAGAAATAAAAGGTGGTGTTCTTGAGTTGATTATATGCTGAGATATTTTATTTGTGGGGATATGTTTAATGTTAATTCATATTTCTGATTCTTTAAGACAAATTTCACAATTTCATTGGCTTTTTTTCATTACGCATTGTGCCAAGGAAAAATAACCTTACCAATTACGTTCATTCTTTATTTATGTATAGCAGTTTCTTTCTTTTTTATTTTATTTGAGCGATTTTTATAGATAAACCGAAATGAGATTTAATAGATCTATTCCGAAATATAAAAGTTTCCCACTTGGATTCGAACCCGCAAGCTAGCCTTGTAGAGTGCTGTATAACAGAGTGTTTATGAAACATGGACACGGGTGTATCTTTTTTTTATTGGTAAAGTTATGACACAGCAGTTATTCAATAACATGACTTTGCACAGCTATACACTAAAGTAAAAATTCAAACCCCACCAAAATCATATCGCTCAAAGCCTAGATTCATTGCCTTCAAGATTCAAAATATATTATCTAAATTTAAGGAAATCGCACCCTAATGGGCATTATGGAGAAATATGAAAAATAAACAAAATAAATAATACTGTGTTGTTTATCTACCGTTCGGTTTCATTTTTTTTAATCTAAAGTCATCATTTAGAAATAACAAACCCATTTACACACTGGTATAACCATTTGTTTAAATTCAAAATATACCCTATGGCTTAAATCAACATAATTGAGAGATATATTTCAGAGATATCCCGAATTTTCTTAGACGTATTTTGGCTGTTCTTGCCAAATAAAAAATACTTTTACTGGGTGGTTTTGTTTTTTCGCCCTTCAGTTGTACCGTATTCGTTATCAAACTTAGCATGATCAGGGTCTCTGTATATATGGTAAGAAAAGGTTTGACCCTTCCGGGATTCGAACCCACATATAGTAGTTTTTGCCTATCGATACTAACCTTATTTATGTTTGTTCTTCAACTGGAGGTGATACATTAAGGATTGGCGACTACCTTAAAAAAAGACCCCCCCCCCCCCCCCCGCTCAAGATGCCCTTCGAAATGCATCTCCATCACTCTAGGCACACAATTTCTTTTCGTGGGAGCATTTTTTTTTTTTGTTCTTCTGGATGCAAAGATATCACCATACGGCCAATGTGACGCAGTGGAATACACTCTAGGCACAATATTTCTTTGAAAAAACCAAGTGACGGAACCTAATGGTAAAATTAGAGAAGTGAAGATATACTATAGAGTATAAAGGCCATTATAAAGTTATCTCCCTTATTTGAATAACTCGCCATTTACAATAGAATCACCATTTGAGGTAAATATGCCTCAATGACTATAAATGCTGCATCCTCAAGTATTCAGTTCTCGCCATATTGTTATTCTCGAGCTACACAATTTATATACATATTCAATATTTAACCTCGAGCGTGACATAATTTTTACAGTGAAACCATCGACAATTGGCAAAATTGTTAATATTAGATTTCAGCCTTCGACAGTCCCCCATCGTAAACTTTTACACAAACTTGAACAATATGGCATCATAGGAAGCATCAACCACTGGCTTAGGGACTTCCTTACCAACAGAACCATGAAGGTAATTGTTGAAGGAGAAGAGTCTGAAGCAGTCACATTCCACTCTGGTGTGCCTCAAGGAACAATCCTCAGATTTATACTCTTCCTTTGCCATATCAACAACCTCCTTGAGTCAGTTAAATTGACAGTCCAATTATTTGCAGATGACTGCCTCCTCTATCACACCATTTAAAACAGGAAAGATCATGAAATTCTACAAGAAGACCTGATGAATCTTGAAAAGTGGGCCACTACTTTGAGCATGAGTTTTAATGCCAGTAAAATTTAATGCAAATTAATAAGCATCAATCGAAAATCTAGCAAGTTCATTGAAATGAATAGACACATTCTTCAACATGTATCAGAAACTTCAAACTGTTTTATGCCAGTGCAGTGTATAAATAGAAATATTAAAAAATCTTCCTTTCCAAAAAACTGTGATTGATTGGAACAAACTGGAGGATAGTGTTGTGTCCACGGACAGGGTTGACAGCTTCAGAAGAGCTGTACTAGTCAGTGCATTTAGCTGCTACTAAAAACACACAGCCTCTCCTAGCTTCTCCCATTGCATATATGCTGAAAGACCCCTGTAACATACTCATCCAGATCACTTATATAGTTACAAAACAAGGAGGGCACCATGTAATAAAATAGGCACTGAGTGTGTGAAAGTGTTTCTTGTTCTCATTTGGATTATCTTTTATTTTGCACACCAATCTGTGCTGTTAGGAAGAATACAGAACTTCATTGCAACTGTTGTTTATAGATTTTGTCTCTATGTGTGCACCATACTCGTGACAGACTCATTTTGAGTTCATTGTCATTTGTCATGAACTTGAGGCACCATTTAGGAAGTGATATTTTTGACTGTTGTTGGATTTAGACAGTTTTTTTTTATTTATTTTTAATTACCATTGACAGTTTATTACATTGAAGGGAAGATTTTTTTTTATTTAATGATATATTAAATATAAAAGTGAGGGATTGTTTTTTTCATTTTCCTTGTAATAACTTCTTATGCTGGCGAGAACTGGATACTCCAGGATATATCTTTTTTTTTATCATAGCTTTTCAATGATATCATACCTAAGGTGATTAATATGAACAATTATATAGACAATACTAACGGTTATAAAAATAGATATAAAAACAGGACCTTTATATTAAGAATATCTCCTGAAATAAAGTATCGTTTCTTGTTATATCCATTACCAGAAACAATACTTTCTTATATCTATTTTAATATGAGTTCGTAGGTTGTCTTTTTTCTGAACAGTATTCAGCACTATATATATACCACATCTATTCAAAATACTAAGAGTTATGACGCTTAAAAATCATATATATATATATATATATATATATATTACTGTAATTAAGTCATATGTATATATTAATATGTCCAATTAAAATGGGTTTTAACTTCCGTTTGCACTTGTGTAAATTGCAGGTATTGCAGTGGAATGTAAAGCTGTGATTGAAATAATTTTCAGTGAGAGATAATTTTCTGTGATTATTTGTGGGTATCAAATATGTGTGTTGGTATATTTTAAATAGTTTCGTGTGTGATTGATAATGTTTAATAAGTTATTAGTCAGTAGATGTTTGTATTTTAATGATGTTTATACATGTAGGTCAACCACCTACTTATTGCTTCACTTGTCGGTCTGGGCCATTGACTGTATAGATTTACTGTATTGAGCTTGTAATAATAAATGGGTTGTTTATTACATGATGTGTAGGATAAATAGTAATACATAATGTTTGTCTAATATGTAACCGTAAAATGAATATTTGGTGTAGTTAATGCAGTAAATTAGCGATATTTGAACTGTCGGACTGTGTAGTGTTGCTGTTGTGGCACAGGTAATTACCTATTAATAACCTCATTTGCAGCCTTGTTCTACAGTAATGGAATTAGCTCAATTGGGAAGATAGCCGATCAGATTTTCTATGCAAGGGGTCCTGAGTTCTATTCCAGCTGGGACAGTTTTTTTTTGTTTTTTGATTCTTATTTTTGTTTTATCTTTTCTTGTTGAGACTTAATATGAAAAATAGAACATGCTTTTAGCCAAATTCAATAACAAATGTGTCCTTTGTCTGCTTATTTTTCGTGAGTCTGCCACAAGGACAACCTGGACCAGCAGAGAAAGTAGATTTTGGAATGGTTTCAGTAAACGAGGCACAAATGTTTGCTTTATTAAGACAAAGTGACACACACTGGAATCAGTTTGCAAACTCAAAGGTCATACGTGGTGGTACATTTGTGCCTTGTGACTTAAGTGAGAGCCTGGACAAACAAATGATATTTTATACATTTGATGCTTAAGTATTTGTAAACCTGACATTTGAGCTAGAGTATCACTTCCATCTTGGTAAACATTTGTGCCAAACAATATGAGAGTCCACTGATCCTTTGTCAAGATAAAGCCCAGACAAGCAAATTTGCAATATTTTTTACCTTTAACCACTAAGTAAGACCTTGACCTTTGAGATAGCAATCTGGTTCATGTGTTGAAACTGCATCTAAGTAAGGCAAACATTTGAAAATCCACTGCTCCTTTGTCAAGTTAGCACACTCATTTTTGACTTTCACCTTATGAGTCTGACCTTGACCAAGAAATGGACTTGCCAGTTTTTCCCCCTTAGGAAAGGTAAAAATTAAGACTGCATATTTGATTTTCTGGACTTATTTCGCAATGGTTTGGCAGATTTTTAAGTTACTCGGCACAAATGTTTCTTTTTTTAAGACAGAGTGTGACACACAGGATCCAGATTGCCAGCAGCTCAAAGGTCAAGGACATACATGGAGGTCAAAGGTAATAAATAGCAATAGGCCTGTATGGGCTTTTACTTTTCCAATGACTGCAGGATTTTCAAATTACTTAACAGAAATGGGATTGTACTTGTCAAGAGTCATTTTATTAGCATAAATACATACTTGTTATAAGATATCTGTCTATTTACCACTACCGGCCTCAAAAATAGAGTCCTGTAAAATAAACTTGTCCAAAGGAACCCAGGTATTGCTATGATGTAAGTTCCCTTGGTGCATCCCTACTCATTTCCGTTTTGGAAGCGATTTTTGATTCTAGCATCATAGTTGGCATCTTATTTTTTTGCTTCCTGCATCCTAATTGTCTTTTGTGCACAGGTTTCTCTTCGGAGCAACTGTGCTCATCCTGCTCCTCTTGGGGAAAGGAAATTTGGGATCTGGCAACATCCCAAAAGTCATATTCAGGCAAAGGCGATGTTCATCATCTTTGTCGAATGAGATCTTGGGTTTTTCACAAGAGGCTTCAGCCAGTCCACCACCACATGAGGTGTGTATCTCACCGGCGAAGTCAGGTGTGGAGATTGATTATATCCAATGATCTCTGAACACTTGTCACCGACCGTCAGGCACTGGTAACTGGGCACTCTTCCCCTGTTGCTGGGCCATCGCTTGTCACCAGGTATTCATTGGTCACTGGGCATTTACTGGTCACCAGTTCTGGTGTGTTCTTACCTAGCCCCCCTATAATAAGTGCATGTCAGACCTCAACCCAGGGCCCCATGTACTCTGGCTGGCCCTACCCTAATGTGAACAATCAAACACCAATGTTCCCTGGCTGGCCACAACCAAACCAGCCTGTCCACTCCCCTATCAAGAAACAGCTAATTTTCTGTGACAGTTCAGTTTCGTTATGTTACCAACTTGGGTTTACCAAGTTTAGCTAAGTCTCGTGGTTCTGATGACCCTGACAGGCTACTCTATCCAGTCAGGTCTCTGAAGTTTTATTATAAGAAAGTTATTGTCATGAACTCAGGGCCCTTTCAACTTTTTAGGCTTTTCTTAATAAAGCTCTACTTGAGGATGTTCTTAAAGTGGCTTACAGATGTCTACTTCCACCTTCTCCGCATTCTACCTGAGGTCCTTCTCATCACAGGTTGACAACAATATTCAGGCTCTGATTGCTATAGTTGCCTACCAGAGTTGTGTAGTTTTCTCCGTGCTTCATTCTCCCATGTTACAGTTCTCATTCTTGGTTCAGCTTCTGTAGTGGTTGTGATCACTTTTCTTCTACTTTGAAACATGGCCCCTTCAGACTCTTCACAAAGAAAGGCAAAGATATGGCTATTCTCAGAGAGGGGTGCAGAATGATCCAGTTTGTACTTTGTGATGGTGCCCTCCAGTTCTGGCAGGACCATGATCTGCTTCAGTGGAAAACCTTCCCACTATTGCTACGAAGTCATATCTGGGTTATAACAGGTATGTATTAATGTTGTTAAAATGTAGTTTTTACAGTAAAACTAACCTGCTGTTGCTATTTTTGACTCTCCTTGGGTTATGGCTTAGGCATGTACTGAGGGAACTTACATCATAGCAATATCTGGGCACCTTGGACAAATTTATTTTACAGAACTCTGTTTTGGAAGCCGGTAGTAGTAAATAGATATCTGGGTTATAACAGGTAAGTGTTAACTGATTAAAATTAGTTTTACTGTAAAAACTACATATTATTGCATGGTGGACTTTTCAGCTTGTATTTAAATAACATCAAATATCAATCACTGACAAAAAGCAGGGTAGTGGAGTATTATTCAGTTTCAGTGATTGCTTTAGTTTTGTGGATAACTCTTTGTGTCTGGTAGCCCAGTCTTTTAGAAACTTTGCATAATGCTAGTACTATGAAGTACTCTGCAGTGTCCGTATCCTTGGTATATACATGAAGGTGAACTCAGTATTGTCAAGACATTCATCAAATTGAATTGTTAAATACACTGTTGAACTGAATCAATAGTACATTTAGGTAATCCATCCATAATTAAATTGTGATCACAGTCAATCAAATGATGATGGGAATTTCATAGTAAATGCAAGCCTTTATAGACATAGAGCAAAAGAGCCTATAACTCCAAGTCAGTGGATGCTTGCATCTGCACTGAAGTTTTTTTAAGCATTTGAAGAACGATGATAATAATTAATGATGGATGGATTACCTTAATTAGCTATTGGTTTTGCAAAATGATGGCAGTCATTCAGGGGCAATATTGTTCCAGTTCATTTTAATCAATGTTTAACAGCAGACTAGACAAGTATGAACTTATTATAATTTTATTGACATCAAATTTACTGCTGTTTGAAGGTAAACTGAAAGAGAACATGATAGTGGTAGAAATATTTGGTTAGACTAATTTACATTTTGTAGCAATTTGCTGTGCATAGTATATATCAGGCCTTTTTTGTGTGTGTTTTGGGGAAAGGTGGGGGGTCCTTTCAGGAGGGGAAAATATATCGATCAGGGGAAAATTTACTAACGAAGAAAACATTAAAAAAAGACACCAATTATGCTGTAACTGAAACACACTTGTTTATTTTTATTTCATTTTATAATTAAATTTACAATAATATGTCTATTGCTTTCCTTGCGTGTCACTTTTTTTAATAATGAAAATACGTTTTTGTCATATGAATTTATAGATTTAATTGGGGAAAAGGGTATACTTATTTGTGATGGGGAATAAGGCCGAATATCGGCCCCAAAATCAGCATAAAAAAGGCCTGTATATACCCCTATTCACAACAAGAATCATAGTAGAAGCATTTAACCCTTTCCCTCATAGAGGAAACCATGAAAAGACCTATGCGAACAACATAAAACCAGATCTCGCAGGCTGATCAGGTTTTATGCTGTTCGCTGCTCCTCAGTGGTCTGGAAATGAGGATTTTGTAATCAAATTTGGTAAGGTTTAACTGTGGTTTTTTCTGCAGATCAGGCTTTATGTGATACCTATTGAGTGCGTCAAAATGAGTCTATATGAGGGAAAGGGTTAAATGCAGTTTAATGCATATAAAAATGTTAATATTTTAATGAATATAAAATCTGTTAATTTACAACAGAAATATGCTTATAATTATATCTGTAACTCTATTGGTAAATTGGACAAATCACATTTTATGTTAAATATTGGGACACACAGATATCTATACAAATCTCTATCTCTGTACAGAATCTGAGGCAGGGATGTCAAATGAGGCAGAGGTTGAGGCTTCAGCATTTACTGTTAAAGGTGAATGCCCAGATGAAGTGGAATTCCATTTCACGAAAGACCGGAAGCTGTATGTTTCAAAAGGTTTCCTCATCTACTGCTCTCCTGTATTCAAAAGGATGTTTTCTCCGAACTTCAAGGAGGGTGCCACAGGAATTGTCAACATGGAAGCGAGGAACTATGAGGACTATCTGGAGTTTTTATGTGTTTTAAATCCAGGAGAACAGAAACAAGTAACAGGTGAGTACAAAACAACTAATTGTGCCCCTACCATTCTATGCTTGGGTGACCAGAGACAAAAGTTGTTAACACTTTCAAAATTACAACATGGATTAGTTCCTTTTCAGTCTGACATTGGATGTTAAAGGCTTTCCATAGGCTACTATGACTTCCTCCAATGTCATGGACCTTGCAAAGGCCATCATCAGTGCCAACATGAAAACTTTCATAAGCAGTATATCAGTTCCTATTTAATTGTTGAAAAGAAAAAGTGAAGAATAACTGCCTCTTCCATGGCAAATATTGTAACCCCTTGATCACAAGAACTACTAGTTATTGGATTGTATTTGCTATCAAAAGATTGATAATGCCATTTTTTTTTTTTTCAGATAAAAACATGTTTGCTGTGTTGGAGTTAGCCGAGGAATACCAGATTTTGCCTCTTATTGAATCGTGTAAACAGTTAATGCTTACCACAATGTCAACATTAATGAAATCCTTTGAACCACTTTCTGAATTAGACCACTGTATCTTAAAGCAAGCGACTACTATGAAAATGTTACTGGATATTCTCTCCCGGTGTGTGCTTTTTTCATATCCTTTGATACAAACTGAATGCTTAAACAATATTTCACGATTCGGGTCTTTGAATTATACTGACTACAGAGAATATGGTCCTAAGTGTCCTTA
>CM037788.1:54747244-54797244 GCA_021229015.1 Solen grandis
TTTATTTCTATAATTTAACACGAGTAAATTACTACAATATAGGTAAGATGGGTGCATACTGCACTTCTTCCTGTTGTTTTTTTCCGGTTGCCTCAAAAAATTCTGCTGCAATGCCCAATATGTTAAACTTCAGACGTATTTGTCTCTTTGTTAGGCCAAACACATACCAATATAAAATCGCAATAATCATTAGGAAATTAATTGTGTAATGATACATCAAGTATTCAGCAGCCGTATGTTATCCAACGATGGATTACAAATGGATGTAAGTGCTTTTTTTATCGAATTTTGAAGTTTGTCTCTAATAAGGATAATTTTCCTTAGAAATATGTAAGTAATGACAAAATTTTAGATAGTTCTGATATGGCGTAAGAATGCAAATCGAAATCTCAAGTTCGTCTCTAATAAAAAAAATTCTACTTTTTATCCGTTTTTTAATGTTTTCATTGTCAAATATATATATTTGAAAAAGATATATAGACGAATGGATGAACGTATCATTAAAGCAATAAAATATACACATAAAATATAAATTAAGCAGTTTTTTTTTTAATCTTAATCTAATGATTTTGATTTTAATTTCTCAAGTTTTGATCTCATTTTCTTGTGTTCTTAAATACTTTCTACTTTTTATCCGTTTTTTTGCATGAAATGCATTCAATCTATCGCTGGCGAGTACTTGTGTTATTATCACACAATTAATTTTCTTACGTTTATCTCTATATTCACAGGTTGTCAGTTTAGATATTGCCATTACAAACAGTATGACATGTTCTTGTTTCCTTTTCTGATCAATAGTTTAACATTGAAACCTCAAGGAGAACAAGATATATAAATGAGAACAAGATATATAAATACTTCACTTTCAGTTGATTTTAAAAACCATGCACAGTATTTAAGAATGATAAATTTCATTTTACTGTTAGGGGAATATTTTAAGAAATATCTCATTATATTGCTTCAGTTTGTTTCTGATAAATTATGCATAATTAACTGTATTACACACGATACGCCTTCAACATCAATTAAATTTCTCCTTATTTCTCTGCTTATATAAACCGGTCCAGTTAACACTACCTATTTTAGAATATCACTTCTTACAAATGAAGGAACAAAATGTAATACAAGATAAATTAACACTTCTTTTATAAGATAATGCTTCATCAATATGTAAAGTGCTGAAAAAATACCCGTAGATTACATTGATTATAATGTAGGAGGTACATGCAAGTTTCTTTATAAAAATATCATGTATGGCAAGTAATTTGTACTCAGCAATTATTTTTAAGTAGTGCAAGACGATTTGATTGTAGCTTTTTTCAAGTAATCGAATTTTTAGACTGGCGGTATCCAATCTTTTGTACATATACACAAACGTAGGCATTGTTTAATTGCATAATCAACACAGTTGTTTTCGTCGAACTGTATCAATCCGCGCTCAGTATCAATTCAGTGCGACTGTGTTTACCAAGTTCACTAATATAAAGTGAAGTCATGACCTCTTTAGGTATGCAATTTATGAATGGAACCTCAAACCGGATCATTATGAAGCAAATCAATAGCGCTTAAAGCACTGATAGACTGGCGGCGGTGTGATCATGAAACAAGAGAAGGTTCAGCTGAATTATTACTAGTCACTAGGGGATGCAGGAAAACGTGTGGAGTTTAGGGCCTCAAATGGCCTTTACCTCCATCAATTTTAACCTTGCTTAAACGTTGCAGTTCTAATTATAGATTTATCATCATATTAATCTTGCTGATAGTCCTCCTCGCATTGTGTGCTATGATTGTTTCTGTGATACACCTGGATCCGGTGTCTAGGCATTCAAATTATATTATCAAACATTGGATAAATACTATATTATCAAACATTGGATAAATACTTTCAAATGTTGCTAGGATTAGGCAAAAGGAAGCCGCACTCACCTGAACTACGAGTATTTATCTGAATTAGACATTATTTTACTCAAATGATTTTTTTTATATTTTTGATTATCCGTTAAGCCATTGCTTTTCATACGATATGATAATCCAACGTAGTTAGAACCAAACACTCGGTGGTTGTTAATCATTTCTTATCAGTGTTCAAAACCGTGCATTTGGTTTCAGGATCAACCAGTCCACACACTGTCCATCAAATTTCACAATGTTACCCACCATGCTCACTAAAAACGTAAAGACTGGCAATCAATCTTTAATTCCCCCATCTCAGAAGATATGAAGCATATACTGACAATGTGAATTTGAAGTAGTTACAGACACAAATATATATGCAAATATTCAGACAAATGCATGATGAAATAACCAATAAGCTGTTTGAACAATGTCAAGTTACACATATTATGAAAATAGGAATAAATTGTGATAATGTGAACAGCCAATATACACTGTATATTATCAAACCTAACAGAGAAGCATAAATCTTTGAGTTTAGATGGACACCCCGTATAACATATATATTTACGTGAATCTAACCATAAAATCAGGCATGAACATAGCGAAATGACCTGGCTAAGAACTTGTAATTGCCTGTATCCCTGAGGTTTCGAAAGATCGGAGCACATAGGACCCGTAGAGAAAAGTGTGCATTGTCTTATGATATCAACTGGCAAACAATAGAGCTCCATATTCTAGCAGTATGTCATGTATAAATTACACATGCACTTAATGAATGACTAGTGTTCGATTATGTTGCATATTAAGGCACTTGGCACACAATGACGCTTCTTTTAGAACAGGTTCATACAACGCCTGTGCCACTGTTATCCTCGCCGTCCTTGTGCTGCGCGACTGTACTTACAAACGCCATATATCACAGCACGGTATACATAGAACACAATATTCTTAAAAACGGCAAAGCAAAGTTGTCACATATGAACACTCTACAGTTCCATTTCCGCTCGTCTGATGTATAGACAAGTCTTTTGATGAGCCGTTTCCATGCATACTTTGTCGGCAATACTAGCTGGATTAATCAATGTATTGTTTATGAATGTCTGTAAGTCTATATTAGGTATATCACCATATAAAACGGTGTTTGCTCATGAAAGGAATATCGAATATCTTCGTAGCAAATATTTCTGCATGTACTGTTTGTATTCAGGCATAATATTTTATACAAAAACATAATGGTAACAATATAACCCATTTTTTTTATTATCCAACGATTGCCTCGCACATGTCTGATCTTGCGTTGCTGTAAACCCTTGAATCCTTTTTACTATAAATGTTGGAATCAGTTGATTATCTCCATGTATAGGGCGGCAGATTGCACCATAATTCGCATCCAAATAATCCAATGGACTTTAACTATTCTCTGTACAAGTCAATATTTGATATTAAAAGATTAACCCATCGGTTTTAACATCTAGGGGGTCATAACATAATAGAATTTCTGGCCTTCTGCAGTCGGTCTTCTTTGCGACCAATCATTTTAGATTAGAGTCATGTCGAGTACCCAATGGACCACGTATCGACCTGAATGATATAAATGTCCGCATACGATATAATATGGGCGGGGCGGTGCGTCGCTTTGTGAAATAATTGTATTTGATTTGTCTATATTCATGTCTATTTTCATGTGCAACAATATCCGTTTACGATGTATTCTATGCGTTAAAGGCGGAGTGGGATATTTGCTATAGGGGAAATATCACCCGCGAACGATGGGTTACCGCCAAGACCGAATGAACAGTTCAACCATTCTTGCTTCTTCTAGAGAATACAATATATTATATAATATTCTTCTCAAGCATCAAAACGCAACACATGATTTAGCAATGTGTATGTAAAATATAATTTAATGTAATTAAATTTTTTTGAGTGGGTCCTTCCAGTTATTTGGTGGAATTTACCCGTGGGTATTTTAGTGGAGTGATCCCATTAATATTGGGTCACGTGATCTTTCCGTGTAGAACAAAGTCCGAGACGCTGTGTACAGACGGGGGGCGTTTGAAAAAAATTGTCGAAATGTACAGATGAATTTCTTCGTTGGAAATTCTAACTGCATTTACCAGCTGAGTATTTCCTTTGTGCTCGTCCTTTGTTAAAGAGTGCGTAGCGTCCTCTTGTTAAATATGCAAGAGAAATTATTACTTATTTAAAAAAATTTATGTGATTGCTTATTGTCGGATGGTTGTGTAATCATCAAAATGTCTCACAATGTAATTATTGGGGTCATAGTTTTTAAAACGGCTGCGGACGCTAGTCAATAGTGGCATTTTGCCAGAAAATTTGGTTTAAACAAAGAAAGTTCACCGTGTTATGCAAGGATTCGGTGGGCTTGCGTTACATACACGCGCTAATTGCATTCTGCAGATGCTGAACTTGCAGGCAAGGATCTTGTGCTTATGATATCGGCTCGAATGATCTTTGTGACCCTCCCTACAACAAACCGATTTGCTTTGAATTTGTCAGTTATGCGTCCTTTTTGGTCGTTGGGTTGAAAGTGAAAGCCGGGGCTATTTTTCAGTGCTTACCAAGGAGGCTCGAACCTTATGTAGGATTAATGAAAAGGTAATTGAAGCAAATATTGCAGTTGAGGCTCTAGTAGCTACAGCCAATTTACCACTGTTTTTTTGGAAGCATAGAGGAATGTTGAACTGTGATGTAAATATTTATTGCGAGGATGGCATTCACCTTTCTCAGCAAATTGGTTACCAGACAGGCGCGTAGCTGAGCCCAAATTGATTTTACGCACTCTGCTAGGGGGGGGGGGGGGGCATCTCCCCCGGATTTTTTTGTAATTGGAACGGTCTATGGTGTCTTTCGAGTATACTATACAACATAGAATGTGGTCCTATTTGACCGTGCAAAAGATATAATTGTATTACTGAAAGACAAAAAATCAAGTCTTCTTTTTCAATCCATATATTGCATGCAAATTATCATCTGCAATTTTAAAACAAACGTACAATATTATACATATCTCCTGTTGAACAAAGTGCACAACAAAACATCATATAATGGGCGTTCAGACTGTTTAGCTATTGAACTTTGATAGAGATGGTATATAACGGTAAACACGCTTATAAAATGCAAGTGCACAAAATGAACACAATGGAAAACATACGTCCCGCTAGAGTTTCTGCAAACTGTTTTTAAAACACATTTAATTACAATGTATTCCAATACGTGGTCATTTTTTTTTTTCGCGCACGATGCCATTTGATGTGGAATGTAGCTGGTCAATCTACACACGAAATAAGAGGGCTAGTCTTCGCTCCCTTTCTACGTGCAACACATCTATAATGTGTCGGGCGTTTATGTCCCTATCACGGTGAATGCTCATCAACCCAAGCCCAGACAGTCTACCGGTGGTCATTGTTGATCGTAGGTAGGTTTTCACCCTTCTCATTGAGCTGAATGAGCGCTCTGCAGTGGCTGTTGAAACGGGCATTGCCCGTAAAATGTGGAGGCATGTTGACACATTTGGGTACAGCTCATCGTTCATGGGGTGCTAATGTATCACCTAAGGTATCATAGACAGGACCATCTCCATCACACCTATTTCTCCAGCGACTAACCTCTCGTTGAAACTCCTCAAGTGATCAGCCGGCAGATCTCGCGAAAAGGTGGCGTATAATGCCTGTACAATATCGTTGTCGATATGCTCTATTTCGCTTGGTATCAGATATTGTGCGTTAAACCTTTCGGGCCCTTTTGAATGAGCCTGGTGGATAGTTCCGCGATAAATGGTCGACGAATGGAAGGTACAAGTTGCGTCGCCATATTGTGAGGTCGTGTCTGCAGGCGCATTCTGTCGATGTTGTTGTCTATGGTTGCACACTGCTCGTGGTCGGGATGGTTCGACACCAACTGCTTGGGCCATATCGACGGACTTGTTGTAAAGGCATCCCACACCGCTGGATCATTTCTTTCTTCAGCAACCTGACGAGAAACTGTCCTGTGCCTCTCTAACTGCTTCAACTAAGTCGCAGGTCTTAAAAGCTGCAGCATTTGTGAGAGCGGCACAAGTCCAGAAAGAACGTGTTCTATGGCGACGAGACCTACTATGAAGCCGAACTGAGTGACCGCACTCTGAATGCACCACCTTGGCGTCACCAAGTTAAGGCTTAGGTCCTCTAAGCAGTTAACAACGGTTGGGTACGAGCACTTAAACGTATTCAGGGCGTCTGCTCAGGTGCCCATCGAGTTTCGCATAATGACTGGAGTTTTGTACGACTCTCCATCTTTCGCGGCAAGCTTGGTCGTTCCCCAAAACGTCCCGAAATCTTAACAACCGTTTTCCCGAGTAATTGAACAGAAAGCCACTTCTTGTACAGTCCTTCCCATCATGTTTCTAGAGAGTGGCTCCTCAGATGCATGTATTATTGTAGGTTTAAGCAGTGCGCCTTGCAGTGCGTGTAAATTGCATCGGGAATTATCTGCCTACCCGCGCTTGGACGCCACGGAATCTTCCGGACATTTGGACGCCCCTCGTAACCTTGACCCCTCATTTTCATTATATCTACTCCGGCTTGTCTAAGGTTGGCTACAAATGCATTTGACAACGCTTCACCAGTTGTTGATTCGCATTCAGCGAAAGCAATAAAGTCTTCTCTCACTGAACTGGTAGTGGCGTCAAAGTACCTCAAACAAAGTGCCATTTGCTCCATGGTGGAGGCGTCCGTGGCTTCGTCAGCAATAAAACCAAAGAATGGGGCACTATTGCATTTCTGCACTATTTCCTCTTTGAGCTGATCACCGATGATTGAGATTAGTTCGTTTTGAATTTCGGGTGAGGTGTAATATTGTCCTTGGGTCACCATTCTCTAAATGTTCCCTAAGCACTAGATTGTATTTTTGATTGGTACTCCAGCAACGCCTTAAAGTTACTGGCACTGTCGTTATGCCCACGTAACGCCAAATTCTGTTTGCCACACAAGATGATAGTGTCAACTATTCCTTTCAAATGAGTCTGTTCTTACAAACTATGGCATCATGAGCAGAGAAATCGATTGTGCGATGTTCTTCAATTTCCCGGACATTACTGACTCGAAGTTTCAGCCGCTTCAAGAGATTCTACGTGTGTCTTACATTTTATATGTGCGGTGATGGTCTTACCAAGATTGCTTGGATCGGTTGCTGGTTGCGACACAAAGACAGTTTCTTTCTCTGCAGCGATTCCCCCGAATAAGTGGCACGGCCCACAATATGCTCCCTCTTTGGACTTTGAATAACGTAGCCATGTGTTTTCGACAAACCAATGCGCCTGAATTTTACGGAACTTCCCGTTGATGTACCTGCAGAGAGAATAATACGATTATGTACTTGACTAGTCAGCATTAATTTTGTAATACTTCCGTCATTTTGAAAAATGCTCAAAACCAAATGGAGATGATCCCAAAACACAATGATTGAACAAAATTATATTTAAAAAAATCCTTAAAATAAGTGATACAGGTGGGGCTCGAACCCGCGCCGGAAGATGACAGTTGCTTACAATGCCGTGATTACAACCAACCACTCGGCCATTGTGTCTCTTCAATAACGTGCGCACTCTATATAATACATAAACTTAAAGCCTTCTGTCGTGACCGGATCTGAGACTGTGACTGTTTTAAACTTTTACACATATGAAAATTGTTTCATATTATACAATAAATGCAATTATGATTGTATTAAAATATGTAAAATAATTATTTACAAAATGTGAGTATTCAATATGGTTCTAAAACACTCAAGCAGCGATATATCTGCCAGAATTTAGTATTGTTAAAGAAATGTATTTACCTGCTGGGGAATGTAAACTGATGCACAGTATCCCATTTACTCTTTAAGAGACACATTCGGTCATTGTCATCGGATATCCTCTCATGAAAAGCATCAGGGTATGGTGGGTTGTGAGGGTTTAAAAGTGTAGCCATTTTTCTTCGAAAAATTCGCGCGAACGCAGATGTAAACATTTACAAGGAGAGGACCCAGACAACTTAATTAATAAAGAGGAGTAATTGATAGACATGAACCCGTGTTATGTCTAAGTACTCCCTCGACTGTATATTCTTAAGGTAATCGACAAAGGTTAACTACAATGAAAATATATGAGTTTATTGTTATGTGTTACTTTGTTTGTTTTTTCATAATTTTTATTCTTAGAATTTCCGATAGTCTGCACCTCACCCCCCTTAACTCCCAGTGTACATTTTATTGCTTTTTTCGAATTTATTTCATTTTTTTTTTTCGACCTGTCTAAAATTATTTTAACGCACGTGCGTACGTGCGTAAGCCTAGCTACCGCCTGCCAGAAGTATGTTCGTAGTGTGCGTGACGCATAATCAGAGTTGCAAATTGGCAGTCACAAAAACATTGATAATTTAGTTGACAACTTATATCCTAATTGGGGATTTCGAAAATTCAAAGGATTAGATCTGTGTTATTTATTTTAAAAGCAAAGTTATTTCTGCAGTTTGATATGTAGTAATTTAGCCGTGATTTGATTGGTCAGTTTCGGTAAGGAACGATAACTCTTTAGTACTAGGATTGCTCGTTCATTTTTTCTGTCAATCTCAATTATTATTTTTCAGTGATTTAATGATTTGACTGATATTTAAGGTTTCATTTCATGTGATTTTGATTTATATTTATTTATTGGTCTATTGTAATTTAGCCATCACATTTATTGTTAGATATTTCAAAATAAGCATGCTTTCTTCTTGGAATACTTCCTTCCCTGTATCTCTACTGAGGATAAAACATTATATTTTTCAAGGGGGGGGTGATTAGGTCCCATACTTGTGAAATTGTTTGCTAACGTTTGTGTTTGCGATGAATGTTTATTTCCCGGAATCAATACTTATTTGAGTATTACACAAATTATATTAGGAATGTTTATTTCTCCTGTATCACTGCATATTTGTGTAAGCATATGTGGTGTTTAGGGAATGTTTATTTCCCTGACTGTACTAATACATATGTGTAAGCATATGTGGGTTTTAGGAAATGTTTATTTCCCTGCATTAATGCATATTATGTGTAAGCATATGTGGTTTTTAGGGAATGTTTATTTCCCTTCATTAGTACATATGTGTAAGCATATGTGGTGGGCGAAGAACGTGTAGTTCCATTGTATCCAGAAATATATGTATGTATATGTGTTTAGGGGAATGTGTATTTTCTCTTATCAGTGCATATGTGTAAGCATATGTGGTGGGAAAGGTTCTTGACAGATACATATCATTTAATTAGCTGTATGCTTTATCTCGTATTTGGATAACAGTTAGTTGAACATATCATGTGTTAGATGCACTAACTGTTTGTGCTCTGGTTTTATTTGCATTTTTGCATTCGGTTATCTGATTGGTTGATAACTTGCAGGTGATGGCTTCTGCCGCTAAGAAGAGACGTTCCGAACGGGAGAAGGCTCTGGTAGCAGACACTGCAGCAGCTGTTGTTGACATTCTAGAACAGAGAGGCCTCCTCCCAAAGTGTGCCAGTGACGATGATGCCATCTCTACGGGGCAACCAAGCCAGGGTGTGGAAAGTGTGAGGGACAAGGAGCAAGGTGCTACTGCTCCCGATGCTAATGACTCGGCATTATCTCAACTTGACATGGCCACAGTGGCGCAGGAGGGCGGACTAGCCGAGCAGATTCGCTCAGCCCTTCAAGTTGACTCGGAGAAACCAGTATGGACGGGTTCCAATCATCTGAAAACTCTCAGGGTTGCGACTTTCAGTAACTCCACGAATACAAACTTTGATATGGGACAACAAGTTCATAGAAATGAACGACTTGTTAAACAAGACAAATACGCAAGAATTCACCTTGCAAATGTCGGCTACTGGGAATCTGTCCTTCACCCAAAAGGCAAACAAGAGGAATCTGTCCATCGCACAGTGGCTGTCAGCCTTCACCATGTATATGGATGTCCGGATTGCCAAATATCCAAATGAGGCGTCCGGACTTCTATCATATATGAATTTGATGCGTGAACTAGAGCGGGTTTATGGGACAAGTGTGTTCAACTACTATGACAGGAATTTTAGGATGTTAAGGCAGTCTAAAGACCTGCAGTGGGGTGCTCTACATCAAGAACTATGGATAAAAGCAACTACATTATTTGTAAAGTCTAATCTGAATGTTAGTGGCAGTAATGGTAATCCCCAGCTGCGTTACTGCTATAAGTACAATAAACCAGCTGGCTGCCCAGATAAGGCTTGCCGTTACCAGCATGTGTGCAAGCACTGTAGGAAAAGTCATCCTGAATTTCGTTGTTATTCCCGTCATGGCAGGCAGTTGAACTCGGGTGTCCCATCTCCCTCTTCTGACACAAAATTCAAATCAGTTTCAGGCCTTGATCATTCTTTTCGTGCCAACCCCAGTAAGAAGTAATATTTTGCACATGTACTTGGCAGGCTACCCGCTAGAGGAAACATCATTTTTGGTAGATGGCTTTAAAGTTGGTTTTAGAATTCCATACGATCCACAAAAAATGCCACATCATACTTTTTCCCGCAATCATCCTTCCGCATTGCATAATAAACAAGCAACTACAGACAAAATTCTTGAGGAAATTCATCATGGGCGAGTGTTAGGGCCTTTCAAAACCAAACCTAATAATTTAATTTGTTCTCCTTTGGCTTTAATACCAAAACGAGACGGAAAATTCCGCTTAATCCATGATCTGTCATTTCCGAAAGGGCATTCCGTGAATGACTCAATCGACAAGTCACATACAGAAGTTCAATACGATTCCATTGATACTGTCATTGAAAAGGTCAAGCTATGCGGACGCCATGCTCTTATGGCGAAAACCGACATTGCAAATGCATTTAGACTAATTCCCATCCACAGGGATGATCGGTTTTTATTGGGTTTCTCTTGGACGTTAGAGGACACGATAGAGTATTTTGTAGATGCTTGTTTAGCCATGGGCCTTAGTGTATCATGTCAAATTTTCACTCGTTTTAGCAATGCATTGCAATTTATTATGGAAAACAAGTTTAACGCTATTATGAGCCATATCATAGATGATTTTTTTCTTTGTGGGGCCAGCCAATTCAAATATTTGTTTGCAGAATTTAAATCATTTCCTTGAAGTTTGTCGACACATCAACATTCCCATAAAGTCAGAGAAAACAGTTTCTCCCTCAACTTGCTTGATTATATATGGCATAGAGGTAAATTCTGATGAAATGATAACCAAACTTCCTAGTGATAAATTACAAAAAATTAGATGCAAGCTTACTGAAATCAAAAGACGGCGCAAGGTTACCCTTCAAGAATTGCAATCCTTGCTTGGCCTGTTAAACTTCGCGTGTTCCTGTATGGTACCAGGGCGCACCTTTTTTGCGGCGACTGTATAACTTAACAATCGGCTGTTCAGTTCCATCTCATTTTATTCGCTTAAACAAAGAGGCTAGAGCGGATTTAGAAATGTGGAGCTTATTTATGCAACACTTTAACGGTCGCTGTATGTTTTTAAATGATGATTGGGTTGAGGCTAGAACTTTACATTTATACACTGATGCTGCATCAACAATAGGTTGTGCCGCTGTATTTGGATCGGAATGGATAGCAGTAAAATGGCAAAACTTGTTACAAAAGTTTCATATTAATATTTTGGAACTCATTCCTATTGTCATTGCAGTGGAAATCTGGGGACGAAAAATGTCGAATCACAAAATAGTTTTTCATTCTGATAATGAGGCTACTGTTTGTGTCATTAACAAAAAGACATCAAAAGATGCAGTGATGATGCGCTGGCTAAGACATTTGGTGTTATTATCAATGAGACATAATATTTTGTTTAAAGCAGTGCATGTTCCAGGGCACTCAAATGTGGTGGCTGACAGTTTATCGCGTTTTGATTTTCAGAAAGCTTTCCAAAATGCTCCGCACCTCAACCTGGCCCCTCTAAAGATTCCGGACCACTTATGGACAATTTAAGTGCCACAGCTAGAAATATTATAGGACGGGCCATAAATCACAGGACAAAGAAACTGTACCTCCACTATTGGACACACTATGAAACATTCTGTAATAGTAACAACCTGAAAATTGGATTGCCAGTGCCTGTACCGTATTTATTAATTTTTTTTGCTGATTTGTCTGAAAAAGGTTATCGCAGTAACACTTTATCTTCACATGTGTCTGCCATTGCTTATATTAACAAGCTGTTTGGGTTTTCAGATTACAATGACTCATTCCTTGTCAAACAATTTCTGAAGGGGGTAAAGAACGGAAAGTCCTTACAAACGAGTGCCGATTCACGTCTGCCTATTTCTCTATCCCTACTGAAAAAGATGATTTATGCATTACCAAGAATAGTGCCCAATACTAACAAAAGGGTGTTTTTTGCAAACATGTGTCTTTTGGCTTTCCATGGTTTTTTGAGGATTGGGGAAATCTGTGTCAAGGCTGATAGTGATAGCTCATCTGTGTTACAGTTTAATGATGTAAAGGTTATAGGTAGTCATGGAAATATCTGTGGGATCGAACTGACCTTGAGGAAATATAAGCACAGTACTCAGGCAGCAACTTTGTTTTTGCCTGTCCATGGTCAAGAATTGTGTTTGTGCCCGGTGGCGGCTACACAACTCTATTTATCTTTAGTAAAACACGCCACTGGTCCATTCTTCCAATTTTCAGATGGAACACCAGTTACCTACAATTTTTTTTCAGAAAGACCTTGCAGGATGTAGTAAAATTTGTGGGATATGATAGTCTCCGCTATAAATCACACTCATTTCGGATAGGGCCGCAATAAATGCAGCCATATTAGGGTTTTCAGAAGAGGAAATAAAGAGAATGGGGCGTTGGAAGTCAAATGCTTTGCAAAATTATATCCGCTTGCCAGTGCTGCGATTGCAGAGTCATCGATTGGCTATTTAAAACTATTCGAGTTGACCACTGCGTAGGTAATCAGGGATGTCATTTAGGTCTACTCGTTTGTCATTGGGTTGATGTGTCGAAAAACTAGTTAAGTCAATTTGTTGAAACAGTAGGTAACAATGTGGGGTAAGTCCAGCAGAAGGCTGCTTATCTGAGATACATACAAATGTTGTGTAAAATTTCATTTTATTTTATTAGTGACTTTTCGGTTGGTCACTGTTTCAGAGAGTATTTTCTACAATTGAAATCCTTTGCATATATTGTTCTTACGGGCAGATCTTACATGTACAGTTGAACTAGAAGGAAGGCCAGTTTAAGTCTGCTTCCATACAGAATTGTGTACATTTATCTTATTGTTATGTAACACCTTAATTTTGATACCAAGTCTAAACTATTGTTGTAGTGGATGGCCAGCAAAAGGCTGCTTCCCTTGAATATTTTTAGGTCCTGTGAAAAAGAAACTAACTTGATATAATATGGTCGTATCACGTTTGAGTCCGTGTGAGTCATTCAGGATTGTTGTAGTCAGTTCCATTTGTTATTCCTTATATTCTTATAAAGAAGTTCAGCATAAGGCTGCTCCATAATACATTTTTATGGTTCACTTTTGCAATTTACAAAGTTCAGCACAGTGTATTATTCTTGAAAAGTTAACTTCTAATGTACAAACTCATTTTGCATTATGAGGCATGGGACGAGTCCAGCATAAGGCTGCTCATTTTTAACAAAACATTTTGCCTTACAATACATATATAAACACACGGTATAGTTAGTATATATGGTCTTCTTTTCTTTAATTTGTATGCTTAAAGTTTTCAAGAGTTGTACTTGTGTTTCTAGGGGTTCTCAGGGGGGACTCAACTCGCCAGCATAGAGCTTGGCCAGTTGTTGGTGGCGGGTTGTTTTTCCCACCTATGTGCGTTCGCCAGCTTTATATTCAAATTGTGTTTATAAATCTAGTCATATTGTAGTTGAAATCCATTTTGCGTCATTTTTAAATAAATGACATGTTCACATAAATCTTTAGTTGTTATTATTGCGAACTCACATATGAACTGAGACCCCCTATGTGAAGTAATGGGTTGGTGGAAGGAGAAGATTCAAATATAATTTAATGTAATTAAATGTTTTTGAGTCGTCCTTCCAGGTTATTTGGTGGAATTTACCCGGAGGGTATTTTAGTGGAGTGATCCCATTAATATTGGGTCACGTGATCTTTCCGTGTAGAACAAAGTCACGAGACGCTGTGTACAGACGAAGGCGTTTGAAAAAAATTGTCGAAATCCACCATCTTTCCCCTACCACCACCCTTAATGTAGATATTACCTAAATTTGTCTCTCTTGAAAGATATATGTTCCTAACATGCCACAATTGCTTAAATTTTCTAGTCAATTTATAGAATTTTCTAGTCAATTTGTTGATTGCTCTAATTTGCGTGCCACAATGTGTTAATTTTGTAATTAGTCTGTCTTTGTTTATTGGTTGGCGGGTTGTTTGTCCCACCTATGTGCGTTCGCCAGCTTTATATTCAAATTGTGTTTATAGATCTAGTCATATTGTAGTTGAAATCCATTTTGCGTCATTTTTAAATAAATGACATGTTCACATAAATCTTTAGTTGTTATTATTGCGAACTCACATATGAACTGAGACCCCCTATGTGAAGTATTGGGTTGATGGAAGGAGAAGATTCAAATATATATTATTAATAAAGTTTTATGCGGGTTAAATGTCTGAAAGCTAATAGCTAAATCTGAAAGAAGGGTGTTTCTGGTGCTTAGTTTACTACGAGTACACTATGCATAAGTTTTATTTAATGCACGAGTAAACATTCAAAAAATATATTTTTCTCGCGTATTTTTCGGGCATACCTCATCGAATAAAATACATTGCCACTTTCTAAACGTTCAACTACTTTTTGGACTAAACTTCGCTTCCTTTCGTATTAAGTATTGGTAATGGTTTTAGTGTTTGTAATATTGAACTAAACAATTAAATGCACATCTTTTTTATAAAAATGGATGAACAAATACCATTATCATATAATATGATATCATCAAAATACAATATCTACAATAACTTACATTTCAATAATTTACATGTATTCATTATGAACTCATGATTCATTTAGCTTATTGCTCTTTATACATTTCAATTCAATTCCAATATATTTGTTGAAGAAGGAAGTTTCTTACATGAACCAAAATTCGATGAAACATGAAAATAAAATGACATATACGCAGCAAATTATATCTTATCAAAACCAAACAATAAACTGTCTTTCTGCAAGATCTATATGAATTCACCTATACAATATTCTCTATTATACGGCACAATCGACATCACAACGATAATAGACATCGATCCTATGTATATCTCAGATACGACCTATATGTTAGACACCGCTTCAAGTAATATGTTGTACTTCTGATGTTACAGATGAAGCTGTAAGAAGGGATTTGTATCGAATGTTGTTAAAGGCGATAATTTGCGCGATTTTTATGTCTGAATTAATTCGGGCATTCTACTCACGTATATGCATGATGTACGATATTCTTGAACACTTTATCCAAATTGTCTCATGTAATCGTCTTTCAGTTTTACCTGCTGTTTATACTCGATGCAAGACGAAGAATCGCATGTCTTCATAAGAGTGGTTTCCTAGTGCAAAATGTGCGTTTATTGGTCGATCCCTTGTCAGTCTAACATCCCCCAGGTGCCCCTGCATTGTCTCCCTTAACTGATGTTCCGTCTCTCCCACATAGACTGTAACATCATACCGTGCACATCTTATAGTATACACCACATTTTTCACTTGAAAACATACATCAGTCTGCACACTATAGAAATCGTGACCAGCTGTGTCTGATATAAGTATACCTGCAATAATATTGCAGGTATAAGCTAAAATTCATTATTGTATGCAGATATCTTCTCTACCCACAGACCTTTGAGTCTTTGAATAGACCAGGATATCAGCTATGTTTCTGTCTCTCTTGAAGGTCACCATAGGTGGTTGTGCGTAGACTTCCTTCGTCCTCTCTAATCCATACTAAATCCGAGAGTGTTAGCTTAAAGCCCCAGTGCGTTTTAGCTGGGAAAAATATATTTTTCAAAATTTCTAATTAGCAAAGCCTCAAATGATGTTTGATTAACCTCTTAATGTTTAAATAAGCCCACATAATGAAATATTCGCCTGGAAGTCTTAGTTGTTCAGACAGGGACAAATAGTGAGAAACATGGGCGGAGCTTGTTCTGAAACACACTGTTCAGTAAAAGCACGCATGTCTCGGTGTACATGGGGTGTTTCAGAAGTTCATGGACTTTTTTCTATAGACTGAATAAATATTGACACACGGTAATAGAGGAGATAGGAAGAAAATCCATGTACCTCTGAAAAATTTCTTTGTATGTTAATTTTATGCTGTCAAGGTTCTGAGCTAAATATAGAACGAGACAGCCACAATTTGCATTTTTCTAAAAGAATCTTTCCTGTTAATTAGGCATTTCTCAAGGTCTTTCAGTGATGAAATTAAAACTGAATTATATATGTTGTAAGTGCATTCAGATTTAGATCTAACATCTATAAGATACTGGGACTTTAATATATGTTGAACATTAGATAGTATGCCGGAATACGTCAGAACCAGTGAAACTATTTAACTTTTGTCGGGCTTGGCTTGTAGAAAGGTATTTTTATCAAGGTTATCCACCCTTCTTAATTGATCTTCAATCACCCCATCACTGTAGTTCCTTCTTCTTAATGTGTTTTTTAAGTCAGCCCTGTATTTCTTGCAATCTTTATTCCATTCAAAAAGTCGTTTCAACCGCAAACCCAATCCGTACGCTAGACCTTTCTTGGTAGACGTTGGATGACATGATTAGTTGTTTAGACAAAGTTGCTTATCTGTCGGTTTCACATAAAACCATGATAAAGGTCTGTGTAAATGTGCTCATCGTCTAATTTAACCAGCATGTCTAAAAATTCAATTTTTGTGAGATGATTATCTTAGTTCTACCTTTATGTTACAGTGTATATTGTTGGCATGCTCTGAAAATCGTTCAAGTTCCTCCTTGGTACCCTACCAAATGCAAAAACCATCATCTATAAACCTTTTATAGAAAAAAAGGTATTTTCTCTGTGTTGAGCAGCTCTTCACCCCATTTCCTCATGTACGCACATGCAAAATTCTTTCCCAGTCTAGAACAAATCGCAATGCCATCAGTCTAAATATAGTCTTTGTCACCTAGACCAAATACATTATTGTTCAAAACAGTCTCTATCGTAGCAATCATGTTCTAAGCGTCAACCAGTTGGTCCGTCCTCATATTTAACGCTTCCCGACAAGCATAAATTCCGTCTTTACGAGTCACTGACGTATACAACTTACAAGCATCAAAGCAAAATAGAAGGCACTCGTCAGGTAAGTGCTCTTTTATTTCTTTTACTTTATTATTGAAGTCAGTTGTTCTTTAAGATAGCCTGGCGAATATTCTATAAACTCTTTTAACTCACATTCAGCTACTTTTGCTAATATTTCTGTGTATCGATGCCATTAACAATGGTACGATAGGGTGCATTTTCATTATGCAGCTTCGGGTTGCCTTGTAGTTTCTCGGGACTAGGATACTTTGGAATCATTTTTTTCAGATCTGCTCCCCCCCCCCCCCCCCCCCCCCCCCACGGTACATTTTGTTGGCCAATTTCTTTACATCTTTGAGATCTTTACCGGCTTCATATTCAGGTATTTTCATATATGAATTGCTATCTTTTATTTCTCTTTGTAACTTGCAAATGTTATCCTCTATGTGCACTACTACTTTACCAAAACCCTTATCAGTTGGCCTTAAAACTATACCGTCATGATGTAACAACTTGTAAATGCCCCTTCTTCAACCACTGAAATTTTGGCGAGCCTTTCTTTTTAAGTTATCGACAATGTCATTCTTAACTCAATATAGAGATCAAAGTGATGGTCTCTGCAGGATGACGGAATGAAACTTAGTTGTTTTTTTTAAATTTTCAACTCAACTTTACTCATAGATGCTTTTTTATGCTTGACATTATTCTGGTGTTTATGATTAGGTAGCACTGTACTTTTTTTCAATTTGTTACATTCAACCTCATTGTCTTTTTCTTGGGTCAATTTTCTCGAAACTTTAGTGACATATAAAATATTAGCCTTAACTGACTTGTCTGCACTGTCTATTTACACCATCTCTTTTCTAAACGTGTCATTACCTGCACGTAAAGAGTCATTAGTCTGAAACAAACCATTCTTTATATCAGCCCCGACACCTGAGCAGAGACTACATGCATTATATGTAGCATCGATAGGTCTTATATGCTGGGTAATACCATCACCTTTGTCAAACTAATCATTTAGTCATTTTCAAGTGTACTGGTGTTATTATCTGTTTTAATATATACATGTATATTAAACTGAAATGACTATGTTCTAAAAGTAACAAAAACTAACCCTAGATCCGCATTTTGTACCGCCAGTTGCACATACAAACCTATTCAATGAATCAAATTTCCGATCCGAAGATACCTCGATATTGAAATCCTTCTGGTCAGCTGCAGCTTGAATCTCAGACTCTGTAGCCCAATAAGATACACTACCGCCTGCTTGTTTTCAGTATTTTACTACACTTCCTTCTATAGGAAGTGCATATATTTTCCTATGCGAAGTCATACTATCGACCTGCTACCGTCGCACTTGTATATGCATCATCTATATAATATACATGCTGACTGACGGATCTATAGAAACAATTTCTGTTTTTGGCAATTCTGATTATCACATAATTGGGTATTTCCTAGAGAAATTCATCAAAACGGATGAGACGTGATTAGAAGTAGAATCTTTTGACGTCGTTTTGTATGACGTGGACGTCGTTCATAGCATAACAATATGGCGACTATTCAAACGTCTATTATGTTGAACTTGCTAAAAAAAAATTTTTCCCTTGAGAAAGGCAAACTTTTGCCGAAAGATTGAATAAGAGTGACTTTTATTGTGAACGGTTTAAAATTTCTCCAGGGGATATTGTTCATCATATTAAAATTTATGTGGCAAAATTTGTCAACAATAACAACATTGTTGATAAAATGTCCTTCGTTTTCTATCACTTGATCATTTTAGCAGCATTGATTAATCTACAGCATGCTTTCACTAGAAAATGTTGGTAATAGATTAGCAAAATTATTTTCATTTGGGATACTGCTGCAGTCATACATTTAAGAAGATATAACTTTATCCGGCTAAGTAATTTATAGTATAGTAAATCGTTTTGCGAACAGCTTACCAAGCTGATTTCATTTAATATGTTGGATGTCAGACATTTAACTATCTTCTTATGTTGATGAAATGTACCTTTATTAATAATACAGAAACATTCTTTCATCAGATTGGCAACTTATTTCTAAATTGAAATGAGATTTTCTTCTTCATATACCCGTCGTTTTTTAAGTAATAAGATAACCGTATGTCATACTGCAGTTACTCAAAATATGCAAAGAGTGAAAACACAAAGCTTATGTTTCGATATATTAACATATGTTAAGAAAGAGTATTAAACACTAAATATGCAGCTTAATTATTTAAAAAAGTGTTTACAATATAGAAGTGTTTATAAAATATCTGAGAGAAGTAATTGAAATCGTTTTTGCTTATTTAAACAATTTAAACACGTGTGTTTCTAATGGTGTGATGCATTCGGGGTCTTCCTCTACCTGTAATTAGCTGGACGTCGCTAAGTGACTGAAATACTGCCGAAGCGACGGTAAACTCAAATAGTCAAGTCGAGTCAAATTGTCTGAAATCAACTCATTGTATTTTCATTCAAGTTTGAAAATCTTTTTACACGATATTCCTAGAGCAATTCATGACAACGGATGAGACGTGATTAAAATCCGCTGGAGTAAAACAGGTTATGTGCGTCCGTTAGAGGCGAAGGTCGAAAAATATGTTAATTTTGTTTATGGATATCTATGGGCTCATACTAATGCGTGCAGTACAAGATAGACACTTGTGAATGTTGTCTATCACTCAAAAGTAGTATTGTTTATTTATCAATAGCAGTGATTACTTAGAAATTATCAGATATTTGATAGCTAGCATAAACATTGTAAATGATTTTTTAAAAATTACAGCCAAACCTGACATAAGCGATCAGTCAAGGGAACAAGAGAAAGTGACCGCTTAAAAGGTATGACCGCTGAATGAAGGTTAAACATATGTGACCGTGACTGGAAAAATGGGGCCAAATGAGGAAAGATGACATTTTCAGATTTTTCCACATTTTTAAAGCTGTATATCAGGAACATATACACACACAATTTTGGAGTTCTATCTTAATTGGTTCTAGGTGAATATTGCGTTTTTGTAACATAGGGGTTGTCGTATTTAAAACAAACAAATATGTCCATAAAACAGAATTTTAATAGTTCTTGTTAGCAATGAATTTTATTCAGTTATTTTAAGAAATATTAACATGTACATGTGTAATCATGTAAACTTTTTTATTATTTTTAAACAATAAATCTGAGTACACATAAAATATTATGATGGTTACCATGGTAACGGTAGTTTAGACTGAAATAAGGAATCAAGTAGGCGTTTTGACTTTAAATTAAAAGATAAGCCAAACCATTTAGTAATTTTTGTTCTAATTATGGAAATAAGAGTCAAGATGAAATAAATTGCAAAAAGAAATATTCTGAAAATTTAGCCATTACATAGTAAAGCATATATTACTGGTCTTGAAGAAATGCAAGATTATAGCAATTTTATTCCATTTAAATATCACCGGTACATTCCTTTTGTAGTCCAGTTAAACAACAAATTTTCAAATATAACCCAAACATCGTCAAATGCACTCTGAATAAGACATACATACAGTCAAATCTGTCTTAAGCAGTCAGTCAAGTGAAAAGGATCGCTTAACAGAGATGGTCACTAAATGAAGGTAAAAGACATACAAAAATGCTAGTTTTGTAATATTTAAACTGACCGCTAAATGCAGATTGACTACTTAATGCAGGTGACCGCCAATACAGGTTAAATTGTATTCAGTGAGCATTAATATATTTTATAAAAAGCAAACTTGCAATTAAAAAAAATAAGATAATATTTGATTAATAATAGAGGAAAATTTCCTCTGACTGAATGGTTAGAGTGTCTGCCTTATGATTGAGGGGGCTTCGGTTCATTCCCCAGCAGCACCATACCAGTCAATAAAAAACGGGATTACTTTATCTCCCTTACTTAAGTGCATAGTTCCAGGACTAGTTGGTCTGGTTTCAGGATATGAATGGTGTGATATCATGATAGTGAGTATGCACTCTGTTTGTCTCATGTATACAGGGTCTCGAAATGAGCGAAATATTTTCTATGGGAAGTTATAACCAATCAAACAACAATAGAAGAGAAGACCTCAGGGCTAAATCAACTCAAGTGATATAATAACATATTTGTTCCTTCTGCCATGAACAACTCCTCCAACTATTTAGTGATAATCAATTCAATATTTCATGCTGACATGCAGACAATCTGAGGGGACACACTATGTTTGAATATGTTATTTAGAATAAATATAGACTGCTAATTGTCACCATTATCAAATATGGGTGATGATAATGCAGTTGAAAGCAAAAACATAGCCACCTGCTATCCTTATTCTTATCCTTATTCACAGGAGCTAAAGACAAAAAAAAAAAGAAGTCAATTACTTTTCGGTTCAGAAATAATGTTATTTTTGGCACACAACAGAAAAGTATTAGAAATACTATTTAATATCATTTTATCTCAAACTATTAAAACTTTTAACCCTCATTCTAATCTAAAATTGTTTGTTCCAACTTCTGATCTAATTTAGAAAGTGAAATTCCATCATTAAAAAAAAACTGTATCAAATCTTAAATATATTTATTTGTATTCATTCTATAACCAAAACCATGAGTAAGTAAAAGTTGTATGCCTTAACATAGTATCTCTGACTGATCACAACCTCATTAATAGACAAAACATTATTATAAAGATGTTTATATCAGTGTTTGCATTGATTTTGGTAAGTTTGTGTTGCTCATAATATAGCTACTTTAAGTTCATGAATATTATGTCCTGTATTGAATGATATTTAAAACCAACAAGAATCATTATATAGTATTTGACATACACAATGGAATCTCTGGACACAACAGTTTTCTTTATGTATCTCTCTTATGGACCATGACCTTTGTAATTCTAAATTTTGTAATTCGTAAATAAATATAACTCTCCTGAAACAACAATTTCTCTACATGATATTTTAAAAGGAGGCATTTCATACTTTTTTGTTATGTGCAGCTGGTTTGCATAACATAAGTGCTCAGATGAGATGTGAATATTTGCAATTGTCTATGACCTGGTCATCCTCATTACTGATACTGCTGTCTCTATGGATCCAGACTTGGCAGCACCATTAGGTAAAAAACAGTCCAATTGTAATAGACTGAATCTTCTTAAATGTTTTACATCTGCTGCAGTGGGATCAGTATTGATTCTATTCCTCACTTCAATTAGTTGAGTGATTTGGCCCCAATTTTCAGTTGGATACCACATAGCTATTCCTTTCGGAGGGACTGACTTTGCAGCAGTGGTGTGCCACCTGAAATAAATGGGTATTTTAAAACTTTCAAATACACATGTCTAAGTCATGTAAAGAAGTTCATATTGTAAATGTGTTATTTTAGAATATAAAGTAACATACTCTGCTTTAAATAGAAAAAAAATACATTGTATTAGTGTGTGTGTGTGTGTGTGTGTTCACTTACAGGTGTTTATTGAAATTGCACACATTGATAGCAAGCAATTATCTATTATTGTAAGTAATGTGAGGAAGAAAAAACATCTACAATAATACTTTTTGGGTATTGCTCTAATAAAAAAAAGTTTGAACCATCTTTCTTACTTGCATTTCAAATTCAAAGTGACTTTTTTACCTTGAATTTTGTGTGTCCAAAAGTCATAACAGCAGCATTAGCCTGTTCGGTTTGTTGATTGGATGCATACCTGAAACGATAATTCAATAATTAACTTGTCCTGGTACCTTTGATTTGCAAAGAAAAACAAAACACAAACTATTTTACTACAAAACCACAAATAGTTTATTGTGATGCAATGCTATTTTGGTAGGTAATTCTAAAATGTTGTGACAAGTAACATCATAAATTCATCGTTTTCATTGAATATGCTTCACCAAATATCAAAAAACTCTTATGCTATCATAACTACATAAAAAGTATGTTCTTAGCTATGAACAATACTTTAAGGCATGTAAAAACCCAATCATTTAATTTGATGGTACATGATGATTATAAAACTTTGATTTTACATCTGAATTCAAGAAACACTGTGACAACAGATAATTCCTGATAATTCAATAATTATAAATTGAATAACTTACCTATATCACAGACTTATAAGATATTTTAATTTTCAAACATTACTACTTGGACAGTAAAAGCCATATCTCACAGCACACTGTTCACAATTTCAGTTTGAATTGATAGTATAATACAACGGTAATAATTAATTGTCAACACCGGCTAAATGTTGTTTAAATTGATCATACTGATAATAATTAAAGGTAACGAATTTCACTGACTGAACGTGTTCAATGTAAGACGTGCTTAAACAAAACCGCCTGCTCTCATACATAAATGCTAAAATAAAGAACATCACTTCCGGGTTAAGAAAAACGATTTGGCGGTTGAAAAATAAAATCGTTTGTCCTTATGTAAATATCAAAATATCGAATATCATAAATACTCACCTCAAACTCATGGAGTGTATATCCAATCATCACAAACTGCATCAATCTCATGATTTTTTTATTATCAAGCAAAACTCAAAGCAGGATCAACAGACCGATTGCCGGAAGTATGCAAGGGAAATAACTATATTGAACCAGGAAAAGTCGTCATTCTATTAAAATATTTAGGGTCTCACAAGACTATTGTTTCCAAAATATACCCGAAGAATCAGTATTGATTATTAGCATGATTTAAGTTAGTGACAAAGTAGTTTACACACGAAAATAATTGTGTGCACGCGTCCGTATTTATTAATTGTGAACGTCAAGTAAAAATGCCGGATTACTCAAAATAACGTCGACCGCATTTGGCCCCATTTCTCCAGACGACGTCACATATAATAACAAAATGCTAGTTTGGTAATACAGTATTAAAACTGACCGCTGAATGCAGGATTACCATTTTTTACAGGTGGCCGCTAATACTGGTTCAACTGTATTCCGCAAGTTGATTCTCTTCGGTACCAGTAGTTAACATTATTTCTTCAAAACAAGTCAAAAGCGATTAGATTCAAGCCTTAAGGAAAATCAAGATAGCTAAAAGTGAACGTCCTATGGTTTGAATGTCTACAATACCCAACCTTCTCATCTGACTCAGCGACTTTGGGCGCCTATGGGTGGTGTATTTCCGGTCTTGAATCTTTATTCAATAGTCTAGTAGTTAACGTTCTGGCTTTCAAAGGCTTTGCAATCCGGTTTCGATCCCAGGTCAGTCCGATGCTATATACAAAAGGGTTCCGGATTGCCCGTTCGAATATGTAGATTTTCTCCGGGTACTCCGGGTTCCTCTTACATAAAGGATCACGCGATTGAAACCAGCAGTGCCATAATCAAGGTTGTTTTCTGTACAATTGTTGTGAAATAAAGTTTAAGATTAAAAATCATTCATTTCTATATTACAGGTTATACATGCACATAATTTTCCGAAAAACAACATCAACAACAACAACAAACAACAATAACATAACCTTCTTGCCATAAAGCAACTAAGCAATGGGTGAAATAGATAAGATATTTGATTAGCTTAGATTTAACCTAAATATATGTAGGTTTACGGTCTTCGCTCTGATATTTCATTGCTTACAAAGGCAGTTCGTGTTTGTTAAACAAATGATGCCGTTTGCAAATAATATTAATCTAATTGTGCAAGAAATTCAGTATCCCTTTGTTGTCTTTTAAATGTTGCTGAAGACAATAATATAACTAATTAAATCCCTCTTATTCAACAATTCGGCAAAAGTTTGCCTTTATCAAGAGAGAAAACATGAGTTTTTTAGCAAGCTCTACATAATAGACTTTTGTATAGGCAAATTGTTATTGCTTTTTTTTTACTTTAGAACTTGCTAAAATTCATGTTTGTTTTTCTTTCTTGAGAAAGGCAAAATTTCGCCAAAATATTAAATAAGAGTGAATTTAAGTATTTATCTGATTTGTTATTATTTGTTTTATTATTTCCCTCTGGAAAACCAACATATTTATTGACAATCAGATACATTGCATGATGATAAGCTTTGCTAAGGTCTGCAACGAATGCCTAAGTATCGGCTCTGATAGCACCCACGTTTATTCCTTACATTTATCTCATAAATAAATGGAAGGTAATGGAAGAAAATGACCGTGAGTGTCTGATGATGGCTGTCAATCAAGATGTTCAATCTTTACTAAACAACCTATAACTGAGACTGCAAAGGTAATAATTAGTGTAATATGACTATTATATGTATCTTCAAACATTTGTAATAAGACTATTGGTTTGACTTGAACGTTGGTTTATCAGTTTCACTTTTAATCATATAATAGTATCTTTAATATCTTTATAAGTTCTTGAAGTTATTAAATCAGTTGATGATTGTTTCCGTGATAATAAATGCATTAATAAAACTCGTGATTTTAACCACGATACGCCCAGTCGAGTAGACATTAGATGCGTACGAAAGGCGATGCTTCAGATAAAATAAGTGCGACCATTGTTTAATTCATCCTAACACTTAGATATAGGAAGAACGGGAAACGTAAGACTTCATTTCAATCAATGATAGGCATTGTTCAAATCACATGATACAGATAGATAAACGGACAACGGGAAAATCGTTGTTGACTTTATGATAAACACAAGCATCTTTTCCTTTTCTCAAATATTCGATACCATTAAATCTCTATATATTTAAGGTTTCGACAAAGTCTAAGTCTTTTCGCACTATTGTCTGTATTTACACATAGCGTTTATAAAGCAAGTGGGTACCGCAGGACAGGTCGATAACTGGTCCAGAAATGTGATGGACTCATATACTCGTATATACTCGTATATTATATATATATAATGCACTTTCACACTTGCAATGTTTATGCATTTTACATTTGTTATAATCGAAGGAAAATGTGTTGTTAAACATGTTTGTTTACAGACACTTACATTTTGTAAGCTTTTTTATTAGAAAACATTACAAAAAGAACGATTGAGAAGCACACAATAACTACAGTGTGTATTACATGAAGAATTTGCACAATGAGACAGCAGGTATGATTTAAAATGTAACCGGAAGGAAACACGTAAATCTTACAACATGTCTACAAATTGTATGAACGATTCGCGAACGCTGTAAATAGTACTGATCACGAATAAATGCCAGATCGTCCGAAAGCGTGAAAAGTACCAAGGTTACAGCTGAGAGCAACGTCATCGAGACTCATAGACGTGCCAACATTCGATTTATGACAGACACGTTTAGGCAGCCACTGTAGGCAGTACGGACGGATATATCAAATTAGTAAACGTGGCATCACAAAGGTTCTAGCGGATTCTATTGGACAATGAAAACGAGAATCGCTTTTAGGCCTCTCCAAACTTTCTTGATCGGTGCAGTGAGCATGGTGCTATATTCTTGGGTCGCATTGTGAACTTTGAATCGGTTCCCAAATAAAATTATTAGTTGTAACGTTTCCAAACTAATCCCATTCCATATTCCCTCCGGGAATCTAAGACGTTTTAATTGTTACCACGGGGAACTTTGAAAATGTTATTTTTATATTCCCGATCAGGGCACTTTAAAATGGTGGGGCGTGGAAAGAATCTGAAAACGTTTTCATTATGCCCTACCCGTGACTGTAAAAACATTTTCAAATACAAGAGAGGTGGGGTTGAAAACGTTTGATGTTCTTGGGAGGTGCTTGAACACATATTTAGGACACATTTGATTTGCAGCTACGCGTGAATGTGTATTCAGGCAAGCTCCCTTACCAAAAAACTGTATCGTAGGTAACTGTCTTCTACCAGCCGGCAATTGGCATTCTTCCTAGAGTGGTGTACTAGGAAAAAAGTACAAAGGCGTTGTTTCATGAAATATTGAGTGTAAAGAGGTGTAGCGTCTGGCTTTCGTTTTAAGCGATTCAATATATACCTCTCTAAACCGCACCCTCTGAAAACCGGAATACTCTCTAAACCGCACGATTTCAAAAGTCCCGATTTTCCCCCTATATATTTCATATTGAAAAATACTCTCTAAACCGGACCATCCGAATTCCGAATACCGCACGAAAATTTTGGGATATTTAGATAAATTGTGCCTATTTTAACCTCTGTAAACCGCACACAATTTTTTTGTCCGAGAAAAAAACGCATGATTATTTGAAATTCTGTACTGTAATTATGTGTTTATGGCCGTAATATGGTTTGAGATTAATCGGTGTTGCAATTTTATACACTATGTGTGAAAAATACAATTAGCGGTGCTTGTTTACAATGACTGGATTGATCAATTACAGAATACGATAATAATAGTGTTAATCAAACTTAATGAGCATCAGAAGTGTATGATAATTAAATCAGAGATTAATTCAAAAGAAAACCGTCAACAAACATATCATTTCGTTTCCTTCATAAATGTTTGATGGTTACCGGACAAAATGAAGTTAAATAAATCGGCTCTTTCTAATGTTAATTCTGTGGAATGCATTTTGTGATAAACTTTAATTTAGTAAATATGACGGCTAAGATATATTCAGGGTTCTTTAACTTCCTTGTTATATCGCTTTTAGAGTTTGATAAGGTTACAATAAAAGGTGTATCTAAAAAAAATAATGTCTGAACCTCCGCCAGCTAAGCGGTGACGAACTGAGCTTTCTCTATCAGTAAAGATTCAGTTGATTAAAGATTCTGAATACACTTAACATTTGAAGGATATACATTGAATCCCACACATAAAGCAAAATAAGCACTGAAAGAGCAAAAACCTCTGTAAACCGCACACCTCTGAAAACCGGACATTTTAGCTGGTCCGGGCACCGTGCGGTTTAGAGAGGTTCCACTGTATATATATATATATATATATATATATATATATATAAGAGAGAGAGAGAGAGAGAGAGAGAGAGAGAGAGAGAACAGTATTTTTGATGATGTGGGGAAAACAAAAAAAACAAAAGCAAAGCAAGCATTTTAAAGACAATCGCACATTGTAATTTAAATTCACATTGTCTCAAAAACGGGTCTACAAGGTCTTAATTAAAGTTTCACAACGTCCTGATTCACATCGACCGTGGTTCCGATCCTTCAACATCCTTCAGGAACATCTTAAATTGAGTTTTTCCTCAACTCAAGATATTAAGTTCTGTAATTCCACTATGTAATAGACATAGGTTATAAAATGGTGAAGGCATGCTATTATAAGCATCCTTTGTCTTGAAGTAGTATTTGAACTCATATTAATTTTTAATTTTAAAATTATAGTGATAAAAAATTTGAGATTTTTCTTCGATTTAAGGAAATTCTCAACTTGAGAAGTATCGTGAAACACAGGCCCGCTACACTGACAGCTTTTCTTGAAGAATCTGTCCCTGGGTGCCACATTTGTAAATAGATAAGTTTTTTTCATGCAACTCAGATAGGCGAGAGAGTAGGAGAAATAGGTCTATACATTTATACCAACTGGTTTCACAAAAACTGAATTTCAACTTTTCAGCAGACAGTTATCTCAAATGAGCATTTCCTTGTAGACATCTCAAATTAGCGTGAACTTTATAAAATGTATTCGCATCCAAAATATGTATACCATACTAAGAATGCGAGTGTTTGATAGGTTTCATCCCTCCTTTGTGGTCTTTGTACTGTACAGGAAGGGACTTACTATTCAACTTAACCTGAGATAATTTTTTAATAATGACCACACACATTATAATATTTTGATACTTGAGTTAAAACATAGATGATAATGGGTCATGCCGTCCTTATTAATCTTGATATAATGTTATATGTACTTTGTTTGTACTCAATAAAATGTAAAACTATAAATAGTCGTATGTTATAAAATGAGATTTCTTAAACAAGTATTGTCCCATTGATGCAAAGTAAAAACAAAGAAAGCGGTGATGGTTAAACTATTCACATAGTACCCTTTAACCCTTACAACCGTAAGTGTCTAAAGTAAACTTTTCTTCATTTTTTACACATAATTCGTTTTTAAGGGGATGCTTGTTGAAAATTTAATGGGTGAATAGCGAACAATGCATGATATGCAAAGACAGTCACAAGCGTCCACAGCATTGTAAGGGTTAAAGTTACACCATTTCTTAAAATGTTGATGCAATAATAAAATCAAATCCCCACATAAAGGATTTCTCATGCAATATTACAAGCTTTGTTAAATGATTTTTATTTTAAATTCGTCATTTTATCGAGCTATATTTCAAAACCTTTGACATCTCTCTTTTGTTTACCATTTATCTTGCATAGCATGGCGCGAATTTTTTAAACACCAGATATTGTTGATAAATATTGACCTTGCACCCATTATCTTTCGTGTGTGGCTGTATATGCACTCCGAAGAAATCGTAGGATGTCGTTAAAATGTTTGACCTATAAAGTACGGTTTTTGATACCAGTAAAGAGAACACTATTGATAAACTGAGTTAATGGCCTAGAGGTATGACACATGCTTGATACGATCTTTTTCCATTACTTCGGAAAACGCGCACACTTCTTTCCACTGGTTGCCGGACAAATAAAACTAACTCTCGAATAGACAATCAAAACACAATACCAACGCTCTACAGATTTGACTACTGAGCAACTGTGGTGTATGGTGTGCCTGTTCCTGCTATGCCGATAAACTTTCCATACCTGTTATCCGACATGCTACAAATAGTGCTGCCAAATGCCGAGGGTATAAATCGGAGAGTTTACATTTGACATGTGAATATTATTTAGTGCCAGGTCAATATTTATAGACTATACCGGTCAATCGATCAATTTAAGATACTAAATTTTGGTGAATTATGTTCAATTTTGTCCTCCTTTTTTCGTTATAAAATAAAGATATACATATGCACAAATGATAATGACCATTTTACGTTTTAATGGTAGTTGTTCAAGTAAGAGTATTTGTCAATATATGAAAGGAAAAAAATCAATCTTTAGTTTTTTAATAACCACTTACCCCGGCGCATATTAACTCTTTCGAAAAAAGGTATAACCCCATTATATCATTCATTGTATCTGCTGTGCAATTCAATGAACACATCCCGATATTTAATCATGGTATTATCATAATTATATTAGTTTAACATGATGCATGCTACATTAGTATTTTTTTGTGATCACATGACGTAAAATAAGTGTATTTCCAGACATTTTAAACACTATGTTTGATTTTGTATAAAAATAACATCATCATACTATAATTTTATAATATCGGTCTATAAAACCTAAGGAAAACGTCGGTCATTTGTATTTGTGTATGTGCCTCACTCTTATCTCATTTGACAAGCTATCGTACATTCCTGACCAATCCAAAACAGACTTCTGTTTTAAGAACGCCTCATAACATTGACTTTAAGATAAACACCTGTTGGTTATGACGTTTCACCGTTTAAATATCTATATCAAACATTACTAAGCTAAAAACGAAAAAAATATATGTGTTGAAAATTAAAAATGAAGCGATTATGCAGAATGGAAATATACAAACACAGGTACAGAAGTTAATTGTTCAGTATCAAGTTCAACGCCTATACGACAAGGCTCCAACACTATCAAAATGATTTCGAAGCGTTTTACATACATCTGCTGAACATGTCTCTTCTATAGGTTCAAATTATAGTACGCTGCCTCACTGCTCGCTGAAAAGAAAAATAATCAGAATAGAGAAAGGATTGAATAGCTTACATTATATTTGAAGGAAAATTAAATCCATCACATTATCAAGAATGATATTATAATTAAACTATGCACTCAAAAACATTGATATTACTATATACATCATGACAAAGTCATTGAACGGATTATTATCAAAGTTTTATGGAGTTTTAATATTTGATTTGAAATGAAGTAAATCGAAAATTAAATTACACACGAAACATGATTACTCAAATAAACTTGATATGTAGAGGTTGAAATACATTTATGCAGATTTACTTTTAATTAATATCTTAGCATAAGACGTCATCTGATATTCAACAATAAAATGTTGTTTTGCCCATTTGGCTAGCTTATACCTTGTTAAAAGATAAAAAGTAACTTTAAAATCCAAATGATACAACTATCTTACATGCAGTTTGGAGAGAAGCATAGTTACTGTCCCTCTGAGTAGTTTTCAAATCTTCGTAGACTGCAGGGGCTTGCCTGTAATGAAAGAAAGCAAAATACATTTACGAATCAAGATATTCCAAATACTTATTAAACAGAGAAAGGAAAATCCACGAAAAATCCATTGGAAATATTTGTAGGCAGTAATCAGATGACTGAATTTTGCAAACTTTCAAAAAAATGTTGAAAAATAACAGGGAAAATTTAACCATATTTTAAAATTACCATTTCCCTCAATCAGTTTGATTTGTTTTAAAAAATATTTTAAATTGTGATTTAACTGTAGCAAAATTAAATAAAATAAGTATAATAACGAATATTACATAATTCTTTTCAGCAGGTATTTTCTATTTTGCATGTAACTTTTCTTTTCTTGACTTATTCTAATTTGATTTAATGGTAATGTAATGTCCTCATGAAAGATACACTTTACTTTCACATACCTTCAATAGAAAAGGAAATATTTGGGAAAAACGTGACTTTGCGAGAAATGGACAATTTGTAACGTGCTTTTGTGAGATTAAGACTAGTTGCCAATCTTTATTTAAAAGGTCTTTGGATATTCAAAATTGTTCAGCAGTAGATTTTCGTGACAGTCTGATATGTAAATTTTGTTCAATTTTCCATGAAAGTCTGACATTCCACTGTTTGCATATAGCTATCATAAAATGAAAAGGATTTACATGTTTCACATGTAAGAATACAACCATTGTGGATAATATTCAATTAATGTGAAAATGAATTTACCCTGTTAACTGGCTATCCCCGGTGTCTGCAAAATGAAAAAAGTACATAACAATATATACAGCTGTCTGAATCACATATGTAAACTCGTTCAGATGTAAAGAACACATTTAACTCTTATTCCTGAACGTCTTTATGCTATAATTATACATGTGTATCATATTTATTTTCGAATAAATTTATAAGGTTTACATGTAATAAAAAACAAGTTGTTGTTTTTTCAAACGGTTCTGGTATCAAAGAATGTCTCCCTGATATAATGTGATTTATGACAAGAAACGTTTTAAGTGTGATGATTTATAAAAAGACCGAATAAATATTGGTATAAGATGTTTACCGCTGGAGAATGTGGTATTCTGATAATGGTCTTGTCTTGTCTTCAGTTTCTTGCTGTTTCAAACAGAACTATGCTATGTAAGCACATGGTCATATAAATGTAATGGTAAACAAGTATCTGTTACTAAGATCAATTATATCCGTTAAATGATTTAATAAAATTAAAAAACATTCGAAATGAAAAATGATCTAATATAAATATACTATACCTGATACAATAGATTTCCATATAATGCATTTCTTATATAACACTTCCTTTTGTATAAGCTTAAAAAGCATTCGAATATTGCGTCTAACAATAGATATCAAGACATGGCAAGCAAAACGGTAACCACACATACCTTGTATATAATGGATCAGAGACGTTATCATCTGTAGTAAAATAAAAGAAAATATATTTATTAAACATTAGTAAAACAAGACATGTTTTTGACGATTAAGTAAATAGTATTAAAATGTCAAATATAGTTTTAGAGGCGCCGTGGGTCAGCGGTAGTATTCACTGACTTCACATTAGAACGTTGCGATTTCAATCCCCTATAGGGCAATCGTTTAGCAAGTCCTATAAAAGTGTAAAGTACTGTTACAAGTCATGAATCGCCCGGGAGGAATTTAATAAGAATTGTTTACACTTGTTTTCCAATCAATAAAAAAAAAGAATTCAATATGTATAAATTGGGTTCCTTTTTAATTAAAAAAACTATTCAGATAACTATCAGATAAGACGTTTCAATAATATCATAAAATTTAAGTTAAAATAAAATTAATTAAAATATGTCATGACAATTCTGAGCAAATTTCAGAAGATGCTGAATTTACTTACTTGATGTTCTTACACATATTTTAAGTATGCCGTACCGATGTATCAGCGAAGTGACTACAACTCCGACCAGCAGGCCGAAAACCAACGTTCCAACCATTCCTCCTACAAGTTGACCTTGGGTACACCTGTACTCGCTACTTGTAGCTTTTGCTATTGTTGTTTCATTAATGTAAAAAAAAGATAAATAAGATCAAAATATAAATACCACTCAATTTATAATAAAATATGCTTATAAAAACAAAACAATGCATCAGTCATTGAGTAATTGAGGCATACAACCTTTAAGTTATTTATGCAGAAAATGTTATATTTAAAGACATCAAATAATTAATTCAACAAAAACTGTATATTTACCAAGGTTTTCAATAGTTGTAAAATTAAGCACAGCGGAATACCCTTTACTCTGTCCCATAGTGTTGTATGCTAAAATTCTGACGAAATACTTGGTAGAGGGGGTTAGACCCCCCAGAGTGGTCGAAAAGGGTAAGGTTTGATCCTGGCCACCGTGCACCGATGTTTTGTTGAGCCATGCCATCCCGTTTTGACTTAGCTGTATCACAAATGTCTGGTCAAGACCACCATGGTAACCGGGGACCCATTCCAGTGTGGCTGAGTCGGGACCGTATGTTACTATCCAAAATGAATTGGGCGCATCAGGTGGGCCTACAAGAAAGTACATTATGTTATAACTACCTGTAATTGGCTGAAAGAATGATATAGTGTAAATATCTATGATATTTTGTTATATATCTTGATATGAATTATTGATATTGACGATGACCAAGGATAAAACAATATAAATCAGTTAAAGAAGATTTTTTTTCTTATGACAGGTTAACACTCAAGTAAAGAAATATTAATCAATTTCAAAATACATGGCATGTAAGTGTCGATTAAGGATTTTCTATTATATCCTTTCAAAAATGATCAGCAATATAAGTGTTATGCCAACAAACCTTGTGACACAACACTGATCAGTAAACTCGACCCAGGCCCGATACCATTAGTAATGAACAATATCGTAGTCTCCGAAATCGTCTTTTCTGTTGATCATAATAATGACAGTTGCCATGGTACCAGGAGTGGGTACAATGTGGGAAAAGACAGGCAGCTGCACTGTCATCTCGGACTGAGCAATAATTCCTACTGTATTGAGCGACCTTACGCCATTATTACTGCGGTAACATTTGACATTGCTTCCAGGAACATTAGAGAAGTATTGTACAGAAACAGTGGCGTTGTGGTTCAGTCTACCTGTCACCCTGTATCTTGTCTGGATGACCTTCGGACCCAGTATAACCGGTGGTGCTGTGAAAGAGAGTTTGTTTGAGGACATTAAAATATTAAAATTTAGAACTGTCTATTTATCAATTATTAATAAGTCTAACAAAATGCTTGTATATGACTTCAAATGTGGTCAAATTTTGCTGTCATTCCAGCCATCTCATTTCTCATCCGTGATGTCATTAGCACACAATAACAGGTAAGTTGAAAAAGAAATAATGAAAAGAAAAGTCATTTATGACCAATTCCATTTCAAGATCAGCCTTTTAGGTCCTCATTTTTCATTTTAAGTAGCAGATTTCCCAAGGAGTAAGTAATTTTTAATGACCAATGATGACAATAATCAACTCTAAGGAAATTTTTTCCTCTGATTAAAAAAAAGTCATTTTTGTTATTGTTTACTGACTGTATCAGAATATAATTTATAAAAATATCGATTTAGACATAAAAATCATGCCCTGTCTGGAGCACCACATCTTTAGCCTCCCCTTGATATTTTTTGTTTTAATGAGAAAAAAGAGGGGGAATGGCAATAGCTAAATAAGAACAAATATCTAACATATAACAAATATCGTATGTAAAATATCAAATTTATTTGTTTGTTTGGTGTTATATGCCATATACATATGTTTTCATTACATGAGACGATGTGCTGCTTCACTATCCTATCAATGGAGGAGATCAAAAAATGACAATAATAAAGATGACAATGAATACTAGATACCACAAACTACAAATATTTTATTGCATGAAAAGATTACATGTTTTATAGCAAATAAAAATTACATACAGGATAGAAAGCATGAATTTTCTGAAGAGCACATGATGTTATAGTGCATATCTATAACATGTAACTCAACTTAGTTTCTATTCAAATTAGCATAGTAATAGAAATTTGGATAACTTGTCAATAATATTTTTTGATTTAATAATTAAAAATTTCTTTTTGTTTGAAAAAACTTTTTTTAAAGTTGCAAAATCTACGAGTATATTTTCTTTCATTTCTGAGGATGTTTATGAGTCTACCGCTTTCAACAATTAAGTCATGAGACGATGTACGAAATCTAGCAAGTGCAACTCTAAATCTTGATTCTGTAACAATGTCGAGGTATGTTTCAAAGTTGAATGAATGTTTATAAAGACTATATGAATCTAGGCGAGAAGAAATATTGGATGAATACCAACTCTGTGATATATATCTAATACTCGCTGTTTAATAGTGTAGTAATTTATATCCATCTAAACTGATCTTCCCACATATATGATAATCGCATTTGGTTCAACATAGTTTTGATGTTATGTGCCCAGTTATTCCCATTATAATTTAAACCATTGTCAACATCTTTTTTTTAACATATTGTATGTTTTAAAAAGTATTGTTCACTCCATTTGTTTTAGCAACTTTAACCAGTACTTAATCATTATTTAATTTCTATATACAATGTATAAACAAAGGTATACGACCCAATTCCCTGTAGAAAGCATCAAGGTTTGTGGCTTGTTTTACGCACAATATTCGTCTACAAAATTTCTAAATGGATTGCATCAATGTTTGGACATGCATGATGGCCCCAAACCTCAGAGGAATAGTTTAGAACTGGTAAAACAAGAGAAACAAATAAGTTATTCTTTTGTGAAACAGGAATATTTAACTGGTTGTATACTATAATAAAATTATAAAGTGAGAAGGGGGCGTGTTGTGCAAAGCGTTTCTGACTACGGTTCCAATTGCCATTTTCATTAAGATATACACCTAGGTATTTAAAATAAATTACTATTTCAATTCGAGTCTAATACAAGAAGAAATCATATAATGTTGGCCTTACATTTTCAAAAATCATTATTGAATCCTGTGTAAAAAAACAACTGCGTCACCAGCAAATAATAATAAAAATAGTTGTACATCATCAATACTTATCAATCCATTGATATTTATATTTATGTTGTTTAGTATATCATTAAGAAAAAATAAACATAATATGCTACTGGCCGGATCATCCATTTTAAGAATCGGTTCCGATTTTAAAGATTTGTATCGAACAGACGCTTTCACAGTTAAATTCACAGATTTTAGTGCATTTACACGTGCATATTTTTTTATTAAATATTTTCTCATAACAGTGCTCTATCAATTCTATTAAACATTTTCTCCCACTCTAAAAATGATACATATAACTTTTTTTTTTTACAATGTTTTTGTGATAATTGCAAGTAATATAAAAATACAATCAACGGCTGATTTATTTTTTTGAAAACCATATTGATTATCTATAAACGTTTGGTATTTATCTGACCATTTGATAAGTCTATTAACAAGAAATTTAGAATATTTTTTCCGATAATATATTATTGAGAGTAATATCTCGAAAGTTTTTCGCTTCCTGTGTTCCGCCTTTAAATATTGGTACAATTATACCCTCTTCCCAGCATCCCGGGAATACACTATCATTAAATATCTTATTGTAAAAACTTGATAGAGAAATGATATCAAAAGAGTTTTTAAATACTTGAGCAATTAGTTAATCAGTGCCAGGTTTTTGAATTCTTTTGTGGAAAAAAAAATATTTCAAATAATGTAAATTCTGCATCAAGATCATGATCAAAGATGTAGTTATCCTGTGTTATACCTTCCTCATTTTGATTGCTATGTTGATCTGATTCATATAGATCATTAAAATGAGAGTACGTCATCTATTGTTATGTTACCGGGTTCATTTTGTGTTTGTCGATATTGTGTTGTAGTATTTTTCCAGAAAGATTTCGGATTGTATTTTACCAACTCTGAAATCCGTTTTCCCTCAGCTTTGATATATAAACGTTTATATTTACGTTTATTATCAGTATAATTCTTCTCTTGATAGGGAAATTATTCTTATTTTCAGCGTTTCTATCCCTTACAAAAAAAATCTTTCTCGGTTAAAGTCTTTTCGGGCATCATAACATTCTTTATTGAACCATTTGTTCTTTTTCCTAATATTCGATGACGAGTTACCTTTTTTACTTTTACCAAGTACACGGAAGGCGACATCTTGCATATATGATGTAAACTGCTGTATAATTTCATCTACCGTATTATTATGTAAATTAGATGTTAGCTGGTTTAACCTCTCAACGTCATTCGCTATGTATGTACGGAAGGTAGTAATTTGTGAGTCATCCCATTCTAAAAATAACTCAAGGGCGGCGCTTTGGTCACGTGGGACTTCAGGCGGCCGTACCCGTTCAATGCAAAAATGTATCGCACTATGGTCATATAAGTCAGTCGGTAACATTCTTTCAATTGCTGTTTTGTATTGAAAATCATTATTATTTATCAATAGGTGGTCCACGACACTTGTGTCGTTGTGATTTAGCAATGTGTATTCACCTTTAAGTTTATCATTATGCAAACGACCATTGGCTATTAATAGAAATGTGTCAAAATAACTTTAAAACTTACCAGTAGTTTTGGGGAGAGAGTTTTCAATTTACATAAAAGGCAAATTTACCCGCCCCAAGGGGCAATGTTTTTTGCGAATTATAATAAATCTAATAATCTTGGTAGTGGGTAAACCAAGGAATTATTATTTTTAAATTTTATAAAGTTATGTCAAAATTCCCCCCCAAAAACAATTTGTTTGTGAAATATCATTCCAATGCTCAATACATCATAAAGACTCATTTTTCGACATATTGGATATTTTTTTCAAATACGTCATGAAAAAATATTTATCCAAAGTGTCCCAAAAGTTAGGAACACACCGATTTCAATTGCATTAGGAATAGTGATTGTGTTATAATCAATTTACGCCATGTGAGCAAATACACAAATTTTAATCTACTCAAACTATTCTTCTCGGACAAGGCACTCCGACTACTCGCCATCTATCTATATTTTAAGTTTATTTTAAATCCCTATCTCAGTTATGCTCAAGACAAAGAAAATCAAGTAATTAAAATTACTCTGTGATGAAACATACCATTCAAACATACTGATAATATGGATAACACTAGACTTGGTAATTTTCAGTCCTGTGAAATTCATCCAGTTCTTGCCAGAGATTTTTGAGACTAAGAATCTGTTTGTACATAATGTTGCGAAAATTCAATGAGCCGTAACTCTGTGATAATACATCCTAACCAAACACGCCGAAAATATGCACAACTAGACTTGATACCACTCAAACAAGTACAGTATCATCCAATTCAAGCCAGGAATTAAATAATGTACAGATAATAACCAGGATGTACATAAGAAACAACACACACACTGGGCCATACCTTCTTGATTAAATATCACAACCACACATGTCGAAGGTATCCACAACAAGGATTGACACTTATTAATCCTATCAAATTTCATCCAATTCAAACCAGGATGGAGAGACGGACGGTGTCGGGCAAGCTCATTCAAGTTTACAATCACCCCAGCCCCAACCCAATGAGAAAATTATTAAATGGCCATACCTCTAAATTAATTGATCGAATATTGCCCCTTATCGAACTTACCCGTTTTGGTCATTAATGTAAAAAGTGTATAACGGCATTTTGGATAACTCCTTTTCCAATGGACTATGTTCAGCCATAATTGAACTTGGCCGAGAGATGATGACCATAACATTATCATCGACTTTAGAAAGGATTGCAAAAAAACGAATTGCTTGAATGTAAAAAAGCCTTATCAGACAGACGTATGGACAACGAACAATCAACGATTTTTGAAGTTCACTATAAGCACGTGCTGAAATGAACTCAAAACCCCCATAATACTACAAAACAAGGAACATTTCTTTTGTGTTAATGAAGAAATTTAAAATAAACTATATAAAATGGAAATAAATATTGATATTGGCAGTACACATTGTGACCAAGTAGGGCAAAGATCGAATCACATTTATCAGAGTTTGAGAATCGACACCCATACCTTTTTTTTTCATTTATTCAAGGCCATTTACTTCGGAGTGTTTAAGAAAGTCTGGCTTGTAATCAACCTGAACGAGATATTATGCTAATATAAATTGTTATAAAGTATGGTAAAGATTAGTTTATCATGTTATGAGTTGAGGGCAGACACTTTAAATGTTGCAATTTTTCATCAATTCAAAGGCCATAAGGAATGTCTTAAACATTCTGGCTGGTCATTAAACTGTGCTAAAACATATTGTGACTCAAGTTGGGTAAAAATCGGTTCCGTAAAGAGCAGAAAAATATGGACGCCAATTACTGCAGGTGAATAAGACATATCATTTGGCGAGCGTTTGAAAATAAAAATATCAAATACTTACCCTTATTAAGAGAGGTTAATCTGAGGTAATACTGAAAAAAAAACAAGTAACTTTTTTTCAGATATTTATTCAATATCTATAAAATCGTATATGGTTTTGAAATATGAAAACATTTAGATGTAAAATGCTTACCTTTTATAAGTAGACTTGCATTCCCTTGTACATAGATGGCTCCACTCACATCAGCCTTTACCATACATGTGTATATCCCGGAGTACTCATATGTGAGCAGCGTCAGATTCAATCTCGTGATGAACGGTTTTCTGCTGACTTCAACATACGTCCCATTGTTTTGTTGCCACTTATGGGCCCATGGCCTGGACTCATAACTTCCCTCAAAGTTGTTCAGTGTGCACGTGACTGTTGTGCTGGACGAGTCTGTTGTTGTGCTGATGGCCGTCACTGTCACGTCTGAAAAGGGGAATTTCCATTAACTATTTATAAGTCAATGAATCGTCCATCCAAACTCAATTAAAGAAAGATAGGGATAGAAAGAAACGCACACAGACACAACTAAAACAACATTATGTGCATGTGAGGGAGATAAATTCCATTAGCGTATAAAACATAAAATGTGCAAAGATGAAGTAATCACGTCACAAAATGAGAAGGTTACATCATTAAGTAGTATATATTTACATATTTACCATTTTCCTCTAAAATTCAAATGTAATGTTCAAATAAGATGCACAGCAAAAGTTTTGTATATCAATCTTATGATACGAGTCGATAAAAAAAAAGCTTGTACTTTAAAGCGGAAGAAAATTAACAAACACAAATAATCGATCATAGATCTACAACATGTACGACTAGAAATGTCCTAGAGGTGACTTATATGCCCGCACACTGCTTTGTGACAGTATGAAAATATGTTCTAATTGCTGAGGAAGGTAACCGTTTAATAAAGTAAATGGAGAAATGTTCTAAACAAGTCTCATTAAAATAAACCAAAAATAAACCTTAATATCATCCGTATCTTTCAAATAACATATAGATTTCCATTTCTTGTTCTATAGTAATGGCTAGCAATCATTTACTGATCATAAAGGTCATAGTCAAGGATAACCCACGAGTGGGGTCCTATTATTACCGAAGATACAGCAACATTTTATACAATGGAAACTGGGTGTGATACCCTAGCTCGATGTTCGAATAGACCCCTTGGTTTTTTTACGTATCCGGTGTATACCAACGATACACGGGAGCCAATTTCTGGGTAGAACCAGTACTGAATACTCCGATGAATTTCCCATAGGAATTCCATTTTGCCAACTTTATACGTCTTTAGTTTGACGCGGTCACTGGGGGAAAAATGTCCCGGCTGGGATACGAGGCCCAGACCACCCGAACGCATATATAATTATATTCATAATAAATTATACAGATCTGCAACCAAATGACATCTCTTCAAAATTTCACACGCATAAACAAGGGATGTGCGAGTATCAACATTAAAATTCTAAAAATGATAAATATGTTCTTATCTTGAATTTAGATGCATAAAGACATCACGAAACTTCCATACCACATTATATGACTTCACCACAAAATTTGCATACCACAACATATGACATTTACTTATAATATCTGGTCATATCCTTATCACTATATTTCACTTCAGGATTCCAATTATATATCAAGTGACCGTGCCTAAAAAAACAAACTAACTTGCGATGATTAATTTGTTTGCTTGTTTACTTGGGTTTTACGTCCCACGGTCAGTATTTCAGTCATTTGAAAAGACCTTGCTGTTATATCATACCGTAAACAAGCGGTACGATGACACATCTATTATCCTGTCATTGGAATTCACTTATGTTATAAGCGCCAACCATAAGGGGATATTTTTTGACGACAGTAGTAATGTGCGGACGAGTTCACAGAAATTCACGATTTCACGAACTACATGTTATAGAACTATAAATTAGACTTATTTTTGGGAACCCCCCCCCCTTTGGTTTTAAACCGAATTTTTTAATTGTCTCCCTAAACAATTAGGACAATGACCTATTGTTTCGGGTATGATATAATCCCCTTATCCACCCCTTAAACGAGGTCACGCGTCTATCGTTTTCGAGGATGAGTAAACCGCAATATTTATTCTTTTATAATATCGTATTGTTATTCGGGACAATTAATCAACTACGTCATTCACCGCAAAAACGCGATTGAAACAATCAAATCGGGCTGCAGCCCCTACCGCTCCCTTAAACGAGGTCACGCGACATTCTTAATAGACCGCAATATTTATTCTTTTATCATATCGTATTGTTATTCGGGACAATTAATGAACTACGTCATCGATTTCGCTATTGTCGCAGAAGCATTGAATGAGCGACGTTAAATAATGAGTATTGTCTCTTCGAATAATAACGTTTTTACTTTCTGAACAGTTAAACGACGCTATCCGGAAACCTTGAGCCGTTAACGGCCCCGAGAGAAGATTTCTTCATCATTAATTAACGGTAACTGACCACTTAAACATTTCCGTAAACATAATCTACACCCGTAACACCCGTATCGATCGGTTATCACCTATTATTGACCTAAGACCTTACGAATCGCGGACTAAAGGAATGTAAACAACTATCTCACCCGTCCTCGGACGTATTATTTACTGTTTTTGGATGAAGTCGAACATTCGAAATCGCCTCTCTATACGTATTAATGCTCTTTTTCTACCGTTTCTGTCTTTCTCTACACATTTCCTTGTAATACGCGTGTCAATACGTATATTTTGACAATCGGTGTGAAACGATTTTCACCTTTTCATGTCTAAATTCTTTAATCACAACCAACACCCGCAGCGGTATTTTATCCACGGCGAGTTAATCCGGCTTAGTCTAGCGACGATAAACGGGTATTAGCGGTTTTTCATAAGGCGAGATAGTCGCTTTTTTGCATTTACCTTTTTTCATAATTTTTTTTCTCCGTGTAAATGATCGGGAAAGTTTATTTATTTATTTATTTATTTATTTTCATCCACGCATCATCGCTGATTATAGTTCTTTGTCTTTCGCTCTCTCTTTCATAGCATTTTTCTTTAATTTTTTCTCCATTTTCACATATTATTTCCTTTTTAGTGTATACGCATTGTCACTAATTATATTTCTCTTTCTACAATATTATTCGTAGGATTTTACCGGTCTTTAATCTCTCATTAAGACTTCAATTCTAGTAAATAAGGTGGAACTTCGGGTGTAAAAATAAATAAAAAGAGCATTCGTGTGACGAACAAGTCCTAGCAATAAATATGAAAACAAACTTATCTTGTATTTTGATTTTATATGTAACCATGATGAGACTTTCATAAAGATTTATTAATAACACCTGTTGCGGCACTGAACCGCCGCGAGTTAATCCGGCTTAGTCTAGCGACGAAAAATGGGAGAGGGCGCTTTTTCATAAGGCGCGGTAATCGCTTTTTATTTATTTTTGTCAAACATACGTGGTCGAAGTAGTAGTAGTTGCTGTTGTTGATGATGATGATGTTTTTTTTATGTTGATATTAATGCGTTTGAATAAATCGAGACTCTTAGGTGTTATCACAACGCTTCTTTACGGTTTTTTTTGTAGTTGTTGTTTATGTAGTAGAGTATTTGTAGTAGCAGTAGTAGTAGTAGTAGTAGTAGCAGTAGTAGTAGTCACCCGTCCTCGGACGTATAACTCTGCGTTTACTAAACCGAACCTTTTAATCTCTCTATGCGTAGTTATGGTTTTGACAATCGGTGTGAAACGATTCTCACCTTTTTAGAATATGTCTAATCTCTATAATCACAATCAGCAGACATACCAGTAGCGGTATTTGATCCGCGGCGAGTTAATCCGGCTTAGTCTAGCGACGATAAACGGGTATATGCGGTTTTTCATAAGCCGAGATAGTCGCTTTTGGCATTGTACGTTTTTCACTTTCTCCGTGTATGTAATCGAGAAATTTATCATTTTATTTATTTGTTGTTTTTTTTATTTATTTATAACAAATACGGATTATTGGTATTAGTATATTGTTTTTATTTATTTATTGTTTTATTTGTTTATTCATTTTTGTCAAACATACGTGGTCGTAGTAGTAGTAATAGTTGTTGTTGTAATAATGAATTTCGTTTTAGTTTTAATAATAATATTGGTTATGTATTCGCTGTTTAACAGGAGTATTAGTAGTTATAGAAATGATGATATTATTAATACGATTGAATGAATCGGGACCTTGTACACTTGCTTTTACATAGTAGTAGTAGTAGTGTTGTTGTTGTTTCTGTAGTAATGTTGATATAAATGCGTTGGAATAAATCGAGATTCTGAGGTGTTGTCACAACGCTTCTTTACGTTTTGTTTTTGAAGTTGTTGTTTATGTAGAGTAGTAGTAGTAGTAGTAGTAGTAGTAGTAGAAGTGGTGGTAGTAGTAGTAGTAGTAGTATTAATGTTACGTACTAGAGGCAAAATTATCCAAGCATATGCACGCACACTTCTCCGTAAAAGCAATCGAGACATTTATTTATTTATTTATTTATTTATTATTTATTTATTTATTTATTTATTTATTTATTTATTTATTTATTTATTATTCAAGTAATTAATTTGAAATAATAAAAAAAAACACTAGAAACCGGAGAGAGGAGCAGCAGTGACTAAGAACCATAACTCCACCTGGTCCAAGTTTTAATTACCTTCCTTTTTTTTTTATTTTTAGTTTTCAATTTTAGTCGGGAGCATAACTTATAAACTATTTAAAGTATATAGACTGGAAACTTTAAATATAAATAAATTGTGAGATTGGGAAGTGCAATAACCAAAAATCGTAACACTACCTTGATTAATTTTCTAATTATCTCCCCTTATTAAATGTTACAATGAATTTCTCTCCAGATAATAACTTATTTACTATCTACTTGAATAATTTTTTGTTGGGAGCAAAACTCATGAATAAAACATTTTAAGGACTAGAAACTTGAAACATAATATGATAGCAAGTTGAAGCAGTGCAGCTACTATTTTAAAATTATCTCCCTTTATTTTTCTATTGCATTCTCAGAAAGGGGTATAGTGTTTTCCGAACACATCTTGTTATGTTTATAATTTCATATCACTCACTCACTCACTCACTCACTCACTCACTCACTCACTCACTCACTCAGTCGTCACTCACTCACTCACTCACTCACTCACTCACTCACTCACTCACTCACTCACTCACTCACCCAATTACTCAATTACTCACTCAATTACTCACTCACTTACTCATTTACTCACTTACTCAATTACTCACTCAGTTACTCACTTACTCACTCAGTTACTCATTTACTCACTCAATTACTCATATACTCACTCAGTTACTCACTCAGTTACTCACTCAGTTACTCATTTACTCACTCATTCACACTCACCTCCACCACTCACCTCCACCCTCCACCACCACTTCACCCACCACCACCACTCCACCCTACACCACCACTCCACTTCCACCACCACTCAACACTACCTCCACCACCACCTCCACCACTCACCCACACCCTCCACCACCACTCCACCTCCACCATCACTCCACCTCCACCACCACTCCACTCACATCCACCCTCCTCCTCACTCACTCCTCATCACTCACTCCTCACTCCTCCTCACTCACTCCTCATTCACTCCTCATTCACTCCTCATCACTCACTCCTCCTCACTCCTCAATTACTCAAAACATATCACTCACTCCTCCTCACTCCTCAATTACTCAAAACATCACTCACTCACTCACTCACTCATCCACTCACCACACCCTCCCCCCCCCCACCTCCACCACCACTCCACTCACATCCACCCTCCTCCTCCTCACTCACTCCTCCTCATCACTCATTCCTCACTCCACATCACCCACTCCTCATCGACTAACACAGGAGTGGGTGATGTGGAGTGAGGAATGAGTGAGTGAGGAGGAGTGAGTGAGGTGGAGGAGGAGTGAATGAGGAGTGAGTGAGGAGTGAGGAGTGACTGATGAGGATGAGTGAGGAGGAGTGAGTGAGGAGGAGGAGGGTGGATGTGAGTGGAGTGGTGGTGGAGGTGGAGTGGTGGTGGAGGTGGAGTGGTGGTGGAGGGGGTGGTGGAGGTGAGGACGAGTGAGTGATATGTTTTGAGTAATTGAGGAGTGAGGAGGAGTGAGTGAGGAGGAGTGAGTGAGGAGGAGGAGGGTGGATGTGAGTGGAGTGGTGGTGGAGGTGGAGTGGTGGTGGAGGTGGAGTGGTGGTGGAGGGTGTAGGTGAGTGGTGGGGTGGGTGGAGGTAGTGTTGAGTGGTGGTGGAGGTGGGTGGTGGTGAGGGTGGAGTGGTGGTGGTGGGTGGAGTGGTGGTGGAGGGTGGAGGTGAGTGGTGGAGGTGAGTGTGAGTGAGTGAGTAAATGAGTAACTGAGTGAGTAAATGAGTAATTGAGTGAGTAAATGAGTAAGTGAGTGAGTAATTGAGTAACTGAGTGAGTAAATGAGTGAGTAATTGAGTAATTGAGAGAGTAAATGAGTGAGTAAATGAGTAACAAAGTGAGTAAGTGAGTAATTGAGTGAGTAAGTGAGTAAATGAGTGAGTAATTGAGTAAGTGAGTGATGAGTGAGTGAGTGAGTGAGTGAGTGAGTGAGTGAGTGAGTGAGTGAGTGAGTGAGTGAGTGAGTGAGTGAGTGAGTGAGTGAGTGAGTGAGTGAGTGAGTGAGTGAGTGAGTGAGTGAGTGAGTGAGTGAGTGAGTGAGTGATATGAAATTATAAACATAACAAGATGTGTTCGGAAAACACTATACCCCTTTCTGAGAATGCAATAGAAAAATAAAGGGAGATAATTTTAAAATAGTAGCTGCACTGCTTTAACTTGCTATCATATTATGTTTCAAGTTTCTAGTCCTTAAAATGTTTTATTCATGAGTTTTGCTCCCAACAAAAAATTATTCAGGTAGATAGTAAATAAGTTATTATCTGGAGAGAAATTCATTGTAACATTTAATAAGGGGAGATAATTAGAAAATTAATCAAGGTAGTGTTACGATTTTTGGTTATTGCACTTCCCAATCTCACAATTTATTTATATTTAAAGTTTCCAGTCTATATACTTTAAATAGTTTATAAGTTATGCTCCCGACTAAAATTGAAAACTAAAAACCAAAAAAAAAAGGAAGGTAATTAAAACTTGGACCAGGTGAAGTTATGGTTCTTAGTCACTGCTACTCCTCTCTCCGGTTTCTAGTGTTTTTTTTTATTATTTCAAATTAATTACTTGAATAATAAATAAATAAATAAATAAATAAATAAATAAATAAATAAATAAATAAATAAATGTCTCGATTGCTTTTACGGAGAAGTGTGCGTGCATATGCTTGGATAATTTTGCCTCTAGTACGTAACATTAATACTACTACTACTAATACTACCACCACTTCTACTACTACTACTACTACTACTCTACATAAACAACAACTTCAAAAACAAAACGTAAAGAAGCGTTGTGACAACACCTCAGAATCTCGATTTATTCCAACGCATTTATATCAACATTACTACAGAAACAACAACAACAACTACTACTATGTAAAAGCAAGTGTACAAGGTCCCGATTCATTCAATCGTATAAATAATATCATCATTTCTATAACTACTAATACTCCTGTTAAACAGCGAATACATAACCAATATTATTATTAAAACTAAAACGAAATTCATTATTACAACAACAACTATTATATACTAACTTCTGTTAAACAGCGAATACATAACCAATGTAACATATGCGTTGCGTATTTTTATAAAAAAAAAAAAAACAAATAAATAAACAAACAATAAACAAATAAAAAAATGATAAATTTCTCGATTACATACACGGAGAAAGTGAAAAACGTACAATGCCAAAAGCGACTATCTCGGCTTATGAAAAACCGCATATACCCGTTTATCGTCGCTAGACTAAGCCAGATTAACTCGCCGCGGATCAAATACCGCTACTGGTGTGTCTGCTGATTGTGATTATAGAGATTAGACATATTCTAAAAAGGTGAGAATCGTTTCACACCGATTGTCAAAACCATAACTACGCATAGAGAGATTAAAAGGTTCGGTTTAGTAAACGCAGAGTTATACGTCCGAGGACGGGTGACTACTACTACTGCTACTACTACTACTACTACTACTGCTACTACAAATACTCTACTACATAAACAACAACTACAAAAAAAAAAAAAACGTAAAGAAGCGTTGTGATAACACCTAAGAGTCTCGATTTATTCAAACGCATTAATATCAACATAAAAAAAAAACATCATCATCATCAACAACAGCAACTACTACTACTTCGACCACGTATGTTTGACAAAAATAAATAAAAAGCGATTACCGCGCCTTATGAAAAAGCGCTCTCTCCCATTTTTCGTCGCTAGACTAAGCCGGATTAACTCGCGGCGGTTCAGTGCCGCAACAGGTGTTATTAATAAATCTTTATGAAAGTCTCATCATGGTTACATATAAAATCAAAATACAAGATAAGTTTGTTTTCATATTTATTGCTAGGACTTGTTCGTCACACGAATGCTGTATTTATTTATTTTTACTCCCGAAGTTCCACCTTATTTACTAGAATTGAAGTCTTAATGAGAGATTAAAGACCGGTAAAATCCTACGAATAATATTGTAGAAAGAGAAATATAATTAGTGACAATGCGTATACACTAAAAAGGAAATAATATGTGAAAGATGGAGAAAAAATTAAAGAAAAATGCTATGAAAGAGAGAGCGAAAGACAAAGAACTAGGAAATAATATGTGAAAGATGGAGAAAAAATTAAAGAAAAATGCTATGAAAGAATCAGCGATGATGCGTGGATGAAAATAAATAATTAAATAAATAAATAAATAAATAAATAAACTTTCTTTTTTTTCTTTTATTTACAAATGCATAAGTCCTACCGTAGTAGGAAACATTAGCAGCACAAAAACATATAAATATATAAAGTACAAATAAATGCAATGGAAAACGGCTGGTGGGATTATTTCCCGATCATTTACACGGAGAAAGAGAGAGTGAGAAACGTAGCGTAGGTAAATGCAAAAAAGCGACTATCTCGCCTTATGAAAAACCGCTAATACCCGTTTATCGTCGCTAGACTAAGCCGGATTAACTCGCCATGGATCAAATACCGCTGCGGGTGTTGGTTGTGATTAAAGAATTTAGACATGAAAAGGTGAAAATCGTTTCACACCGATTGTCAAAATATACGTATTGACACGCGTATTACAAGGAAATGTGTAGAGAAAGACAGAAACGGTAGAAAAAGAGCATTAATACGTATAGAGAGGCGATTTCGAATGTTCGACTTCATCCAAAAACAGTAAATAATACGTCCGAGGACGGGTGAGATAGTTGTTTACATTCCTTTAGTCCGCGATTCGTAAGGTCTTAGGTCAATAATAGGTGATAACCGATCGATACGGGTGTTACGGGTGTAGATTATGTTTACGGAAATGTTTAAGTGGTCAGTTACCGTTAATTAATGATGAAGAAATCTTCTCTCGACGCGTGGGAATGTGTCCGTTATACGGCTCAAGGTATTCCGGATAGCGTCGTTTAACTGTTCAGAAAGTAAAAACGTTATTATTCGAAGAGACAATACTCATTATTTAACGTCGCTCATTCAATGCTTCTGCGACAATAGCGAAATCGATGACGTAGTTCATTAATTGTCCCGAATAACAATACGATATGATAAAAGAATAAATATTGCGGTCTATTACCCGAAAACGTGACGTGACCTCGTTTAAGGGGTGGATAAGGGGATTATATCATACCCGAAACAATAGGTCATTGTCCTAATTGTTTAGGGAGACAATTAAACATAAATATTGCGGTTTATCAAGAATGTCACGTGACCTCGTTAAAGGGGTGAGGTCGGGGATTATGTCATACCCTAAACAATAGGCCATTGTCCTAATTAATGACGTCATAGCGTGCTTTCATGTAGTTCGTGAAATCGTGAATTTCTGTTAACTCGTCCGCACATTACTACTGACGACTTTGGTATGTCTTAATCAGTGATCGAACACACTACATCCTGGTTCCAGGACAAACACTCTGACCGTTTAACTGCTGCATTGTAGTATAACTTCAAACATTTACATGAAGCCCGACAGGCAATGTAGATATTGGTATGGGTGTAGCATTGTACTAATTTCGCCATCTTTGAATGACCACAAATACCTGTGACTTCTTAAGCCAACATGTGTCCTCTTTGCTGGAGACGCAGCCATAAGTAATCTAATGCTTTCTGTCTTG
>CM037788.1:54797344-54825215 GCA_021229015.1 Solen grandis
TAGTAGTTTTTTCAAAGTAATCGAATTTTTAGACTGGCGGTATCCAATCTTTTGTACATATACACAAACGTAGGCATTGTTTAATTGCATAATCAACACAGTTGTTTTCATCGAACTGTATCACTCCGCGCTCAGTATCAATTCAGTGCGACTGTGTTTATCAAAATCACTAATATTAAAGTGAAGTCATGACCTCTTTAGGTATGCAATTTATGAACGGAACCTCAAACCGGACCATTATGAAACAAATCAAAGCGCTTAAGGTATTCCCATCCTAATAGCGATCAATTTCATCAAAGCCATGATATTCTTAAAATAAATAATATTTTTTAAAAATAATTTTTTATTACCTCCCCAATTTTTTTTGCCATGATTATCTCCCCTAAAACTAAAAAAAAGTGTTTTTCTCCATTTTTTGTGGTCAAGTTTAGATTTTTTTCATGGAAATTGATAAAAATAAAATGCCTTTCTACCATGAGTTTTTCTCATAAATCAAATTCAGATTTTTATTTTCATAGAAAATACATATTTTCCATAGGCTTCAATGTTAACTTATATGCGGATTATCTCCCCCAAATTAGATAAAACTTGAAAAAACTCTTGGTGAAATATTTTTATTTTTGAATGTCTTCAAAGTGACAAAATTTCATAGAAATATAACCATCTAGTGGCAAGATATGAAATATGGCTATTAGGACGGGAATACCTTAAAGCACTGATAGACTGGCGGTGGTGTGACCATGAAACAAAGAGAGGGTTCAGCTGAATTATTACTAGTCACTAGGGATGCAGGAAAACGTGTGGAGTTTAGGGCCTCAAATGACCTTTACCTCTTTCAATTTTAACCTTGCTTAAACGTTGCAATTATAATTATAGATTTTTCATCATGTTAATCTTGCTGAAAGTCCCTCCCCGCATTGGGTGCTATAATTGTTTCTGTGATACACCCGCTGTCTAGGTATTTGACTGATGCAGTCGATACTTAAATGGGGCATTGTTTTACCAACCATCGCCTTCGTTCAATTTATCGATTCTTAACCAAACATATAGAAATTGTTCACAATATAACACCATCTTTTTGGCATAATGCTTCTTCTTGCATGTTGAATTTTATTGTACCTCTGGTACGATAAGGCAAAAAGTGGCAAGACACTATCAAATTTGGTGTAGAAACATATACGGCATAATGAACTGTGTTTATTTCTAGATTTATTTTACTTAATTTCTACTAACATTCAAATTATATTATCAAACATTGGATAAATAATTTTCAAATGTTGCTAGGATTAGGCAAAAGGAAGCCACACTCACCTGAAATACGAGTATTTTTCTGAATTAGACATTCTTTACTCAAATGATTTTTTTTTTTAATTATATTTTTGATTATCCGTTAAGCCATTGCATTTCATACGATATGATAATCCAGCGTAGTTAGAACCAAACACCCGGTGGTTGTTAATCATTTCTTATCAGTGTTCAAAACCGTGCATTTGGTTTCAGGACCAACCAGTCCACATACTGTCCATCAAATTTCACAATGTGACCCACCATGCTCACTAAAACTGTAAAGACTGACAATCAATCTTTATTTCCCCAATCTCTAGAGATATGAAGCATATACTGACCATGTGAATTTGAAGTAGTTACAAACACAAATACTTATGCAAATATTCAGACAAATGCATGATGAAATAACCAATAAGCTGTTTTAACAATGTCAAGTTACACATATTATGAAAATAGAAATAAATTGTGATAATGTGAACAGCTAATATACACTGTATATTATCAAACCTAACAGAGACACATAAATCTTTGAGTTTAGATAGACACTCGCGCAAGACATATATATATTAATGTGAATTTAACCATAAAATCAGGCATGAACATAGCGAAATGACCTGGCTAAGAACTTGCAATTGCCTGTATCCCTGAGGTTTCGAAAGATCGGAGCACATAGGACCCGTAGAGAAAAGTGTGCATTGTCTTATGATTACAGCTGGCAAACAATAGAAGCTCCGTATTCTAGTAATATGTCATGTATAAATTACACATGCACTTAATGAATGAACAAGTGTTCGATTATGTTGCATATTAAGGCACTTGACAAACAATGACGCTTCTTTTAGAACAGGTTCATTCAACGCCTGTGCCACTGTTATCCTCGCCGTCCTTGTGTTGCGCGGCTGTACTTACAAACGCCAGATATCACAGCATGGTATACAGTAGAACACAGTATTCTTAAAAAAGGCAAAGCAAAGTCGTCACAGGATAACACTCTATAGTTCCATTTCCGCTCGTCTGATGTATAGACAAGTCTTTTGATGAGCCGTTTCCATGCATACTTTGTCAGCATACTAGCTGGATTAATCAGTGTATTGTTTATGAATGTCTGTAAGTATATGCAGCAGACTTCATATATCAGATATATCACCATATAAAACGGTGTTTGCTCCTGAAAGGAATATCGAATATCTTCGTAGCAAATATTTCTGCATGTACTGTTTGTATTCTGGCATAACATTTTATACAAAAACATAATGGTAACAATATAACCCATTTTTTTTATTATCCAACGATTGCCTCGCACATGTCTGATCTTGCGTTGCTTGAATCCTTTTTACTATAAATGTTGGAATCAGTTGATTATCTTAATGTATGAGGGCGGCAGATTGCACCAGAATTCGCATCCAAATAATCCAATGGACTTTAACTATTTGCTGTACAAGTCAATATTTGATATTAATAGATTAACACCATCGGTTTTAACACCTAGGGAGGTCATAACATAATAGGAATTTCTGGCCTTCTGCAATCGGTCTTCTTTGCGACCAATCAGTTTTAGACTAGATTAATGTCGAGTAACCAGATGGACCACGTGATCGACCTGAATGATATAAATGTCCGCATACGATATAATAATGGGCGGGGTGGTGCGTCGCTTTGTGAAAATAATTGTATTCGATTTGTCTATATTCATGTCTATTTTCATGTGCAACAATATCGGTTTACGATGTATTCTAAGAGTTAAAGGCGGAGTGGGATACCGATATCCGCGAACGATGGGTTACAGCCCAAGACCGAATGAACAGTTCAACCATGTTTGCTGTCTTCTAGAGAATACAATATATTATATAATATTCTTCTCAAAGCATCAAAAACTCAACACAAGATTTAGCAATGTGTATGTAAAATATATTTTATTAAAAAGTTTTATGCGGGTTTAATGTCTGAAAGCTAATAGCTTAATCTGAAAGAAGGGTGTTTCTGGTGCTTAGTTTACTACGAGTACACTATGCATAAGTTCTATTTAATAAACGAGTAAATCTTCAAAAAATATATTTTTCTCGCGTATTTTTCGGGCATACATTATCGAATAAAATAAATTGCCATTTTTCTAAACGTTCAAATGCTTTTTGGATTAAACTTGCGCTTCCTTTGGTATTAAGTTTTGTAAATGACACTTGGAAGTGTTTGTGATATTGAACTAAACAATTAAATGCACATCTTTTTTTTATAAAAGTGGATGAATACCATCTTATTTTAAAGAGCGTGGAGTTAGCATATCATATAATATGATATCATCAAAATACAATATCTACAAAAACTTACATTTCAATAATTTACATGTCTTCATTATGAACTCATGATTCATTTACCTTATTGCTATATATACATTTAAATTTAATTCCAATATAGTTGATGAAGAAGGAAGTTTCTTACATGAACCAACATTTAATGAAACATGAAAATAAAATGACATATTAGCAGAAAATAATATCTTATTAAAACAAAACAATAAACTGTCTTTCTGCAAGACCTACATGAATTCACCTATATAATCTTCTCTATTATACGGCACAATCGACATCACAACGGGAATAGACATCGGGTCCTATGTATATCTCAGATACGACTTCTATGTTAGACACCGCTGCAAATAATATGTAGTACTTCTGATGTTACATATGAAGCTGTAAGAAGGGATTTGTGTCGAATGTTGTTAAAGGCGATAATTTGCGCGATTTTTATGTCTGAATTAATCCGGGCATTCTACTCACGTATATGCATGATGTACGATATTCTTGAACACTTTATCCAAATTGTCTCATGTAATCGTCTTTCAGTTTTACTCGCTGTTTATACATGATGCAAGACGAAGAATCGCATGTCTTCATAAGAGTGGTTTCCTAGTGCGAAATGTGCGTTTATTGGTCGATCCCTTGCCAGTCTAACATCCCCTAGGTGCCCCTGCATTGTCTCCCTTAACTGATGTTCCCTCTCTCCCACATAGACTGTAACATCACACCGTGCACATCTTATAACATACACCACGTTTTTCACTTGAAAACATACGTCAGTCTGCACACTATAGAAATCGTGACCTGCTGTGTCTGAAATAAGTATACCTGCAATAATATTGCAGGTATAAGCTAAAATTCAATATTGTATGCAGATATATTTTCTACCCACAGACCTTTGAGTCTTTGAATAGACCAGGATATCAGCTATGTTTCTGTCTCTCTTGAAGGTAACCGTAGGTGGCTGTGCGTAGACTTCCTTCGTCCTCTCTAATCCATACAAAATCCGAGAGTGTTAGCTTAATATATGTTGAACATTAGATAGTATGCCGGAATACGTCAGAACCAGTGAAACTATTTTACTTTTGTCGGGCTTGCCTTGTAGAAAGGTATTTCTATCAAGGTTATCCACCATTCTTAATTGATCTTCAATCACTCTACCGCTGTAGTTCCTTCTTCTTAATGTGTTTTTTAAGTCAGCCCTGTATTTCTTGCAATGTTCATTCCATTCACAAAGTCCTTTCAACCGCAAACCCAATCCGTACGCTAGACCTTTCTTGGTAGACGTTGGATGACATGATTAGTTGTTTACACAAAGTTGCTTATCTGTCGGTTTCACATAAAACCATGATAAAGGTCTGTGTAAATGTGCTCATCGTCTAATTTAACCAGCATGTATAAAAATTCAATTTGGTGAGAGGATTATCTTAGTTCTACCTTTATGTTACAGTATATACTGTTGGCATGCTCTGGAAATCGTTCAAGTTCCTCCTTGGTACCCTACCAAATGCAAAAACCATCATCTATAAACCTTTTATAGAAAAAAGGTATTTTCTCTGTGTTGAGCAGATCTTCACCCCATTTCCTCATATACGCACATGCAAAATTCTTTCCCAGTCTAGAACCAATCGCAATGCCATCAGTCTAAATATAGTCTTTGCCACCTAGACCAAATGCATTATTGTCCAAAACAGTCTCTATCGTAGCAATCATGTTCTAAACGTCAACCAGTGGGTCCGTCCTCATATTTAATGCTTCCCGGCAAGCATATATTCCTTCTTTACGGGGCACTGACGGATACAACTTACAAACATCAAAGCAAAATAGAAGGCAATCGTCAGATAAGTTCTCTTTTATTTCTTTTACTTTATTAATGAAGTCAGTTGTTCTTTAAGATAGCTTGGCAAATATTCAATAAACTGTTCTAACTCACATTCAGCTACTTTTGCTAATCTTTCTGTCGGTTTATCGATGCCATTAACAATGGTACGATATGGTGCATTTTCCTTATGCAGCTTCGGGTTGCTTTGTAGTTTCTCGGGACTAGTATACCTTGGAATCATTTTTTTTTTCAGATCTGTTGAAATGCCTCCCACCCTCCCTCCCCTCACGGTACATTTTTCTGACCAATTCCTTTACATCTTTGCGATCTTTACCGGCTTCATATTCAGGCATTTCCATATATGAATTGCTATCTTTCATTTCTCTTTGTAACTTGCAAATATTATCCTCTATGTTCACTATTATACCAGAACCCTTAGCAATTGGCCCTAAAACTATACCGTCATGATGTAACAACTCGTAAAATGCCCCTTTTTCTGCCACTGAAATTTTTGGCGAGCCTTTCTTTTTAAGTTATCGACAATGTCATTCTCAACTCAATATAGAGATCAAAGTTATGGTCTCTGCCAGATGACGGAATGAAATTATCTTTTTCTTTTACTTTAAATCGGTTATTAGCATCCTGTTTATTTGAAACATCTCTCAATTTCATTCTTCTCTCACATTCCGCAGGATCAGCTAACAGCTTCATCTTGTCTATCATTTCCCTACTTCAAACCTTTTTCCAACAGTGATACCTGTGCCTCAGTCAGTTTAAATTTAGACATGTTAGTGACAATTGCAGACTTTCTTTTAATTTTCAACTCAACTTTACTCATAGATGCATTTTTATGCTTGACATTATTCTGGTGTTTACGATTAGGTGGCACTGTACTTTTTTCAATTTGCTACTTTCAACCTCATTGTCTTTTTCTTGGGTCAACTTTCTCGAAACTTTGGTGACATATAAAGTATTAGCCTTAATTGACTTGTCTACACTGTCTATGTACACCAGCTCTTTTCTAAACGTGTCAATACCTGCACGTAAAGAGTCATTAGTCTGAAACATACCATTCTTTATATCAGCCCCGACACCTGAACAGAGACTATATGCATTATATGGAGCATCGATAGGTCTTATATGTTGGATAATATCATCACCTTTGTTAAAACAATCAGAAGTGTTATAGTCATTTTCAAGTGTACTGGTGTTATTATTTGTTTAAATATGTCTAACTAAACTAAATTGACTATGTTCTAAAAGTAACAAAATACTTAACCTAGATATCACATTTTTTACCGCCAGTTGCACATACAAACCTATTCCATGAATCAAACTTCCGATCCGAAGATACCTCGATATTGACACCATACCGGTCAGCTGCAGCTTGAATCTGAGCCTATGTAGCCCAAGAAGATACACTGCCGCCTTCTTTCCGTTGATGTTTGCAGTGGTTTTCCATACTTCCGTCTATCAGAGGTGCATATTTTTCATATGGGATGTCATAAAATCGACTAGCTGCCGTCGCACTTGTGTATGCATCATCTGCGTATTATATACATGCTGACTGACGCATCTATAGAAACAATTTCCGTCTTTGGCAATTTTGATTATCACATAATTGGGTATTTTCTAGAGAAATTCATCACAACGGATTAGACGGGATTAGAATTAGAATCTTTAGACGTTATTTTGTATGTCGTTAACGTCGTTCATATCAATACTAATATGGCAACTATTCAAACGTCTATTATGTTGAACTTGCTAAATATTCATGTTTTTTCTTGAGATAGGCAATCTTGTGCCGAAATATTGATTAAGAGTGATTTTAATCGTGAACACTTTAAAATATCTCCAGGGGATATTGTTAATCATTTCTAAAATTTATGTGGCAAAATATGTCAACAATAACAACATTGTTGGTAAAATGCGCTTCGTTCTCTATCACTTGATCATTTTAGCAGCATTGATTGATCTACAGCTTGCTTTCACTATTACATTCAGATCAAATCACTAGAAAAAGTTATTAGCAATATTATTTTCATATGGGATACTGCTGCAGTCATACATTTTAGAAAATATAATTTTATCCGGCTAAGTAATTTATAGTATCTTCTTATGTTGATGAAATGTACTTTTATTAATAATACAGTAAAACATGCTTATCATCAGATTGACAACTTATTTACAAATTGAAATGAGTTGTTCTTTTTCATATACCCGTCGTTTATATAAAGTAATAAGATAACCGTATCTCATACTGCAGTTACTCAAAATATACAAAGAGTGTAAACACAAAGCTTATTTTTTCGATCTTTTAACTTATGTTAAGAAAGAGTATATAATAATCACTTTATTCAGCTTAATTGTTTTAAAAGTGTTTACAATATAGAAGATGTATAAAAGATAGAGGATGTTTATAAAATATTTGAGAGAAGAAATCGTTTTTGCTTATTTAAACCATTTTAAACACGTACGTTTTTAATGGTCTGGTGCATTCGGGGTCTTCCTCCACCTGTAGTTAGCTGGACGTCGCTAAATGACTGAAATACTGTCGAAGCGACGGTAAACTCAAATAGTCAAGTCAGGTCTAATGGTCTGAAATCAACTCATTGTATTTTCATTCAAGTTTGAAATGTTTTTACACGATTTTCGTAGAGAAATTCATGACAACGGAAGAGACGTGGTTAGAATCCGCTGGAGTAAAACAGGTTCTGTGCGTCCGTTATAGGTGAAGGTTTGCAAGTCAGCTCGAAAAATATGTTAATTTTGTTTATGGATATCTATGGGCTTATACTGATGCAATCAGTACAAGAAAAGACATTTGTAGATGTTGTCTATCATTCAAAAGTAATATTGTTTATTGTCTTATCAAATATTTGATAGCTAGCCTAAACATTTTAAATTATCATTTAAAAAAATACAGTCATAAGCGATCAGTCAAGGGAACAAGAGAAAGTGACCCTTTATAGGGATGACCGTTGAATGAAGATTAAACATATAACAAAATGATAGTTTGATAATACAGTGTTAAAACTGCCCGCTAAATGCAGGATGACCATTTAATACAGGTGGCCGCTAAAGCAGGTTCAACTCTATTCCGCAAGTCGATTCTCTCCGGTACTAGTAGTATAAATTAGTATTTCTTTAATACAAGTCAGAAACGATTAGATTCAAGCCTTGACGAAAATCAACACAGCTAAAATTGAACGGCCTATGGTTTGAATGTCTACAATACCCAACCAACTCATCTGACTCAATGACTTTTGACGCCTATGGGTGGTGTATTTCCGGTCTTGAATCTTTATTCGATAGTCTAGTAGTTAACAAACTGGCTTTCACCGGCTTTGCAATCAAGTTTCGATCCCAGGTCAGTCCGATGCTGTATAAAAAGGGCTCCGGATTGCCCGATCGAATATGTAGGTTTTCTCCGGGTACTCCGATTTCCTCTCAAATGAAGGATCACGCGATTGCAACCAGCAGTGCCATAATCAATGTCGCTTTCTGTACAATTGTTGTGAAATAAATAAATATTAAGATTAAAAAATTATTCATTTCTGTAATACAGGTTATACATGAACATAACATTTCGAAAAAACAACAACAAAAAAAACAAAACAAAAAAAAAATAAACAAAAAACAACAACAACATTACATTCTTGTCATAAAAGCATGAAATATGCATATATAAATATGGGATGAAATAGATAAGATCTTTGATTTATCCTTCATATATGTAGCTTGACGGTCTTCGCTCTTTCAGTACTTACAAAGGCAGTTCGTGTTTGTCAAACCAGTGATGCCGTTTGCAAGATAATATCAATTTAATCATTTTGCTTCATTCACAATTATGTATGCATCTTTACTTTCAAAACAAAATAGGAATACGCATATATTTTAATCAATTATCATCTCAAAAACATTTCTTGATAATGATGAACGCTGCCACTTTTGACGTTTGCTATATTTTGTATTGTTGACTTTCTTCTTTTTCAATTTGCAAGAAATTCAGTATCCTTTTGTTGTATTTTAAATGTTGCTGAAGGCAATAATTTAACTAATTATATCCACTCTTATTCAATAATTCGGCAAATGTTTGCCTTTCTCAAGAAAGATTATATATATTTTTAGCAAGTTCTACATAATAAACTTTTGTATAGGCAAATTGTTATTGCTTTTTTATTTTAGAACTTGCTAAAATTCATGTTGTTTTTTTTTTAGAAAGGCAAAATTTCGCCAAAATATTAAAAAAAAGGTGAATTTAATTATTTTTCTGATTTATTATTTTTTGTTTTATTATTTCCCTCTGGAAAACCAACATATTTATTGACAATCAGATACTTTGCATGATGATAAGCTTTGCTAAGGGCTGCAACCTAAGTATCGGCTCCATTTGTCTCATAAATAAATAGAAGGTAATGGAAGAAAATGACCGTGGGTGTTTGATGAGGGCTAAAATCAAAATGTTCAATCTTTACTAAACAACCTATAACTGAGACCGCAAAGGTAATAATTAGTGTAGTACGTTTATTATATGTATCTTTAAACATTTGTAATAAGACGTTTGCTTTGACTTGAACGTTGGTTAATCACTTTCACTTTTACATCATATAAAAGTATCTTTAATATCTTAATAATATAAGTTCTTGAAGTTAGTAAATCAGTTGATGATTGTTTCCGTGATAATAAATATGCACTTTATGATTTTAACCACGATACGCCCAGTCGAGTAGATATTAGATGCTCACGAAAGGCTTTGCTTCAGATACAATAAGTGCAACCATTGTTTAATTCATCCTATCACTTAGATATACGAAGAACGGGAAACGTAAGACTTCATTTTAATCAACGATAGACATTGTTCAAACAATCATATCACTTGATACAGATAGATAAACGAACAACGGGAAAACCGTTGTTGACTTTATGATAAGCACAAGTATCTTTTCCTTTTCTCAAATATCCGATACCATTAAATATCTAAATAGACAAGGTTTCGACAAAGTCTAATCATTCTTCCTGACAATCCCGGATCTTTTCAAGGGTTGACGTGCAGAATATCAAGCAATAAGAAAAACTTTGCTAAAGTCTATAGCCATACTTTTCAATTATTTAATCTTATGTACAAATCAGTGTCCCTGTATGTCTTTGTTATTGGATATAGGTTCTGCTATATTTTCACATTTTTCTTTCATGTGGAAGTATCTAAATATCAGGATTCTGTAACCTCTTTGCATAGTGTATAGTATAAAACCATATCATGTATGATATTACATTTTGATTTGTAACCAAGCTTCTGCTTTTAAGTAAATTATATACATGTATATATTATTGTTATACCACGTGGTTTATTCAAACTAAAATTATAAGTATAAATAATAACAGTAAAATTGTTTAAAAAGGGTTTGCTATTGATCAGCATTTTATTCATTCCCTTAATTTCCCACTATGCTCTACCCGTGATTGTAAAAACATTTTCAAATACCAGAGGGGTGGGGTTGAAAACGTTCTTATGCTCTTGGGAGGAACTTGAAAACATATTTAGGACATAATTGGTTCACAGCTACACGTGAAGGTGTGTTCAAGCAAGTACCCATACCAAAAAAAAGTATGGGAGGTAACTGTTTTCTACCATACAGCAATTGGCATTCTTCGTAAAGTGGTGTACTAGGAAGAAGCACAAAGGCATTGTTTCATAAAGTATTGATTGTAAAGAGGTGTATATATATATATAATGCAGAAAGAGTTCCCACACTACGGGAATAAAATAACGTTATTATTATTATTATTCCTCCTGATGATCTATTATTGTGAAACCGGTTGAGGACAAATAAAACGTATTAATAGGCTTGTTATACTCTATCTCTCTCTCTCTCCCCCCCCCATATATATATATATATGGAAAACTGTATTCTTTGATAATGTGGGTAAAACAAAAATAAAGCAAGCATTTCAAAGACAAGATGTATTTTATAAAAATGTATAATATAAAATAACATATTGTATCGCCAATTGTAATGCAAAGTTCACATCGTCTCAAAAACGGGTCTACACTGTCTCAATAAAAATAATTTCACATCGTCCTGATTCACGTTGTTCCATTCCTTCAGCATCCTTCAGGAACATCTTAAATTAAGCTTTTCCTCAACTCAAGATATTAAGTTTTGTAATTCCACTATGTAATAGACGTAGGCAATAATATGGTGAACGCATGCTATTATTAGCATGCTTTGTCTGGAAGTAATATTTGAACTCATATTAATTTGAAAATTATAGTGATACAGAATTTGAGATATTTCTTTGATTACAGGAAATTCTCATCTTCAGGAGTATCGTGAAACACACGGATAACTTTTCTTGAAAAAGCAATCCCTGGGAGGCGCATTTTGCAAATAGATATTTTTCATGCAACTTAGATAGGCAAGAGATTAGGAGACATTGGTCTATACATTTGTACCAATTGGTTTCACAAAAACTGCACTGTACTTAAAATAAAAATAGTTTCAACTTTTCAGCAGACAGTAATATCAAATGAGTATTTCCTTGAAGACATCTCAAATTAGCGTGAACTATATTAAATGTATTCGCGTCCAAGGTATGTACAACATACTTAAAATGCGAGTGTTTGATGGGTTTCATCCCTCCTTTGTGGTCTTGGGTACTTGAAGGGAGTTACTATCCAACTCAATCTAAGATAACCTTTTTTTTTATTAGAATGGGATTTGAATAATAACCACACACATAATTATAATAATTTGATATTTGAGTTAAAACATAGATGATAATGGGTCATGTCACCCTTAATAATCTTGATATAATGTTATATGTATTTTGTTTGTACTCAATAAAATTTTAAAATGTAAAACATCGTATGTTATAAAATGAGATTTCTTTACCAAGTTTTGTCCCATTGATGAAAGTAAAACAAAGAAAGCGGTAATGGTTAAACTATTCACACACAGTACCCCTTAACCCTCACCACGGTTAATGTCTAAATTAAACCTTTCTTTCATTTTTTACTTTAACATCAGTTTTAAAGGGGCTGCTTGCTAAAATGGCTGAATAGCGAACAGTGCATGATATGCAAAGGCAGTCCCAAGTGTCCACAGCATTGTAAGGGTCAAAGTTACAATATTTCTTCACATGTTGATACCACAATAAAATCAAATGTCTACATATACTCAATTGCAAGAGAAAGTGGGCACTCAAAGTTCGTTTTTTTTTATTTAGAAATAACCATGATTGGGTTGCACATACTTTTGAAATAAAAAGTACATATTATTATAGTCATACAATACTAAAATGATTTATTCATAATATCATAATATATATATATTTGGAAGTGGAATTATACATCTAAATAACAAAAGCTCTGAAGCCATTAGAATATACATATATGAGTAAAGTCAGTTTAAAAGATTGTTATAATAAATATAGATCAATCATACTACTATCCGGTAATAGGTTTCTTCAGTCAATATTTCAAGCTCTGTTCAATAATTTTTGTTTAAATATCTGTCAGTCTATCGAGCTGTACTCAAAATCTCCGAAATTCTAAAATATATGTATTTAAACCCTAATTCTAAAATAAATATGAAATTAAAGATACTTATTTTTTGAGAATTACATGACGTAAAATAAGCGTATTTCTAAACCATAATAAACATTTTATTTGATTTTGTATGAAAAATTATATCAGCATACGATAATTTAATTATAGCAGGCCATAAGGAAAAACGTCAGTCATTTGTTTTTGTGTATGTGCCATACACTAGTCTCATGTGACAAGGCTACATTCCTGAACAATCCAAAACAAACTTCTATTCTAAGAACGCCTCCTAACTTTGACTTTAAGATAACACCTATTGGCTATGACGTTTCACCGTTTTAATGATACACACATACCTATATCTTACATTATTAGGCTTAAAACGAAAAAAAATATATCTGTTGAAAAGTGAAATGAAGCGATTATGCAGAATGAAAATATACAAAAACATTTACATTTGTTCATTGTTCAGTATCAATTTCAACGCCTATACGACAAGGCTCCATCACTATCAAAATGATTTCGAAGCGTTTTACATACATCTGCTGAACATGTCTCTTCTATAGGTTCAAATAATAGTACGCTGCCTCACTGTGCGCTGAAAAAAGAAAATAATCAGCTTAAAGAATGGATTGTATAGCTTACATTATTTTTGAAGAAAAATTAAGTCTATTACATTATCAAGAATGATATTATGGTTAAACAGACACTCAATAACATTGATATTACTATAAACATCATGCCAAAGTTATTGAACGGATTATTTTCTGAATTTTATGGAGTTTGAATATTTGATTGGAAATCTAGTAAATCGAAGATTAAAATATACACGTAACATTGATTACTCAAACAACCTTGGGATGTAGAGGTTAAAAAACAGTTTTTACACATTTAGTTTAAATTCATATGAAAGCAAAAACATCGTCTGATATTCGACAATTGAATGTTGTTTTGCCCATTTGGCTAGCTTATACCTCATTAGAAGTCGATAATAGCATAGATATAACTTTAAAATCCAAATAATAAAACTACTTACTTGAAGTTTGGAGAGAAGCATAGTTGCTGTCCCTGTGAGTAGACTTCAAATCTTCGTAGACTCCAGGAGTTTGCCTGTAATAATAGAAATCAAAATACGTTTAAGTATCAAGGTACTCCAAAGACTTATTAAACAGAGATAGGAAACTCCTGTAAAAGTCCAATGGAAAATATTTTGTAGGAATACTCCAGAAAACAAAATTTTGAAAACTTTCAGAAAAGTATAGAAAAATCACGCAGGAAAATTTAACAATATTTAAAGAATATTATTTCTCGCATACATGAAACTATATTTCCAGTTTGATTTTTTCATTTTTTTTTTCAAATTGTGATTTAGATTTATTTAGTGTTGCAGAAAAATAATGAACATTGCATAGTTCTTTTCAGCAGGTACTTTTCTATTTTACATATAACTTCTTTTATGTTTTGACTTTTTCTAATTTCATTTCATGGTAATGTAATGTTCTATTTAAAGGTACATTTTACTTTTACATACCTGCAATAGAAAAGGGAATATTTGGAAAAAGACGTGAATTTTTGAAAATTGCACAATGTGTAACGTGCTTTTGTAAAATTAAGACTTGTTGCCAATCTTTGTTTAATAAGTCATTGGATATGTCAAACTGTTCATCAGTAGTGTTCAAGACAGTCGGATATATAATTCATGTTCATTTTCCCTATGAAAGACTGATATTCCACTGTTTGTGCATAGTTATCATAAAAGTATTTACATATTTCAAATGTAACAATACACCCATAGCGAATAATATTCAATTAAGGTGAAAATGAATTAACCCTGTTAACTGGCTATCCCTGGTGTCTGCAAAATTAAAAACAAGAGTTACATAAGTTTTTATACAGCTGTCTAAATCACAATATGTAAACTCGCTCAGATGTAAAGAACAAATTAATTTCATACTCCTGAACACCTTAATAATAATTTATGCATGTGTATCATATTTACTTGTGTGCAAATTTATAAATATCTTCCTGATTTAATGTGATTCATGACAAGAACCTGTGGAGATTTTAGTATGATAATATTTAGTTAAAAAAAATATTACTATCGTAGATTGATCTGAAAAACTGTTATCAGCATGACTGATACACAGATTTACGCTAAATCACGAAAGCTTTAGTTCGAGTGATTTACCGTAAATTTCACCAGCGCGTAATAATATGCAGTTTGTAAAAGTATTCCGTTTTCAAATCAGGGACATCCGCATTGTGCAGTGATGTCATATCCACATTGTACAGTGGAGTCATAGAAAGAAGTTCCATGCTATGCACATAGAAACATGTTTACACAAGGTAGAGACGTGATACAGGTTTTGGAAACGTTGAGACCTTGATACAAGTTTCTGTATTTTTGCTGTAGGAAACCGATTGAAAATGCGTAGTATCATACATAGGTATATAATAAAAATAAAGAATACTGTTTGTCCTGTGTATAGCTTAGCTAATGTCATTGAAACGGGGAGCATATAGGGACGTGTGGACATGAGTCACAGTTTGGCGTATTTGTGTATTTCTGTGATGATTTCTAGGAAGAACGTATATTAGTGTAAGTTGTTTACCGTTGTCATTGGAGAATGCGGTGTTTTGATAATGGTCTAGTCTTGTCTTCAGTTTCTTGCTTTTTTAAATAGAAATATGCTATGTAAGCACACGGTCATATAAATGTAATGGAAAAAACAAGTATCTGTTACTAAAATAAATTATATCCTCTTAATGATATTGATCGACTAATGTGGTAATAGCGTAATTCAGATTCGATAACTGAATTTTACAAAGTTTGGATAATCATCTAGGAAATGTGCATTCGAAATGAAAATGATCTGAAATAAAGATACTCTACCTAATACCAAAGATTTCCACATAATGCATATCTTTTATAACACCTTCCTTTTGTATAAGTCTATACAGCATACGAATATTGCATCTAAAGTAAGATATTAAGATATGGCAAATAAAGCGGATAAACACGCATACCTTGTCTTTGATGGATCAGAGATGTTATCATCTGTAGTAAAATAAAAGAACATAATTATTAAAGAAAAATTGTTTTGACAATTTAGTATGGAAGGGGATATCCGCCAATATTCTAATACTTACTGTTTGGTAATTTGCAAGGACTGCATTTCTTATTTTTATTACTAAATATCTATTTTAACTTGTAACTTTTGAATTAATTATTGTAATTAGTATTTTCAAATTTCAACTCTTGCATTTCATTTTCTAATTTCTATTCATAACTTTTAACAATTGTTTTTCTAAATCAATATAGAAATGTGCAGCGTTTTTACAGTGTAATTGCATAACTTTGATAATTCTACTTATGCCAGCAAACTCTCAATATTACATCTAGTGACTTTACAAAGTTCGCCAATCAAACGTACAATGATGCAATGTTCGCATAACACACAATGCTAGTTGTCAAGGAAACTAGCATTGTCGAACATGAGGTCGCTAGACGGCGCTTTAAACTGCGGGGAACCCCATCTATTTATAGATAGATGGGGCACTGCACTTCACACGGAAGAGCTCTGGCTTCTTTGGTATGTACAGGTTTAATTTTTCCCCCATGTAAAATACCAAAAAGAAAAAAAAGTGTTTATCTATTTCAAATTCTTGCTGAAAATCATGTAGAAATTCTGTGTAGATCTTGTTAAGTTCTGTCTGTAAATCTGTCCGTACCTACACGAACTATTATGTGGCCAGCTACTTGATTCATTTATTTTTGCGTCAGTGTTAAGTAATAGTTAATTTAATATAATGTCTGGATATGATGACAGTGACACTATATTTCAGTTGAAAGAGTTGTTAAATGTTAAATTAAAGGCATTAGCTCAGGCCATTGAGAATGAAAGGTACGAGAACATTGTGTGTCATCTGGAGCAAGCCCATGAAATGTTGATACAATTATCAACCATTACAAATGTTGATTTAAGTATCGAGCTTTTCACCAATGTAATGGAAAATTTTCAGACAAATCTGCATGATGATAGCAATGTTAATACAGTGCACTGGTCCCCATCATTGGTTTGTGGTACTGGCAGACCAGGTCGCCCAGCATTAAGCATCGCTGTAGAAACTCTTACTTTCTTATTAGAAAATAACTTTAAGGTTTCAGAGATAGCTTATATGCTTGGAGTCAGTAAACGGACTGTTGAGAGACGAATGAATGGATATAAATTGAGTGTACGAGACACATACAGCCAGTTGACAGACTCAGAACTTGGGAATGAAGTGAAAAAAGTAATTCAACATTTTCCTACAGCTGGGTATCGTACAGTACAGGGTATCCTAATCAGCCAAGGACAAAGAGTCCAGGAGCATAGGATTAGGCAAACTATGAGAAACAAGTAACTGGTGTTGTATGCAACACATAAAGTCCCCTACCGGCTCCACCTTGACTCAATATGGTAATCAATCCCATTTTTTGCCATATTTTCACTATTTCCGTTACCATAGCAACCACAATTTTAGTCGAAGAACAAAAATAAAATGACGTGCATAATCTACACATTGCCATCTAGTCATATACCAAGTTTCATCAAGTAAGCTTGCTTAGTTATCGCGGGATCCCATTTTTTGCCATATTTTCACTATTTCCGTTACCATAGCAACCACAATTTTAGTCGAAGAACAAAAATAAAACAACGTGCATATTTTACACATTGGCATCTAGTCATTAACCAAGTTTCATCAAGTTAGCTTGCTTAGTTATTAAGTTATCGCGGGATCCAGATTTGAGCGGACAGACAGACAGACAGACAGACGGACGGACAGACGGACGGACGGACAGACGGAGGGCAAACCTATAGTCCCCTCCGGTGTGAACACCGGTAGGGGACTAATATTGACCCTGAGGGTGTTCTTTTCAGAAAGCTGTTCATCACAGCATGTCGGATACATAGAAGAACATATAACCAGACATTATATTAAATTAACTATTACTTAACACTGACGCAAAAATAAATGAATCAAGTAGCTGGCCACATAATAGTTCGTGTAGGTACGGACAGATTTACAGACAGAACTTAACAAGATCTACACAGAATTTCTACATGATTTTCAGCAAGAATTTGAAATAGATAAACACTTTTTTTTTCTTTTTGGTATTTTACATGGGGGAAAAATTAAACCTGTACATACCAAAGAAGCCAGAGCTCTTCCGTGTGAAGTGCAGTGCCCCATCTATCTATAAATAGATGGGGTTCCCCGCAGTTTAAAGCGCCGTCTAGCGACCTCATGTTCGACAATGCTAGTTTCCTTGACAACTAGCATTGTGTGTTATGCGAACATTGCATCATTGTACGTTTGATTGGCGAACTTTGTAAAGTCACTAGATGTAAATATTGAGAGTTTGCTGGCATAAGTAGAATTATCAAAGTTACAACGACATCAGTTTGCAATTACACTGTAAACACGCTGCACATTTCTAAATTGATTTAGAAAAACAATTGTTAAAAGTTATGAATAGAAATTAGAAAAAAAAGTAATAAAAATAAGAAATGCAGTCCTTGCAAATTACCAAACAGTAGGTATTAGAATATTGGCGGATATCCCCTTCCATAATTTAGTATTAATACAATCAATATGTCAAATATACGAGGGGTTATCCAAAAATACGTGGACTTTTTATGTTGCATAAAAATCACGCTCCTGGCGCAGTCAATAATACGACGTCAACGTCAACTATTTTATTCAAAATTAGAAACGTCAAAAATAACAGTAAGACATCCTCGCGTTATATACTGTTTTTCAAAATAACCACTTCTAGCTTCAAATCGTCGACACGGCGCCTCGCCCTTCAACTTTCAGTCGAAATGTATAATTATTTTATCATTAGTTATTACAATTACTATAACTGATATAATTTTGCTATTAATTTTTATTATTGCAGGTGAGTAGTTCAAATTATTGAGATAAAATAGCGGAGAATATGGCGAAATCCATAGGAACAAGGTCCGGGGATGGCTTGACTTGACTATTTGAGTTTAACGTCGCTTCAAGAGTAATTCAGTCATATAGCGATGTCCAGCTAATTACAGATGGAGGAAAACCTCGAATGCAAGGAGGCATCCGGGTAGAACCAACGACCTACCGCAAGTCAGCTGGAAGGCTTCCTCACATGAAAACCCGAATAACCCTGCCGGGATTCGAACCCAAGCGATGAGGGGCTGAGTGAGTGTTTACCGGGGGATAAAATACTGTCTCTAACTCATTGAGAGATAGCTTGAGGAACTGTGTGCGCAGGCGAGTGGTCCTCATGAAGTAAAAGTGGCTGATTCGAAGTCCGGGACCCTTTCCGCAGACGGAATCACTTCTATCTGTATTGCGACACGGCTTGACGTCGTTAATTAACTTACCGTTAATTATCATCCTCCGGACTTGCCCTGTATCTTTTTGCATATCTTCTCGCCCCTGGTGAATCTACTGTGCCATTTTAATGCAACATATAATGAAAATGCTTTCCTTGGGTTGGCTTGTCTCATTTTTTAAAGTGCCTGAGTTAGTGTAACGCCAGGAGTATGGCAAAACTTTACAATTGCGCGATTTTCAGTTTTCGCCGTTTCCGTATTTTTCGTAAGTTTTTACTCTACCGTATTATTGTTAACGCATGGTTTTACCGTAAATTCACGAAAATGACGCAAAAAAGAAAGCAACCGACGTATTTGACTTAATTGAATTAACTGATGTCGCTTTTCGGAATTTTATCACAAAAATTATTTTTTATACCGAATTTGAATTGAATTTTTGTTTTGATTTTCAGGTTGCGCCGCCTACCGCTTATATACGTTTTTCGTAACACCATAAAACACTATTTATTAACTTATCTCATTTAAACTTAATAAATATGATGCTGAGAATACAACAAAATTAATATGGATAAAAAAATCATTACGATTGACGTTAACGTTAAAAAGATATTAAGAAAGTGTACGTATTTTGGATAACCCCTCGTAGTTTAGGGGCGCCGTGGTTTGGCGGTAGTTTTCACTGACTTCGCAACATTGCGAGTTCAATCCCCTATAGGGCCATCGTTTAGCAAGTCCTACCGAAGTGTAAACGAGTACTTATGTATATTTTAATTCTATTTGCATAAAGTAACTTTAATAAGGAGTTTTTGTTTTTAATTTAGACCCATAAAGAGTGCATATGATTTTATGTTCAAACGAAATGAAACAAATAGTAGCAGAACGATCCAGGGATATAAAGGAGTCAATCCTGTCCTCATTTGCATATTGGCTTTTTCATTTTGTTGTAATGAAGTCAGAATGGCAATAATTGTATTTCATGCATATCAGTATGATATGACAGCAGATATCGCGATGTTCTCCATTTCCCTACATTTTAGCTAAACTGATCCTATTCACATTCCTTTTCACTCCAGATGTTTCAATAATATCCTAAAAATTTCAGCTGAAATTAATGAGAATATGTCATGACAATTCTGAGCACATTTTTAACGATGCTGACTTTTTACTTACTTGAAAATCTTAAACATATGTTTAGTAGACTGTATCGATGTATCAGTAAGGTAAAAACAATTCCGACTAAGAAGCCGAGAACCAACGTTCCAACCAGTCCTCCTGCAAGTTGACCTTGGGAACAGCTTGACTCGCTACTTGTAGCTTTTGTTGTGTTGAACAAATAAAGATAATTAAGATACACAAATAGAAAGATGAAAAGGAATTAAAATTAAATGTTTAAAATTTAAAAAAACAAACTAATATGCATTAGTCATTGAGTAATTGTCGTTATTCATGCCGAAGTATATGTTGTAATTAAAGACAAAAATGTAAACTTACCATGAGTTTTATGTGTTGTAAAGTTAAGCACAGCTGAATATACTTCACTTTGTCCTTCTTTGTTGTATGCGAACATTCTAACGAAATATTTGGTAAAGGGGATGAGACCGTCTAGTGTGGTCGAGAATGGTATAGTCAGATTCTGTCCACCGTACACCGATGTCTTGTTGAACCATGTTATCCCATTTTGACTGAGCTGTATCACAAATGTCTGGTTCAGGCCGCCATGGTTACCGGGGACCCAGGTCAATGTGGCCGTGTCGGAACCGTATGTTATTATTTGGACAGAAGAGGGAGCATCAGGTGGGCCTGTAAAAATGTATATGTTTTACTACTTAAAATTTGCTAAAAATCAAATTGCTAGTAGAAAGAGATATTGTAAAATGAAATCATTTTATATGTTATATATAAACAGATAAATTATTAATATTAAAGATGGCCAGGATGTTACAATATAGATCAGTTAAGAAAGACGTGATTTTTTTCGAAATTTTCTGATATCTCCTTTAAACAAGTGATCAGACATATAAGTGTTAAGCACACAAACCTTGTGGAATGACGATAATTAGTTATGCTGATCCAGACCCAATACCATTAGTAATGACAATGTCGTAATCTCCAAAATCGTCTTCACTGTTGATCATGATAATAACAGTTGCCATGGTACCCAGAGTGGGTACAATGTGAAAGAATACAGGCAGCTGTACTGTCACCTTAGACAGTGCTTTGTGTCCTACTGGCGTGCGGGACCTGACATTATGATTACTATGGTAACATTTGACGTCGCTCCCGGGAACATTTGAAAAGTACTGTACAGAGAATACGGCGCTGTGGGTCAGTGTACCTGATACCTTGTACCTGTTCTGGTTTACTTTAGGGTTCAGTATAAATGGTGGCGCTGTGAAACAGACAGGTAACCGTTTGAGATTTAATAGACTGAGAAAAATAAACACATGTTTTAAAGCATTAGAATTTTCAGATCCTCATACTTGTAACTAAATTGTAAATGTATATTTGCAAGTTGAAAAACTCTGTATTATTTAAAAGTCTGACAAAATGGTTTAAATAAAATATGATAAAACAATGTCACTCAAACAATTTAATTTCTCACCTCTGAACACACACACAGAGAGAGAGAGAGAGAGAGAGAGAGAGAGAGAAGCTGCAAAATATACTGTAAGGTAACAGATCTTCTTTGACTAAATACAATTCCAATGTACTGTTATTTGTTAACACTCTTCTTTCATTAAAAAAACATTTATTTTTTTAGTTATAATTCAGTATGCTTATAAAAACAATGTTAACACCGTATGAAATTGTCGAGAATGGAGCAAAGATAAATATAATATGTGGAGTGATTAACAAATATTGACTAAAAGTCGTTCTACCACTAGAAATAAAGTTTTGCTCTTTAGCTATTTAAATAATTACAACTATTAGAGACCTGACAGATAAGAAGCTTTAAATCTAACATAGGAGTGCTCTTATTTAGCTTTTTAACATTTTCCATGAAGAAATTTTCGTAAAAATGACAATATTAAACATTTAACTCACACAGAGAGAGATGAAGGGAAGTTACTCTTATGTAATACTGAGAAAAAATAGTTGTACTCTGATATTTATTTATAATCAATACATTTTTTTATTTAGTATTGCAATATGCACCCTTTATAAGTAGACTTGTAGTCTCTTGCACATAGATGGCGCCATTCTCGTCAGCCTTGATCATACATGTGTATACCCCGGAGTGCTCGTATGTCAGCTGTGTCAGATTCCACATTGTGGAACGGCCTACTTTTGACTTCCACATACTCGCTATTGCTTTGTTGCCACTTCTGGACCCACGGCTTGGAATAATAACTTCCCCTAAAGTTGTTCAGTGTGCACGTGACTGATGTGCTTGGAGAGTCCGTTGTTGTGTTGATGGCCTTCACTGTCACGTCTGAAACAGGGAATATCTGAAATCATTTTTATCTGATATCCTATGTAATCAGTGCAAAAATATTATTTTAGGATAACTTGAAATTTAATAACTATTTTGTAATATGCAATGTGTATTTCTTTTAACTAATTATTAAGTTATTAACACGTCCGTCCAAAGTCAATCAAAAAGAAGAGATAGAAAGAACCACACAATAAAGAAAAAAAATGTACACATGAGATGAATTACATTAGCATAAAAAACATAAACAAATACAAAGGTAAAGTAATCACGTCACAAAATGAAAAGGTTACAACCATAATTCATATCTATTTTTTTTTCTCTAAAACTCAAATGTCAAGTTCAAATGAGAGGCAAAGTGAAGGTTCTATACATCTATGTGAAGCGAGTTGTGATAAGAGTCCCACGAAAGAAAAATATTGTGCTTTAAAGAGGTAGACAAGAAATACACAAATCATGTAGCAATGATCTACAACATGTACAAATAGAACTGTCATAGACGTGACTTATAAACCCGCATCCTGCTTTGTCACATTTTGGGTGTATGTTCTAAATGGAGAAGTTACTGAACAAGTCTCATTAAAATCAGCCAAGAATGAGTCATAATATCATCCGTATCTTTCTCACAAAATATATATTTCCTGATAATCATGACCATATTTTCGACCTTGCGGTTAAGGATAACCTATGAGTGGGTTCATGTTTCTAATAGACCAAATTTCTTCTTTTACGTGCCCGGTGTATATTCTTAGGTAGAACCAGTACTGAATACTCCGAACTCCCATAGCAATCCCATTTTGCCCAGTATCAGGTAAGAGTGCATCTGGTACCAATTATTTACGTCCTTGGCCCCATACCTCCCGAACGCAAATATGATAATATTAATGTTAAATTATATAGATCTGCATTCAAATGACATCTCTTGTAAATTTCACTTGCATAAACACGAAGATGTGCAAGAATTATCATTAAAAAGAAACAAACAAATTATAATGGGGTTGTTCTTATACCGACTTTAGAGTCACGAAACCGCCTACCACAATATATAACTTCACAACAAAATGTGCATACCACAACATATGACATTTACTGTATAATGTATGGTCTTAGTCTTATCTTTTTATTTCACTTCAGAATTCAAGTTATTTATCAAGTGAATATGCCTCAAAATTAAACTTATTTATCAAGTGAATATGCCTCAAAATTAAACTTGCACTAATTGATTAATTGCTTGTTTACTTGGGTTTAACGTCCCATGGTCAGTATTTCAGTCATTTGGAAAAGCTTCACTGATATATCATTCCGTAGACAAGTGGTATGATGCCACATCCATTATCCTGGCATTGGAACTTACTTATGTGATAAGCGCCAACTATATGGGAATATTATTTTAACGACTTTGGTATGTCATAATCTGTGATCGAACACACTATATCCTGGTTCCAGGACATACACTCTGACCATTTCACTTCTTAATTGTTTGTATAACTTCAAACATGGGGCCCCAAATGCATACAGTGCAATGTAGACATTGGTATGGGTGTATCATTTTACTCATTTTGCAATCTTTGAATGACCACAAATACCTGGGACCTCTTAACCTCACATGCGAGAATGCCTCTCCATTCCAACACATCATGGGAAATACTATGAGCTGTACAGTAGATCCTTCTATACACGATTGAAAATACTCTTTATGTTCAATTGAAGGAGTAAACTCTTAAATGAACTGCCATAAACTGAACACTATCACTGACCTGATAACATTACCTGTCTGTGTAAATGCATATTATTTTTTTTTTTGTATTTTGACTGTTTACCATACTTGTTTCATATGTTCATATGAGCAGTACCTTGATGACTTTTAGCAGGAAAATTACATGCAGTGTTTTGCCTGGACAACAGTGGATACTTAGGGACATTTCTGGGAAAAAAATCACTAAATTTGCCTGTGTGTACTTTCGAGGTTGATAAGACATAATTCTAGGCTTTGCCAAAATGAAATATGTAATTTCTGTTTTCTTTATGTTGATTTTATGCTAGAATATACAAGGCTTTTGTGAATTTTAAGGGAAATTACTTTAACATATCATAGGTGATCACAAAACTTGTATTTTCATATTCTTACTATTGTAATTTAGTCAGACTATTATTAGCGTCACTGATTAAACAATTTTGTATTTCATATGACAAACATGCCAATTACCAAGCAGTTTAATCTTAACAGAATGAACTGCTACCTTATGTTATAAGATCTTGGCTTAAGTAGGCCAGTAATATAAGTCTGCCCATCTAAGTAAATTCTCTTTTGGAATTCTTGAATAAGGCTGCAGCTCTCACACCTTTTCTGCTTATTTTTATATTGTCAAAAGTGAAAATTCAACATGACCTAACAGAAGTGACTTTCATGTTAAATTGTATTGATATCATTAATAGAAAAAAGTATATTAAAACTTGGTAAGTACAACTAAAGTTCCTATGAGAAGTATTTTTTATAAAACAAAAATATGACATAGCACTTAAGGAGTATAAGTAATTGAATGCCAAAAACTTGATCACAAAATTCCTGTTTGAAGTCAGTAAACCACAGTCTTCGAATTTAACAACAATATTTATGCCAAAATCGTTATCAATCACTAAAAATGAGAATAGCCTCATTTCCACAAGATTCACTGTCCAGATGGAAAAGTCCTTAATTACTGGTATTATTCACAAATTTTTAAGTTACTTAGTTAGTTGTCTGTTATATGTAAACAAAAAAAGGGACAAGACAAAAAACTATTCTGCTTACCCAATAACAGATGAAAGCAATGTATGAATGCATGTGTTAAACAAACATATACCTTCCCGCACAGTGTATAGTTTGTGCATTTTTTTTCTTCATTTTTTTAAGTTATATCAACATCAGATGAAAATTTATATAGTAACAATTTCAAAAGGGATGCCATGTCACATCTTAAACTACCATATAGATTTAAACCAATTTTCCTACACGTAATAAGGAACAGGGCATTTTTGTATATTTTTATCTTTTATTATTGATAATTTTGAATTGTATTATGTCAGTGTAGAAATCCTAAAAATAACGAGGACTTTGCCATGCCACATGTCTTTACATTACTTGAACAATCACTGGAGGTGAGTATTACCCCAACATACATACCACGTTGACAGAGAAAAATAGCCATCAATAGTACATAATCCTTGACACAGTTATTTACAATTGTCTTTTGATTGGACTTAACATAATAAACCAGTATTCAAGTGTGAAGGCATTATCAACAACAGTAACCAGACTTCATGAAATGTAAGTCTAGGATGGGACATGACATGACGGGCCGTGCCAGGTTGTGAAGATAGCCCAAGATCACTATGAGAAGCGGGGATATATAATGTTGACGTTGTTTTAACACTGTATAATGAAAGCTCATCTGTTGTTTACATAAACATAGATCTGGATACATATAAATAGATTTGTGGATTTCCACTATGAGAAAGCTCCTCACATCTCACAGTAATATCTAGATCCTTGTTGTCAGCAGTACCGATCTGATTGTCAGCCTAACATTTGTATTTCCCATGGTCATTCCTTGACACAGTGGTCAGTGTGTAGTTAAAACTGTTATAGCCATCACCAGTAACTGTCCCTTGACCTTGGGACAGGATGGACCCACTACGGAACCAGGTGATTGTGGAAACCGGTTTACTGGACACTATACAGGGCAAGACAACACCAATCTGACCCTCATCTACAGTTATACCAGTCATGGGCTGGATCTCTGGGGAGTCTGTAATTAACGTTCAAAATACATAACTATTCAAACAATGCCAAGTTAGTGTAACTCCGTACCATTAAGCTGTAGGACAATTCTTATGGTACTTTTATCGTATTTCAAGGATAGAGGCATTAGAAAGGTAAATGTATGTACGCCCAACAATAGAAACAAAATAAATTATGAATTATTGTAACTTATTTTCTTTATGCACCAATTTCTGTAGAATGATTAAATGCAGATCTTATATAACTCTGAATATATGCAGTGTGTTTGATAAATCCATTGTTTAGTATTTACTAACATGGCGAAATGAAATTGTGTATACTGCAGCATATGATAACTGAAATATAAAGAATATTTAGTGTTTAAGATTTTAACTAGATGGGTGTTCCTCGGAAGGTTTGTTTCGCGTGCATTCAAACAGTTGTTACGGAATGAGTGAACATCAAATGTTTAAAATCAAGTTATCATCATACAAAAAGGTCATATAATTTTACTCTGCAAACCACATTTAAATGTGATAACTGTTTATTTGACATGCTATGCCGGGGGCACAACAAGCAAGATTCACGACTCCTATGTATTGCACTTTAACACCTCGTAAGGTATCGTTGATCAAAGTCTGAAGTGAATCCATCAGATAGTATTGAAATTTTGATCCAGACATACTTTTTTAAATCAAGAATTAAACTAGATCGAGTCACATTTTTTTCTTCTACACTTCATCAGGTGTACATGTTCCAGGTATTGACAGAATCCAAGCAACGGTGTTGAAATTATGCTCAAGACATTTTTTAAACAAATTCAACTACGGTGGATAATTTTAAAAAATCAAATTAGAGAGAGTTATGGTTTTTGTGCACTGACAAGATATTCTATCATATAAATGATGAAATATAAATACGATTTCAAAGAAAAATGCATTTCCAATTTGTAATTAAGATGACAAAATACAGGTTTGCAGTATAAACATGTATCCGTCAATGCTGATATATATCTTAGAAGGCATTGTTTTCCTCCTGATTATCAAAATTTTCTTTTGATGGCCAGCGCCCCCCCCCTCCCACACACACTTTTTGCGAACAATTCGATATCACTCATTCTAATCATAATGTTTTAGAAGTGACTCACACATATCCTAGGACATAAATATTTTTTCCTAAATCAAAATAAATAAATAAAAAAAAAAGAAAGAAAAAAAGATGGTGTGAAATAACCTACATGTCAGGTTCAATGTGACAGAGTCAGTGACAGCTCCTCCCCGACTGGCTGCTACGTCACTGTCACTATTGGTAACTGAACATGTGATCACTTCACCATCGTCGTCTCTTGTTGGTCTCAGTGTCAG
>CM037788.1:54825315-54875315 GCA_021229015.1 Solen grandis
TACAAAAGATATATGTATGTCTTGTTTCTTGGTGGATTTCCCGAAAATGAGCTCCTTTTCTGTATTTACGGTACTTTTTACTCTTACTCTTACGTGCAACAACTCTGAAGCGATACAACATTACTTTTCAGGCTTTGATGAAGGCTAGCGTTCATTTTTGGATAAAATAAATACTGCTACATTATCAACGAAACCTTCAAAGGATTTGAAAAAAAGTTAAGTATGTCTTCATTAACTAATTCGTTACAATAAATTGTATTAGATCTACGAGTTTAACGTGTGTGTGTGTGTGTGTGTGTGTTTTACTGCCTGACAGCTGTCATGTTTTTTCGCTTGCCATTTTCATCGCACATGATATTCTTGTAAATTGTCAAAACTATGTGGTTGTTACAGTTTATTTGATACACATTATTTATTTAAATATTCATTTTTCATTTAATGAGAGGTTGACATTTTTATTGAGACGCATTCCATATCGGTACGATTAAATCACCGTCATTAGCATACACATGCAGACGATTGTATATATTAGAGAATTATAAGATGTTTTAGCTCTTTTTTTAGATACAATATTTATTTCTCACTAGCTAAATCAAGTCCTTTTATCGGCTTCTTGTGTCAAAATTGTTTTCAACATGTTGTGATTTCTAATCCTTACTCAGTGACCCCATGTATTGAGAGAGTGTTGTTTGAAACTTGTTTTCTAGCAGTTTATATGAATAAATTACACAAAACTTTAGACAATTTCTATCATTGGACATCCTTACATGTTTTCAGTCTTATTTCATGATTATTATAATAATGATCTTCATTAAATCCACAGTGTATTAATTCCTCATATAAATATATTTTTATATAAAAAATGGCTTTTAAATAATATATTTTGCTCTAGACTAATATAACTAAAATGTAGTAAAAAAAAAAAAAAAAAATATCTGTAAATCTAATATTGTTGCATATTATATAGCAGTATGTTTGAATTTGAATCTTATTTTATTGTAGAAATGTAAACAATATATGGTTTTTACATGTATTTAATGTAAAATCCTAATGGAAAATTTTTAAATCCAAATTCAGTCATATTGCGAATTTTCCTGATCGAAAAGGCACTATTCCCTTCCCCATTTTGTTTGGACAACATACTTTTTCCATGAGATAATCTTAACCATTCCCAATGCATTTACATCACGAAGAAAAGAAATTTGACAATCCATTCTTGTTCCCAACTGATGTAGAAGTTTTACCTACGAACTGAAAAATTAATAGGATGTTTGTATAAATAGAACACCTTTTTAAGCATGCATTATTTGTTTCAGGTCCAAATCAAGGTTTTTGAAACAAAACCATGGTGTACATATTGCCATACAGCAGTATTATGTGAAGGTAAGAAAAAAAAAAAAATGAATTTGTTATGGAAATAAATACAACAATTCACATTCAAGTGGTGAGAATATTTTGAACAAGTCTATAAGAAATAATATTAAAAAAATAAACATGTTCTGTACTTAAGGCATGCATATGTATTTTTATGTGAAATTGTATTCTGTGCTTTACTGAAATAGTAAATCAAATCATCACAAAACATATGTGAAAGAAGCATTGAGTATGACTTATTCAGTAATACATTTTTATGTCATAAAAACCACCATTCACTTCTAGTGACAGTTGTGAAAAAAAAAGAAAAAACTCAGGAAATGATGATTTTGAAAAAGAACAAATAAAAATATTACAATAATTTGATGATATTTCTCCTTATGTAGAGTTGTAATTTGGAATTAAGCTAGATGTGTTTGAGTTTATATTTATATCAAATATCTAATTGAAGGTTTGAGCATTTTATTATAACTTAATTATCTGATACTCATTGTTACTTGTTTGTAGATACCAGACATGGGTCTACGATGCTGATTGTTAAAATTATTTTGCGACAAGCTATAATTGAAATCAAAGAATATCAACTCAAAATATATTGTGTCATTATTAAGTGTGTTTGTGTGTGTGTGTGTGCGCGCGCATTTAAAGCCTTATGTACTTTTATAATTATACTGCAAGATCAAAATAAATCAAACTTAAACACTTAAATATTCTTAAAATTAATCTGTTAATCATTTTTCTAAGCTATAATGTTATATATATATATATATATGTATATATATATGAAATCTTGAATTTATATATATGAAAACAGATTCATAGGTTTAGTTTAATCTTGTTTCGTGTAATTCTAATGTTGCATCATTTTAGAAACAATTTCTTACAGCTTATACAAATCTCTATCTATGGTTCCTTGGCTAGACCAGTACTTTGTGCCTGGATATAGTAAGTGCATAAGTTTAAATGATAATTATAGACATCATTAAAAAATGCTGATCTAATGCTGAGCAACTGAACCAAAAGACAGATCCCAACTCATTTTAATGTAAAAATAAATTGATGACCTTATTAAAAAGGAATGAGTTTGACTATAATCATGTGTGTGTGTGTGTGTGTGTGTGCGTGTGTGTGTGTGTTTAGATACAGATTATTGCATAAATAGATCATTTATAGGAAATTGCCCTTTAAGTCATAACACCAACTTCTCACTCACAGATGATATTGCTCTCTCTAAAAATACATTACCATCTTTCTCTCTCTGTTTTATCAATGAGATACATGTGCATTTGCATGTTTCCGTTTTATTCACAGACTGCACCGATATTTATCTTGTTAAGCTTCATTACCATGTCATTTTAAAAGAATAATTCGAAACTTTATCCCATATTAGTGTAACGTAGAACTTAATCATAATACAGCATGCAAACGATCTCTCTCTCTCTCTCTCTCTCTCTCTCTCTCTTTCTCTCTTGTAAACGTTCACAAAGCCCCTCGTTGAATACACTTTCTATAGATTCAAATTTTGTAACCGTGTAAATTTCATAATGACGCAATGGCAGTGGCTAATAATAGACAAAGAGAGACGTCAAGTCAGAAAATATATTTCATAAACTGTTAAACAAACAAAATGGCCGGTCTTACTGGATACTTTAGTAAAATCATTGCAGAATCGGATAAACCAAGTAAACAATATTTGATAAAAATGTACAGTTAATGGGATTGTGACTTGTATGGTCGGGCAGTCCATTTGATTAAATATGAATTCCAAAATTTCTTTTTGTTTAGATTTTAATCGTTCTAAACTTATTTTTCTAACACCACGAAGCTACATTCTAGGTATTCACATTTCTGCTTAAACATACCGAATGGCAGGTTCGAATTTCTCGTATAGCGCCATGTTGATGTCGCAATGACGTTTATATGGGCTGGTTGAGGGCTGGCTATGAATAGCATTATCGGAAGAACCGGATCAGTGAGAAGGTGACCTCCTATTGGTGACGTTCAGATCCTAATACAGCGTAGCATAGCAGAGTGACAGTAGGAGCTGATTTTAATGAGCATGATGCTCATTATATGATGCTCAATGAACAATCTGCAGAACCAACATGTTGCTTATCTAACGGCTCATGATGCTCAATAAACAGTCTGCCGACCCAGCATGATGCTTATCTTACGAGCATGATGCTCAATGAACAATCTGCCGAACCAGCATGATGCTTATCTAACGGCTCATGATGCTCAATAAACAGTCTGCCGACCCAGCATGATGCTTATCTTACGAGCATGATGCTCAATAAACAGTCTGCCGACCCGGCATGATGCTCATCTAACAAGCATGATGCTCAATGAGCAATCTGCCGAACCAGCATGATGCTCATCTAACAAGCATGATACTCAATGAACAATCTGCCGAACTAGCATGATGCTCATCTCACAAGTATGATACTGAATGAAAATCTGCCGAACCAGCATGATGCTTATCTAACAAGCATGATGCTCATTGAACAATCTGCTGTACCAGCATGATGGTCATCTAACAAGTATGATACTCAATGAACAATCTACCGAACCAGCATGATGCTCATTTCACGGCTCATGATGCCCATGTAGCGAACATATTGAGCGTTGAGCGAGCATGATACTCTTTGACAAATATGGCCCTGCACCGTGCTTATTCCAGCGAGCATCATGCTCAAATGTTTTTGTGCGCACGGAAGTTTCTTTATTATGCTAAGTAAATAGAAATGCCGACCCAGCTTGATGCTCATTGAACAAGCATGATAATCTTTGAGCGAGCCCGATACTCATTAAACAATCTGCCCATAATTTCACTGAGCATGATGTTGGATCGGCAATCAAGACTCTATTTTTTTCACTGTAATACAACTAAGGCGCCTCTGGTCTCTCCGCAAAACTCGTTTTTATATATCTGTCATAGGTTTTCCTTTTTGTGCTTTACTTTCCTCTCCCTTTTTTTAAGAATTAAAGCAGACAAAAGCAGAGTATTGAAATCGAGAAAAGAACCATATGATGTATATAAATCAATATGGTACATTAATTTTAGAATAAAATTATATAGTTTTAATTTCATTTTTTAATTAGTTACATAATCAATCATTTCAGGGGTTGAAAATTCTGCTCTCTAATCACATCGGCTGGATATCTTTTAATACCGAGCTATACCCCAAAGCTTAGAATTGCATGAGAAATAACTTCCATTCTTTGTAGAGAATAGTCTGAATGTAAAGAATGCCATTGAGGTAGAACACGGCCATATCTACGCCTGGTAGTTATGAGTTCTGAGGAGAAAATAGAAGCGAGTGACTCTTATGAATCACTCAGAGACACAGAAAAAGTGAGTTTACAAAGAGATGTTCAGTTTCTTTATAGCCACGCGGAAGAAAATGGACTTCCCTAGGTAGAAACAACTAAAAGAAAAGTATGTGGTGGTTCCCCTAAAGAATCCCTTCTATAGCAGAAAAAAATATAGCCGGCCGAACGGCGGCCGATGACACCATTTGGCATTGCATATACAGGACGCATTTTAAATATTGGCATGTGTATAAATAATAGCCAGTTCAAAACATTTAATAGGATATTTTTTAATTAATGTATCATCAACTAGCAAAAAATAAGACATCGCTTTTATGCAAATAGCCGACAAGGAGAAATGGACAACAGGTATGTAAAGAATAGAAACTCATCAGTATTTCTGTGTTTGTATATTATTGCACTTTTTATGTTAAACTAAATAGTATTTCGGATAAATAAATGTAGCCCGAAAATAATAAATGTTATAACCCCGTGAAATGAGGTGTGGCTTCATTGCTTTGCACAGCGCTTCCCGTAGCGTCGTGGACCTATTTACGAAAGGCTCAATTTTTTTTCTTCAAAATTTTAAATCAAGGTGGTATTCATTCTTCTTCTATTGTAATGACTAGCAATCATTTTCTGATATTTATGGCCATATGTAGACCTTGCGGTCAAGGATAACCAAACGGGTGGCTGCTGTTTTTACTGAAGAGACAGCATAGAAAAAGACATTGGTTGGATACAATGGAGGCCAGGTGCGATACCCTAGCTCATTTTGCAAACAGACCTCTTGGTTTTTCGACGTGCCCGGTGTATAGAACCGATATACGGAAGAAAGGTTACTGGGTATAAGCAGGACTGTGTTCCCATATCAACTCCTTTTAGCCGAGTTCCAGCTGGATTCGAATGCTGGGAGCATGTTTTGTAGAAAATGACTTAAACTCTATTGTTTTTTTGATAAATAGATGCATTAATTTTAACGGTGTTTTTTTTATTATGCTTTAAAAAACATGATTATGATCTTTTTTAAAAAATAATATTCTGTTTTTGTTTAAGGATTTGACAAAACTTTGCACCAGATAAACCTCATATCTGTTAGGTATTGCAACAAGGATATCGTACGAAGCGCACCACTACCGTAGCTTTCTAGTACGTAGTGTACCACTCAGTCGGACGAAGCGTACCATCAATAAAACAAATAAGGATATGTTATGTTTCAATCTTTGTCTATTCTGTTATGTTATTTGAAAAAATATTAAATGATTCATAGAGAAACTATTCATGTTTATGTATTTTATAAAGAATTTGAAATTTAACACAGTATTGTTTTCAATAACGTCATAATACGGATTCTTTGGGAACATATATAACCATATATGCATTATGTGCATTAAAATAAAAAAATATATGTTTTATATATTAATAAATGCTATGTTAAAGTTCATTACAGGAACATCCGAATTTTATGTACCTAATTATTTAATATATAGTTATGAAATACTAATCAAATACAAACATACATGTAAATATAAAACCAAGTGTAAACAAGCAACATCGACCATGCACCCTGTGGGGTTGGTTATTGGATAAAAAGTTTTAAATCTTCAAGTAACCGACAAGATTGATCCATAATTCGTAGCTGATTAAATGCGTCTATAAAAATACAATCTCTTGAGACCAAAACTTCTCGATTTCTTACGTAGAGAGATTGATATCAAATAAAATATCTTGTTTACCCCTCTTACGGGACATTCCTTAAATAAATGCAATTGTTAACACTAGTCTATTGACTATATGAATGCTTATCGTTCTATTAAAAATGAGAAAAAGATAGATTGCATTATATTACATAATTATGGTCTTGCACCTGGTGCTGCTGGATAGGTGTTATTAAGCGTATTGGCTGAATGACCCCACTCTACACAGTGGCTATACTCCTTCTCAAACTTCCGGTCAGTAGGGGTCTGTCAAACATTATGCGCTTCCCCATATTTTTAGACCTAAATATTGTTTTAATCTATTATTGTGGGTAGACATATTGAATTATGTCAATACACAGCTGATAAGTTAAAACAACTTTCTTCAGAAATACTTCACTACTCTATTCAAACTTTATTTTCTAAAATTAGAAGTTATTTGCACGCCTTAGAATTTTCTCTCATAGATCAAAGCCATGGGTGACTTTAAAGAGAAATAAAAATGCGGTCATACATTTTTATATCTGAAACGTAATATACCGCACAGTTAATCAAATATTGATATATATGTATATATACTCGTACACACAAGATTTAATTGTCATCTTTAGGTTTTAACGGTGGAAGCTCAAATAAGATTTTTCCCTTTCAACGTGTAAAAGGAATAATCTTTTTTTTTTTGCTGTAATTTGTGATATGTTTAACATTAATTAATTGTCCTGGTACATATTAATCATTATATTACAACAAAGTAACGCTCAGTGGCACCATCACAATCTACAAATTGTCTTAAAACAGTGGATCACTCGAATACTTGATTTTGTTTTGTTTTTGTTTTATTTTTACTGAATACTAATTTTGAAGAGGCAGGAAGATAGGGAGAGACAAAACGCAAACCAATCTTGCCTTTTTAAAAAGAACTTTACCTGAAATAAGATGTAATCCTACGAAACATAAACAAGCAAATATAAACATCTCGTTCCAATACACCAACTACCATAGCAATGATTTGTGTGTACTGTATGTTATGATGTGAGAAGACGACTGACATGCATTAACCACTTATATCCTGGTCCTTAAGATAAATCACTTACACTTTTCCTTGCATATATAGAAATACTATCCCTCTTACATTTGGGTGTTTATTGAAAACTACCAAATTCATAGGCCAAACGTATCATCTAGGCTAGAGTGTTAACATAACTTATAATTAACGCATATTGACAAGAACAAGGAATAAAATCCATATTATTATTTTATACACAACAATGAATACATAGATCATCATCTGAACTAACTCATCTGATCTAAAATGTTCTAATAAATTTTACAAATGTCCAATTCATTAAGTTTCTTTTTCATCGAATTATTTACTTGCGTTTATAGATATCTTAAATCGATACAGAATTTCTATTTTGCCATCGACCCTGAAAAACGCATTTAAACAATATAACTGTGTTAGAAACGTTTTTTGGGGGGTGGGTGGGGGTATTCTATCAATGAACATTTTCGATAGTTCACGAATTGTTATGAAAACACAAAACAAAACTCACCGACATGCTTAACTGAAAAACATATAACATTTTCATATTTTTATATAAGCAAAAATAAGTATAAAATATACCCCAAAAATATCTCGGAGCAGGAAATAAACATAAGAAACATGAAAACTGATCTCATATGCGATTATAATTCAGTATATTCAGTAAATAATTAAATTATAATCACCTGTGTAACCTGTGTAGTCAGTTTTCATATTTGTAATAAATACACACACATACAAACACATATAAATATATACATATATATAAACTCACATGCATATATATATATATATATATATATATATATATATATTTATATACAAACACACTATACAACAAAATATATATCGTATATTTATATTCTATAATTTAACACGAGTAAATTACTACAATATAGGTAAGATAGTGCATACTGCACTTCTTCCTGTTGTTTTTTTCCGGTTGCCTCAAAAAATTCTGCTGCAATGCCCAATATGTTAAACTTCAGACGTATTTGTCTCTTTGTTAGGCCAAACACATACCAATATAAAATCGCAATAATCATTAGGAAATTAATTGTGTAATGATACATCAAGTATTCAGCAGCCGTATGTTATCCAACGATGGATTACAAATGGATTTAAGTTGCTTTTTTATCGAATTTTGAAGTTTGTCTCTAATAAGGATAATTTTCCTTAGAAATGTAAGTATGACAAAAGTTTTAGATAGTTCTGATATGGCGTAAGAAATGTTTTCATTGTCAAATATATATATTTGAAAAAGATATATAGACGAATGGATGAACGTATCATTAAAGCAATAAAATATACACATAAAATATAAATTAAGCAGTTTTTTTTAATCTTAATTTAATGATTTTGATTTTAATTTCTCAAGTTTTGATCTCATTTTCTTGTGTTCTTAAATACTTTCTACTTTTTATCCGGATTTTTGCATGAAATGACTTCAATCTATCGCTGGCGAGTACTTGTGTTATTATCACACAATTAATTTTCTTACGTTTATCTCTATATTCACAGGTTGTCAGTTTAGATATTGCCATTACAAACAGTATGACATGTTCTTGTTTCCTTTTCTGATCAATAGTTTAACATTGAAACCTCAAGGAGAACAAGATATATAAATGAGAACAAGATATATAAATACTTCACTTTCTGTTGATTTTAAAAACCATGCACAGTATTTAAGAATGATAAATTTCATTTTACTGTTAGGGGAATATTTTAAGAAATATCTCATTATATTGCTTCAGTTTGTTTCTGATAAATTATGCATAATTAACTGTATTACACACGATACGCCTTCAACATCAATAAATTTCTCCTTATTTCTCTGCATATATAAACCGGTCCAGTTAACACTACCTATTTTAGAATATCACTTCTTACAAATGAAGGAACAAAATGTAATACAAGATAAATTAACACTTCTTTTATAAGATAATGCTTCATCATATATGTAAAGTGCTGAAAAAATACCCGTAGATTACATTGATTAAATGTAGGAGGTACATGCAAGTTTCTTTATAAAAATATCAGTATATGGCAATAATTTGACTCAGGCAATTATTTTTAAGTAGTGCAAGACGATTTGATTGTAGCTTTTTTCAAAGTAATCGAATTTTTAGACTGGCGGTATCCAATCTTTTGTACATATACACAAACGTAGGCATTGTTTAATTGCATAATCAACACAGTTGTTTTCGTCGAACTGTATCAATCCGCGCTCAGTATCAATTCAGTGCGACTGTGTTTACCAAATTCACTAATATTAAAGTGAAGTCATGACCTCTTTAGGTATGCAATTTATGAATGGAACCTCAAACCGGATCATTATGAAGCAAATCAAAGCGCTTAAAGCACTGATAGACTGGCGGCGGTGTGATCATGAAACAAAGAGAAGGTTCAGCTGAATTATTACTAGTCACTAGGGATGCAGGAAAACGTGTGGAGTTTAGGGCCTCAAATGGCCTTTACCTCCATCAATTTTAACCTTGCTTAAACGTTGCAGTTCTAATTATAGATTTATCATCATATTAATCTTGCTGATAGTCCCTCCTCGCATTGTGTGCTATGATTGTTTCTGTGATACACCTGGATCCCGCTGTCTAGGCATTTGACTGATGCAGTCGATACTTAAATGGGGCATTTTTTTTACCATTGCCTTCGTTCAATTTATCGATTCAATAAACTATCAAATTTGGTGTAGAAACATATACGGCATAATGAACTGTGTTTATTTCTAGTTTTTGTTTACTTAATTTCTACTAACATTCAAATTATATTATCAAACATTGGATAAATACTTTTCAAATGTTGCTAGGATTAGGCAAAAGGAAGCCGCACTCACCTGAACTACGAGTATTTATCTGAATTAGACATTATTTTACTCAAATGATTTTTTTTATATTTTTGATTATCCGTTAAGCCATTGCTTTTCATACGATATGATAATCCAACGTAGTTAGAACCAAACACTCGGTGGTTGTTAATCATTTCTTATCAGTGTTCAAAACCGTGCATTTGGTTTCAGGATCAACCAGTCCACACACTGTCCATCAAATTTCACAATGTTACCCACCATGCTCACTAAAAACGTAAAGACTGGCAATCAATCTTTAATTCCCCCATCTCAGAAGATATGAAGCATATACTGACAATGTGAATTTGAAGTAGTTACAGACACAAATATATATGCAAATATTCAGACAAATGCATGATGAAATAACCAATAAGCTGTTTGAACAATGTCAAGTTACACATATTATGAAAATAGGAATAAATTGTGATAATGTGAACAGCCAATATACACTGTATATTATCAAACCTAACAGAGAAGCATAAATCTTTGAGTTTAGATGGACACCCGCGTATGACATATATATTTACGTGAATCTAACCATAAAATCAGGCATGAACATAGCGAAATGACCTGGCTAAGAACTTGTAATTGCCTGTATCCCTGAGGTTTCGAAAGATCGGAGCACATAGGACCCGTAGAGAAAAGTGTGCATTGTCTTATGATATCAACTGGCAAACAATAGAAGCTCCATATTCTAGCAGTATGTCATGTATAAATTACACATGCACTTAATGAATGGACTAGTGTTCGATTATGTTGCATATTAAGGCACTTGGCACACAATGACGCTTCTTTTAGAACAGGTTCATACAACGCCTGTGCCACTGTTATCCTCGCCGACCTTGTGCTGCGCGGCTGTACTTACAAACGCCATATATCACAGCACGGTATACAGTAGAACACAATATTCTTAAAAACGGCAAAGCAAAGTTGTCACATGATGACACTCTACAGTTCCATTTCCGCTCGTCTGATGTATAGACAAGTCTTTTGATGAGCCGTTTCCATGCATACTTTGTCGGCATACTAGCTGGATTAATCAATGTATTGTTTATTAATGTCTGTAAGTCTATATTAGGTATATCACCATATAAAACGGTGTTTGCTCATGAAAGGAATATCGAATATCTTCGTAGCAAATATTTCTGCATGTACTGTTTGTATTCAGGCATAATATTTTATACAAAAACATAATGGTAACAATATAACCCATTTTTTTTTTATTATCCAACGATTGCCTCGCACATGTCTGATCTTGCGTTGCTGTAAACCCTTGAATCCTTTTTACTATAAATGTTGGAATCAGTTGATTATCTCCATGTATGAGGGCGGCAGATTGCACCATAATTCGCATCCAAATAATCCAATGGACTTTAACTATTTGCTGTACAAGTCAATATTTGATATTAATAGATTAACACCATCGGTTTTAACATCTAGGGAGGTCATAACATAATAGGAATTTCTGGCCTTCTGCAGTCGGTCTTCTTTGCGACCAATCAGTTTTAGATTAGAGTCATGTCGAGTACCCAGATGGACCACGTGATCGACCTGAATGATATAAATGTCCGCATACGATATAATAATGGGCGGGGCGGTGCGTCGCTTTGTGAAAATAATTGTATTCGATTTGTCTATATTCATGTCTATTTTCATGTGCAACAATATCCGTTTACGATGTATTCTATGCGTTAAAGGCGGAGTGGGATATTTGCTATAGGGGAAATATCACCCGCGAACGATGGGTTACCGCCCAAGACCGAATGAACAGTTCAACCATTCTTGCTGTCTTCTAGAGAATACAATATATTATATAATATTCTTCTCAAAGCATCAAAAACGCAACACATGATTTAGCAATGTGTATGTAAAATATAATTTAATGTAATTAAATGTTTTTGAGTCGTCCTTCCAGGTTATTTGGTGGAATTTACCCGGAGGGTATTTTAGTGGAGTGATCCCATTAATATTGGGTCACGTGATCTTTCCGTGTAGAACAAAGTCACGAGACGCTGTGTACAGACGGTGGCGTTTGAAAAAAATTGTCGAAATGTACAGATGAATTTCTTCGTTGGAAATTCTAACTGCATTTACCAGCTGAGTATTTCCTTTGTGCTCGCTCCTTTGTTAAAGGGTGCGTAGCGTCCTTCTTGTTAAATATGCAAGAGAAATTATTACTTATTTATAAAATTTATGTGATTGCTTATTGTCGGATGGTTGTGTAATCATCAAAATGTCTCACAATGTAATTATTTGGGGTCATAGTTTTGTAAAACGGCTGCGGACGCTAGTCAATAGTGGCATTTTGCCAGAAAATTTGGGTTTAAACAAAGAAAGGTTCACCGTGGTTATGCAAGGATTCGGTGGGCTTGCGTTACATACACGCGCTAGATTGCATTCTGCAGATGCTGAACTTGCAGGCAAGGATCTTGTGCTTATTGATATCGGCTCGAATGATCTTTGTGACCCTTCCCTATCAACAAACCGATTTGCTTTGAATTTGGTCAGTTATGCGTCCTTTTTGGTCGTTGGGTTGAAAGTGAAAGCCGTGGCTATTTTTCAGTGCTTACCAAGGAGGCTCGAACCTTATGTAGGATATAATGAAAAGGTAATTGAAGCAAATATTGCAGTTGAGGCTCTAGTAGCTACAGCCAATTTACCACTGTTTTTTTGGAAGCATAGAGGAATGTTGAACTGTGATGTAAATATTTATTGCGAGGATGGCATTCACCTTTCTCAGCAAATTGGTTACCAGACAGGCGCGTAGCTGAGCCCAAATTGATTTTACGCACTCTGCTGGAGGGGGGGGGGGGGGGCATGCTCCCCCGGGATTTTTTTGTAATTGGAACGGTCTATGGTGTCTTTTCGAGTATACTATACAACATAGAATGTGGTCCTATTTGACCGTGCAAAAGATATAATTGTATTACTGAAAGACAAAAAATCAAGTCTTCTTTTTCAATCCATATATTGCATGCAAATTATCATCTGCAATTTTAAAACAAACGTACAATATTATGCATATCTCCTGTTGAACAAAGTGCACAACAAAACATCATATAATGGGCGTTCAGACTGTTTAGCTATTGAACTTTGATAGAGATGGTATATAACGGTAAACACGCTTATAAAATGCAAGTGCAAAAATGAACACAATGGAAAACATACGTCCTCGCTAGAGTTTCTGCAAACTGTTTAAATCACATTTAATTACAATGTATTCCAATACAGTGGTCATTTTTTTTAGTTCGCGCACGATGCCATAATTGATGTGGTAATGTAGCTGGTCAATCTACACACGAAATAAGAGGGCTAGTCTTCGCTCCTTTCTACGTGCAAACACATCTATAATTGTGTCGACGTTTATGTCCCTATCACGGTGAATGCTCATCAACCCAAGCCCAGACAGTCTACCGGTGGTCATTGTTGATCGTAGGTAGGTTTTCACCCTTCTCATTGAGCTGAATGAGCGCTCTGCAGTGGCTGTTGAAACGGGCATTGCCCGTAAAATGTGGAGGCATGTTGACACATTTGGGTACAGCTCATCGTTCATGTGTGCTAATGTATCACCTATGGTATCATAGACAGGACCATCTCCATCACACCTATTTCTCCAGCGACTAACCTCTCGTTGAAACTCCTCAAGTGAGTCAGCCGGCAGATCTCGCGAAAAGGTGGCGTATAATGCCTGTACAATATCGTTGTCGATATGCTCTATTTCGCTTGGTATCAGATATTGTGCGGTAAACCTTTCGCCATTTTGAATGAGCCTGGTGGATAGTTCCGTCGATAAATGGTCGACGAATGGAAGGTACAAGTTGCGTCGCCAGTATTGTGAGGTCGTGTCTGCAGGCGCATTCTGTCGATGTTGTTGTCTATGGTTGCACACTGCTCGTGGTCGGGATGGTTCGACACCAACTGCTTGGGCCATATCGACGGACTTGTTGTAAAGGGCATCCCACACCGCTGGATCATTTCTTTCTTCAGCAACCTGACGAGAAACTGTCTGTGCCTCTCTAACTGCTTCAACTAAGTCGCAGGTTTTACGCTGCAGCATTTGTGAGAGCGGCACAAGTCCAGAAAGAACGTGTTCTATGGCGACGAGACCTACTATGAAGCCGAACTGAGTGACCGCAGCTCTGAATGCACCAGCCTTGGCGTCACCATAGTTAAGGCTTAGGTCCTCTAAGCAGTTAACAACGGTTGGGTACGAGCACTTAAACGTATTCAGTGCGTCTGCTCAGGCTGCCCATCGAGTTTCGCATAATGACTGGAGTTTTGTACGACTCTCCATCTTTCGCGGCAAGCTTGGTCGTTCGCCAACGTCTCCCGAAATCTTAACAACCGTTTCCCGAGTAATTGAACAGAAAAGCCACTTCTTGTACAGTCTTCATCATGTTTCTAGAGAGTGGCTCCTCAGATGCATGTATTATTGCTAGGTTTAAGCAGTGCGCCTTGCAGTGCGTGTAAATTGCATCGGGAATTATCTGCCGTACCCGCGCTTGGACGCCACGGAATCTTCCGGACATGTTGGACGCCCCGTCGTAACCTTGACCCCTCATTTTCATTATATCTACTCCGGCTTGTCTAAGGTTGGCTACAAATGCATTTGACAACGCTTCACCAGTTGTTGATTCGCATTCAGCGAAAGCAATAAAGTCTTCTCTCACTGAACTGGTAGTGGCGTCAAAGTACCTCAAACAAAGTGCCATTTGCTCCATGGTGGAGGCGTCCGTGGCTTCGTCAGCAATAAAACCAAAGAATGGGGCACTATTGCATTTCTGCACTATTTCCTCTTTGAGCTGATCACCGATGATTGAGATTAGTTCGTTTTGAATTTCGGGTGAGGTGTATATTGTCCTTGGGTCACCATTCTCTAAATGTTCCCTAAGCACTAGATTGTATTTTGATTGGTACTCCAGCAACGCCTTAAAGTTACTGGCACTGTCGTTATGCCCACGTAACGCCAAATTCTGTTTGCCACACAAGATGATAGTGTCAACTATTCCTTTCAAAATGAGTCTGTTCTTACAAACTATGGCATCATGAGCAGAGGAAATCGATTGTGCGATGTTCTTCAATTTCCCGGACATTACTGACTCGAAGTTTCAGCCGCTTCAAGAGATTCTACGTGTGTCTTACATTTTATATGTGCGGTGATGGTCTTACCAAGATTGCTTGGATCGGTTGCTGGTTGCGACACAAGAGACAGTTTCTTCTCTGCAGCGATTCCCCCGAATAAGTGGCACGGCCCACAATATGCTCCCTCTTTGGACTTTGAATAACGTAGCCATGTGTTTTCGACAAACCAATGCGCCTGAATTTTACGGAACTTCCCGTTGATGTACCTGCAGAGAGAATAATACGATTATGTACTTGACTAGTCAGCATTAATTTTGTAATACTTCCGTCATTTTGAAAAATGCTCAAAACCAAATGGAGATGATCCCAAAACACAATGATTGAACAAAATTATATTTAAAAAAATCCTTAAAATAAGTGATACAGGTGGGGCTCGAACCCGCGCCGGAAGATGACAGTTGCTTACAATGCCGTGATTACAACCAACCACTCGGCCATTGTGTCTCTTCAATAACGTGCGCACTCTATATAATACATAAACTTAAAGCCTTCTGTCGTGACCGGATCTGAGACTGTGACTGTTTTAACTTTTACACATATGAAAATTGTTTCATATTATACAATAAATGCAATTATGATTGTATTAAAATATGTAAAATAATTATTTACAAAATGTGAGTATTCAATATGGTTCTAAAAAAAGCGATATATCTCCAGAATTTAGTATTGTTAAAGAAATGTATTTACCTGCTGGGGAATGTAAACTGATGCACAGTATCCCATTTACTCTTTAAGAGACACATTCGGTCATTGTCATCGGATATCCTCTCATGAAAAGCATCAGGGTATGGTGGGTTGTGAGGGTTTAAAAGTGTAGCCATTTTTCTTCGAAAAATTCGCGCGAACGCAGATGTAAACATTTACAAGGGAGAGGACTCCAGGACAACTTAATTAATAAAGAGGAGTAATTGATAGACATGAACCCGTGTTATGTCTAAGTACTCCCTCGACTGTATATTCTTAAGGTAATCGACAAAGGTTAACTACAATGAAAATATATGAGTTTATTGTTATGTGTTTGTTTGTTTTTTCATAATTTTTATTCTTAGAATTTCCGATAGTCTGCACCTCACCCCCCTTAACTCTCAGTGTACATTTTATTGCTTTTTTCGAATTTATTTCATTTTTATTTTTTCGACCTGTCTAAAATTATTTTACGCACGTGCGTACGTGCGTAAGCCTAGCTACGCGCCTGCCAGAAGTATGTTCGTAGTGTGCGTGACTGCATAATCAGAGTTGCAAATTGGCAGTCACAAAAACATTGATAATTTAGTTGACAACTTATATCCTAATTGGGGATTTTCGAAAATTCAAAGGATTAGATCTGTGTTATTTATTTTACAGCAAAGTTATTTCTGCAGTTTGATATGTAGCTAATTTAGCCGTGATTTGATTGGTCAGTTTCGGTAAGGAACGATAACTCTTTAGTACTGGATTGCTCGTTCATTTTTTCTGTCAATCTCATATTATTTTTCAGTGATTTAATGATTTGACTGATATTTAAGGTTTCATTTGCATGTGATTTTGATTTATATTTATTTATTGGTCTATTGTAATTTAGCCATCACATTTATTGTTAGATATTTCAAAATAAGCATGCTTTCTTCTTGGAATACTTCCTTCCCTGTATCTCTACTGAGGATAAAACATTATATTTTTCAAGGGGGGGGTGATTAGGTCCCATACTTGTGAAATTGTTTGCTAACGTTTGTGTTTGCGATGAATGTTTATTTCCCGGAATCAATACTTATTTGAGTATTACACAAATTATATTAGGAATGTTTATTTCTCCTGTATCACTGCATATTTGTAAGCCTTATGTATTTTGGGGAAGGTTATTTCCCTGTATAATTTGCATATGTGTCAACATAAGTAGGTTTTCGGGATCAATGCATATGTGTAAGCATATGCGGATTTTAAGGAATGTTTATTTCCCTGTACCAATACATATATGTGTAAGCATATGTGGTGTTTAGGGAATGTTTATTTCCCTGACTGTACTAATACATATGTGTAAGCATATGTGGGTTTTAGGAAATGTTTATTTCCCTGCATTAATGCATATTATGTGTAAGCATATGTGGTTTTTAGGGAATGTTTATTTCCCTCATTAGACATATGTGTAAGCATATGTGGTGGGAAAGGTTCTTGACAGATACATATCATTTAATTAGCTGTATGCTTTATCTCGTATTTGGATAACAGTTAGTTGAACATATCATGTGTTAGATGCACTAACTGTTTGTGCTCTGGTTTTATTTGCATTTTTGCATTCGGTTATCTGATTGGTTGATAACTTGCAGGTGATGGCTTCTGCCGCTAAGAAGAGACGTTCCGAACGGGAGAAGGCTCTGGTAGCAGACACTGCAGCAGCTGTTGTTGACATTCTAGAACAGAGAGGCCTCCTCCCAAAGTGTGCCAGTGACGATGATGCCATCTCTACGGGGCAACCAAGCCAGGGTGTGGAAAGTGTGAGGGACAAGGAGCAAGGTGCTACTGCTCCCGATGCTAATGACTCGGCATTATCTCAACTTGACATGGCCACAGTGGCGCAGGAGGGCGGACTAGCCGAGCAGATTCGCTCAGCCCTTCAAGTTGACTCGGAGAAACCAGGTATGGACGGGTTCCAATCATCTGAAAACTCTCAGGGTTGCGACTTTCAGTAACTCCACGAATACAAACTTTGATATGGGACAACAAGTTCATAGAAATGAACGACTTGTTAAACAAGACAAATACGCAAGAATTCACCTTGCAAATGTCGGCTACTGGGAATCTGTCCTTCACCCAAAAGGCAAACAAGAGGAATCTGTCCATCGCACAGTGGCTGTCAGCCTTCACCATGTATATGGATGTCCGGATTGCCAAATATCCAAATGAGGCGTCCGGACTTCTATCATATATGAATTTGATGCGTGAACTAGAGCGGGTTTATGGGACAAGTGTGTTCAACTACTATGACAGGAATTTTAGGATGTTAAGGCAGTCTAAGGACCTGCAGTGGGGTGCTCTACATCAAGAACTATGGATAAAAGCAACTACATTATTTGTAAAGTCTAATCTGAATGTTAGTGGCAGTAATGGTAATCCCCAGCTGCGTTACTGCTATAAGTACAATAAACCAGCTGGCTGCCCAGATAAGGCTTGCCGTTACCAGCATGTGTGCAAGCACTGTAGGAAAAGTCATCCTGAATTTCGTTGTTATTCCCGTCATGGCAGGCAGTTGAACTCGGGTGTCCCATCTACCTCCTCTGACACAAAATTCAAATCAGTTTCAGGCCTTGATCATTCTTTTCGTGCCAACCCCAGTAAGAAGTAATATTTTGCACATGTACTTGGCAGGCTACCCGCTAGAGGAAACATCATTTTTGGTAGATGGCTTTAAAGTTGGTTTTAGAATTCCATACGATCCACAAAAAAATGCCACATCATACTTTTTCCCGCAATCATCCTTCCGCATTGCATAATAAACAAGCAACTACAGACAACATTCTTGAGGAAATTCATCATGGGCGAGTGTTAGGGCCTTTCAAAACCAAACCTAATAATTTAATTTGTTCTCCTTTGGCTTTAATACCAAAACGAGACGGAAAATTCCGCCTAATCCATGATCTGTCATTTCCGAAAGGGCATTCCGTGATTGACTCAATCGACAAGTCACATACAGAAGTTCAATACGATTCCATTGATACTGTCATTGAAAAGGTCAAGCTATGCGGACGCCATGCTCTTATGGCGAAAACCGACATTGCAAATGCATTTAGACTAATTCCCATCCACAGGGATGATCGGTTTTTATTGGGTTTCTCTTGGACGTTAGAGGACACGATAGAGTATTTTGTAGATGCTTGTTTAGCCATGGGCCTTAGTGTATCATGTCAAATTTTCACTCGTTTTAGCAATGCATTGCAATTTATTATGGAAAACAAGTTTAACGCTATTATGAGCCATATCATAGATGATTTTTTTCTTTGTGGGGCCAGCCAATTCAAATATTTGTTTGCAGAATTTAAATCATTTCCTTGAAGTTTGTCGACACATCAACATTCCCATAAAGTCAGAGAAAACAGTTTCTCCCTCAACTTGCTTGATTATATATGGCATAGAGGTAAATTCTGATGAAATGATAACCAAACTTCCTAGTGATAAATTACAAAAAATTAGATGCAAGCTTACTGAAATCAAAAGACGGCGCAAGGTTACCCTTCAAGAATTGCAATCCTTGCTTGGCCTGTTAAACTTCGCGTGTTCCTGTGTGGTACCAGGGCGCACCTTTTTTGCGGCGACTGTATAACTTAACAATCGGCTGTTCAGTTCCATCTCATTTTATTCGCTTAAACAAAGAGGCTAGAGCGGATTTAGAAATGTGGAGCTTATTTATGCAACACTTTAACGGTCGCTGTATGTTTTTAAATGATGATTGGGTTGAGGCTAGAACTTTACATTTATACACTGATGCTGCATCAACAATAGGTTGTGCCGCTGTATTTGGATCGGAATGGATAGCAGTAAAATGGCCAAACTTGTTACAAAAGTTTCATATTAATATTTTGGAACTCATTCCTATTGTCATTGCAGTGGAAATCTGGGGACGAAATATGTCGAATCACAAAATAGTTTTTCATTCTGATAATGAGGCTACTGTTTGTGTCATTAACAAAAAGACATCAAAAGATGCAGTGATGATGCGCTGGCTAAGACATTTGGTGTTATTATCAATGAGACATAATATTTTGTTTAAAGCAGTGCATGTTCCAGGGCACTCAAATGTGGTGGCTGACAGTTTATCGCGTTTTGATTTTCAGAAAGCTTTCCAAAATGCTCCGCACCTCAACCTGGCCCCTCTAAAGATTCCGGACCACTTATGGACAATTTAAGTGCCACAGCTAGAAATATTATAGGACGGGCCATAAATCACAGGACAAAGAAACTGTACCTCCACTATTGGACACACTATGAAACATTCTGTAATAGTAACAACCTGAAAATTGGATTGCCAGTGCCTGTACCGTACTTATTAATTCTTTTGGCTGATTTGTCTGAAAAAGGTTATCGCAGTAACACTTTATCTTCACATGTGTCTGCCATTGCTTATATTAACAAGCTGTTTGGGTTTTCAGATTACAATGACTCATTCCTTGTCAAACAATTTCTGAAGGGGGTAAAGAACGGAAAGTCCTTACAAACGAGTGCCGATTCACGTCTGCCTATTTCTCTATCCCTACTGAAAAAGATGATTTATGCATTACCAAGAATAGTGCCCAATACTAACAAAAGGGTGTTTTTTGCAAACATGTGTCTTTTGGCTTTCCATGGTTTTTTGAGGATTGGGGAAATCTGTGTCAAGGCTGATAGTGATAGCTCATCTGTGTTACAGTTTAATGATGTAAAGGTTATAGGTAGTCATGGAAATATCTGTGGGATCGAACTGACCTTGAGGAAATATAAGCACAGTACTCAGGCAGCAACTTTGTTTTTGCCTGTCCATGGTCAAGAATTGTGTTTGTGCCCGGTGGCGGCTACACAACTCTATTTATCTTTAGTAAAACACGCCACTGGTCCATTCTTCCAATTTTCAGATGGAACACCAGTTACCTACAATTTTTTTCAGAAAGACCTTGCAGGATGTAGTAAAATTTGTGGGATATGATAGTCTCCGCTATAAATCACACTCATTTCGGATAGGGGCCGCAATAAATGCAGCCATATTAGGGTTTTCAGAAGAGGAAATAAAGAGAATGGGGCGTTGGAAGTCAAATGCTTTGCAAAATTATATCCGCTTGCCAGTGCTGCGATTGCAGAGTCATCGATTGGCTATTTAAAACTATTCGAGTTGACCACTGCGTAGGTAATCAGGGATGTCATTTAGGTCTACTCGTTTGTCATTGGGTTGATGTGTCGAAAAACTAGTTAAGTCAATTTGTTGAAACAGTAGGTAACAATGTGGGGTAAGTCCAGCAGAAGGCTGCTTATCTGAGATACATACAAATGTTGTGTAAAATTTCATTTTATTTTATTAGTGACTTTTCGGTTGGTCACTGTTTCAGAGAGTATTTTCTACAATTGAAATCCTTTGCATATATTGTTCTTACGGGCAGATCTTACATGTACAGTTGAACTAGAAGGAAGGCCAGTTTAAGTCTGCTTCCATACAGAATTGTGTACATTTATCTTATTGTTATGTAACACCTTAATTTTGATACCAAGTCTAAACTATTGTTGTAGTAGATGGCCAGCAAAAGGCTGCTTCCCTTGAATATTTTTAGGTCCTGTGAAAAAGAAACTAACTTGATATAATATGGTCGTATCACGTTTGAGTCCGTGTGAGTCATTCAGGATTGTTGTAGTCAGTTCCATTTGTTATTCCTTATATTCTTATAAAGACGTTCAGCATAAGGCTGCTCCATAATACATTTTTATGGTTCACTTTTGCAATTTACAAAGTTCAGCACAGTGTATTATTCTTGAAAAGTTAACTTCTAATGTACAAACTCATTTTGCATTATGAGGCATGGGACGAGTCCAGCATAAGGCTGCTCATTTTTAACAAAACATTTTGCCTTACAATACATATATAAACACACGGTATAGTTAGTATATATGGTCTTCTTTTCTTTAATTTGTATGCTTAAAGTTTTCAAGAGTTGTACTTGTGTTTCTAGGGGTTCTCAGGGGGGACTCAACTCGCCAGCATAGAGCTTGGCCAGTTGTTGGTGGCGGGTTGTTTTTCCCACCTATGTGCGTTCGCCAGCTTTATATTCAAATTGTGTTTATAGATCTAGTCATATTGTAGTTGAAATCCATTTTGCGTCATTTTTAAATAAATGACATGTTCACATAAATCTTTAGTTGTTATTATTGCGAACTCACATATGAACTGAGACCCCCTATGTGAAGTAATGGGTTGGTGGAAGGAGAAGATTCAAATATAATTTAATGTAATTAAATGTTTTTGAGTCGTCCTTCCAGGTTATTTGGTGGAATTTACCCGGAGGGTATTTTAGTGGAGTGATCCCATTAATATTGGGTCACGTGATCTTTCCGTGTAGAACAAAGTCACGAGACGCTGTGTACAGACGAAGGCGTTTGAAAAAAATTGTCGAAATCCACCATCTTTCCCCTACCACCACCCTTAATGTAGATATTACCTAAATGTGTCTCTCTTGAAAGATATATGTTCCTAACATGCCACAATTGCTTAAATTTTCTAGTCAATTTATAGAATTTTCTAGTCAATTTGTTGATTGCTCTGATTTGCGTGCCACAATGTGTTAATTTTGTAATTAGTCTGTCTTTGTTTATTGGTTGGCGGGTTGTTTGTCCCACCTATGTGCGTTCGCCAGCTTTATATTCAAATTGTGTTTATAGATCTAGTCATATTGTAGTTGAAATCCATTTTGCGTCATTTTTAAATAAATGACATGTTCACATAAATCTTTAGTTGTTATTATTGCGAACTCACATATGAACTGAGACCCCCTATGTGAAGTATTGGGTTGGTGGAAGGAGAAGATTCAAATATATATTATTAATAAAGTTTTATGCGGGTTAAATGTCTGAAAGCTAATAGCTAAATCTGAAAGAAGGGTGTTTCTGGTGCTTAGTTTACTACGAGTACACTATGCATAAGTTTTATTTAATGCACGAGTAAACATTCAAAAAATATATTTTTCTCGCGTATTTTTCGGGCATACCTCATCGAATAAAATACATTGCCACTTTCTAAACGTTCAAATGCTTTTTGGACTAAACTTCGCTTCCTTTCGTATTAAGTATTGGTAATGGTTTTAGTGTTTGTAATATTGAACTAAACAATTAAATGCACATCTTTTTTATAAAAATGGATGAACAAATACCATTATCATATAATATGATATCATCAAAATACAATATCTACAATAACTTACATTTCAATAATTTACATGTATTCATTATGAACTCATGATTCATTTAGCTTATTGCTCTTTATACATTTCAATTCAATTCCAATATATTTGTTGAAGAAGGAAGTTTCTTACATGAACCAAAATTCGATGAAACATGAAAATAAAATGACATATACGCAGCAAATTATATCTTATTAAAACCAAACAATAAACTGTCTTTCTGCAAGATCTATATGAATTCACCTATACAATATTCTCTATTATACGGCACAATCGACATCACAACGATAATAGACATCGGATCCTATGTATATCTCAGATACGACCTATATGTTAGACACCGCTTCAAGTAATATGTTGTACTTCTGATGTTACAGATGAAGCTGTAAGAAGGGATTTGTATCGAATGTTGTTAAAGGCGATAATTTGCGCGATTTTTATGTCTGAATTAATTCGGGCATTCTACTCACGTATATACATGATGTACGATATTCTTGAACACTTTATCCAAATTGTCTCATGTAATCGTCTTTCAGTTTTACCTGCTGTTTATACTCGATGCAAGACGAAGAATCGCATGTCTTCATAAGAGTGGTTTCCTAGTGCAAAATGTGCGTTTATTGGTCGATCCCTTGTCAGTCTAACATCCCCCAGGTGCCCCTGCATTGTCTCCCTTAACTGATGTTCCGTCTCTCCCACATAGACTGTAACATCATACCGTGCACATCTTATAGTATACACCACATTTTTCACTTGAAAACATACATCAGTCTGCACACTATAGAAATCGTGACCAGCTGTGTCTGAAATAAGTATACCTGCAATAATATTGCAGGTATAAGCTAAAATTCAATATTGTATGCAGATATCTTCTCTACCCACAGACCTTTGAGTCTTTGAATAGACCAGGATATCAGCTATGTTTCTGTCTCTCTTGAAGGTCACCATAGGTGGTTGTGCGTAGACTTCCTTCGTCCTCTCTAATCCATACTAAATCCGAGAGTGTTAGCTTAATATATGTTGAACATTAGATAGTATGCCGGAATACGTCAGAACCAGTGAAACTATTTAACTTTTGTCGGGCTTGGCTTGTAGAAAGGTATTTTTATCAAGGTTATCCACCCTTCTTAATTGATCTTCAATCACCCCATCACTGTAGTTCCTTCTTCTTAATGTGTTTTTTAAGTCAGCCCTGTATTTCTTGCAATCTTTATTCCATTCAAAAAGTCGTTTCAACCCAACCCCATCCGTACGCTAGACCTTTTTGGTAGACGTTGGATGACATGATTAGTTGTTTAGACAAAGTTGCTTATCTGTCGGTTTCACATAAAACCATGATAAAGGTCTGTGTAAATGTGCTCATCGTCTAATTTAACCAGCATGTCTAAAATTCAATTTTTGTGAGATGATTATCTTAGTTCTACCTTTATGTTACAGTGTTACTGTTGGCATGCTCTGAAAATCGTTCAAGTTCCTCCTTGGTACCTACCAATGCAAAAACCATCATCTATAAAACCTTTTATAGAAAAAAAGGTTATTTTCTCTGTGTGAGCAGCTCTTCACCCCATTTCCTCATGTACGCACATGCAAAATTCTTTCCCAGTCTAGAACAAATCGCAATGCCATCAGTCTAAATATAGTCTTTGTCACCTAGACCAAATACATTATTGTTCAAAACAGTCTCTATCGTAGCAATCATGTTCTAAGCGTCAACCAGTTGGTCCGTCCTCATATTTAACGCTTCCCGACAAGCATAAATTCCGTCTTTACGAGTCACTGACGTATACAACTTACAAGCATCAAAGCAAAATAGAAGGCACTCGTCAGGTAAGTGCTCTTTTATTTCTTTTACTTTATTATTGAAGTCAGTTGTTCTTTAAGATAGCTTGGCGAATATTCTATAAACTCTTTTAACTCACATTCAGCTACTTTTGCTAATATTTCTGTGTATCGATGCCATTAACAATGGTACGATAGGGTGCATTTTCATTATGCAGCTTCGGGTTGCCTTGTAGTTTCTCGGGACTAGGATACCTTGGAATCATTTTTTTCAGATCTGCTGAAATGCCCCCCCCCCCCCCCTCACGGTACATTTTGTTGGCCAATTTCTTTACATCTTTGAGATCTTTACCGGCTTCATATTCAGGTATTTTCATATATGAATTGCTATCTTTTATTTCTCTTTGTAACTTGCAAATGTTATCCTCTATGTTCACTACTACTTTACCAAAACCCTTATCAGTTGGCCTTATAACTATACCGTCATGATGTAACAACTTGTAAATGCCCCTTCTTCAACCACTGAAATTTTGGCGAGCCTTTCTTTTTAAGTTATCGACAATGTCATTCTTAACTCAATATAGAGATCAAAGTGATGGTCTCTGCAGGATGACCGAATGAAATTATCTTTTTCTTTTACTTTAAATCGGTTATTAGCATCCTGTTCATTTGAAACATCTCTCAATTTCATTCTTCTCTCCCATTCCGCAGGATCAGCTAACAGCCTCACCTTGTCTATCATTTCCCTACTCGGTGTGAACTTCAAACCTTTTTCCAACATTGATACCTGTGCCTCAGTCAGTTTAAATTAAGACAGATTAGTGACAATTGCAGACTTAGCTGTTTTTTTTAAATTTTCAACTCAACTTTACTCATAGATGTTTTTTTATGCTTGACATTATTCTGGTGTTTATGATTAGGTAGCACTGTACTTTTTTTCAATTTGTTACATTCAACCTCATTGTCTTTTTCTTGGGTCAATTTTCTCGAAACTTTAGTGACATATAAAATATTAGCCTTAACTGACTTGTCTGCACTGTCTATTTACACCATCTCTTTTCTAAACGTGTCATTACCTGCACGTAAAGAGTCATTAGTCTGAAACAAACCATTCTTTATATCAGCCCCGACACCTGAGCAGAGACTACATGCATTATATGTAGCATCGATAGGTCTTATATGCTGGGTAATACCATCACCTTTGTCAAACTAATCATTTAGTCATTTTCAAGTGTACTGGTGTTATTATCTGTTTTAATATATACATGTATATTAAACTGAAATGACTATGTTCTAAAAGTAACAAAGACTAACCCTAGATCCGCATTTTGTACCGCCAGTTGCACATACAAACCTATTCAATGAATCAAATTTCCGATCCGAAGATACCTCGATATTGAAACCCTTCTGGTCAGCTGCAGCTTGAATCTCAGACTCTGTAGCCCAATAAGATACACTACCGCCTGCTTGTTTTCAGTATTTTACTACACTTCCTTCTATAGGAAGTGCATATATTTTCCTATGCGAAGTCATACTATCGACCTGCTACCGTCGCACTTGTATATGCATCATCTATATAATATACATGCTGACTGACGGATCTATAGAAACAATTTCTGTTTTTGGCAATTCTGATTATCACATAATTGGGTATTTCCTAGAGAAATTCATCAAAACGGATGAGACGTGATTACAAGTAGAATCTTTTGACGTTGTTTTGTATGACGTAGACGTCGTTCATAGCATAACAATATGGCGACTATTCAAACGTCTATTATGTTGAACTTGCTAAAAAAAAAAATTTTTCCCTTGAGAAAGGCAAACTTTTGCCGAAAGATTGAATAAGAGTGACTTTTATTGTGAACGGTTTAAAATTTCTCCAGGGGATATTGTTCATCATATTAAAATTTATGTGGCAAAATTTGTCAACAATAACAACATTGTTGATAAAATGTCCTTCGTTTTCTATCACTTATTTTACATTAATTTTTTTAGAAGATATAACTTTATCCGGCAAAATTTATAGTATAGTAAATCGTTTTGCGAACAGCTTACCAAGCTGATTTCATTTAATATGATGGATGTCAGACATTTAACTATCTTCTTATGTTGATGAAATGTACCTTTATTAATAATACAGAAACATTCTTTCATCAGATTGGCAACTTATTTCTAAATTGAAATGAGATTTTCTTCTTCATATACCCGTCGTTTTTTAAGTAATAAGATAACCGTATGTCATACTGCAGTTACTCAAAATATGCAAAGAGTGAAAACACAAAGCTTATGTTTCGATATATTAACATATGTTAAGAAAGAGTATTAAATCACTAAATATGCAGCTTAATTATTTAAAAAAGTGTTTACAATATAGAAGATGTATAAAAGATAGAGAATGTTTATAAAATATCTGAGAGATGTAATTGAAATCGTTTTTGCTTATTTAAACAATTTAAACACGTGTGTTTCTAATGGTGTGATGCATTCGGGGTCTTCCTCTACCTGTAATTAGCTGGACGTCGCTAAGTGACTGAAATACTGCCGAAGCGACGGTAAACTCAAATAGTCAAGTCGAGTCAAATTGTCTGAAATCAACTCATTGTGTTTTCATTCAAGTTTGAAAATCTTTTTACACGATATTCCTAGAGCAATTCATGACAACGGATGAGACGTGATTAAAATCCGCTGGAGTAAAACAGGTTATGTGCGTCCGTTAGAGGCGAAGGTCGAAAAAATATTTTAAAATTTTGTTTATGGATATTATGGGCTCATACTAATGCGTGCAGTACAAGATAGACACTTGTGAATGTTGTCTATCACTCAAAAGTAGTATTGTTTATTTATCAATAGCAGTGATTACTTAGAAATTATCAGATATTTGATAGCTAGCATAAACATTGTAAATGATTTTTTTAAAAATACAGCCAAACCTGACATAAGCGATCAGTCAAGGGAACAAGAGAAAGTGACCGCCTTAAAAGGTATAAACCGCTGAATGAAAGGTTTAAACATATGTGACCGTGACTGGAAAAAAGGGGCCAAATGAGGAAAGATGACATTTTCAGATTTTTCCACATTTTTAAAGCTGTATATCAGGAACATATACACACACCAAATTTTGGAGTTCTATCCTAATTGGTTCTAGGTGAATATTGCGTTTTTGTTACATAGGGGTTGTATTTAAAACAAACAAATATGTCCATAAAGCAGAATTTTAATAGTTCTTGTTAGCAATGAATTTTATTCAGTTATTTTAAGAAATATTAACATGTACATGTGTAATCATGTAAACTTTTTTATTATTTTTAAACAATAAATCTGAGTACACATAAAATATTATGATGGTTACCATGGTAACGGTAGTTTAGACTGAAAAAAGGAATCAAGTAGGCGTTTTGACTTTAAATTAAAAAGATAAGCCAAACCATTTAGTAATTTTTGTTCTAATTATGGAAATAAGAGTCAAGATGAAATAAATTGCAAAAAGAAATATTCTGAAAATTTAGCCATTACATAGTAAAGCATATATTACTGGTCTTGAAGAAATGCAAGATTATAGCAATTTTATTCCATTTAAATATCACCGGTACTTTCCCTTTGTAGTCCAGTTAAACAACAAATTTCAAATATAACCCAAACATCGTCAAATGCACTCTGAATAAGACTACATACAGTCAAATCTTTTCTTAAGCAGTCAGTCAAGTGAAAAGGATCGCTTAACAGAGATGGTCACTAAATGAAGGTAAAAGACATACAAAAATGCTAGTTTTGTAATATTAAAAACTGACCGCTAAATGCAGATTGACTACTTAATGCAGGTGACCCGCCAATACAGGTTAAATTGTATTCAGTGAGCATTAATATATTTTATAAAAAGCAAACTTGCAATTAAAAAAAATAAGATAATATTTGATTAATAATAGAAAAGGAAAATTTCCTCTGACTGAATGGTTAGAGTGTCTGCCTTATGATTGAGGGGGCTTCGGTTCATTCCCCAGCAGCACCATACCAGTCAATAAAAAACGGGATTACTTTATCTCCCTTACTTAAGTGCATAGTTCCAGGACTAGTTGGTCTGGTTTCGGATATGAATGGGTTGATATCATGATAGTGAGTATGCACTCTGTTTGTCTCATGTATACAGGGTCTCGAAATGACGAAATATTTTCTATGGGGGAAATTATAAACCAATCAAACAACAAAAAGAAGAGAAAAACCTCAGGGCTAAATCAACTCAAGTGTATAATAACATATTTGTTCCTTCTGCCATGAACAAATCCTCCAACTATTTAGTGATAATCAATTCAATTTCATGCTGACATGCAGACAATCTGAGGGGACACACTATGTTTGAATAGTTTTTTAAATAAAAAAACCCCGTAATTGTCACCTTAACAATAGGGGTGATAAAACGTTGAAAACAAAAAAAAAACCACCGATCCTTATTTTATCCTTATTCACGGGCTAAAAAAAAAAAAAAAAAAATCAATTACTTTTGGTTTTTAAAAAATGTTTTTTTTGGACAAAAAAAAAAGATTTTGAAATCATTTAATATATTTTATCTCAAAAATAAAAATTTTAACCCCCTTTTTAAAAAAAATTGTTTTTCCAATTCTGATTAAATTTAAAAAAGTAAATTCCATCATTAAAAAAAAATGTATAAAATCTTAAATATATTTTTTTTTTTAAATTTTTACCAAACCATGATAAGAAAAATTGTTCCTTAAAATTTTCTTTTGATACAACCTTTAAGAAAAAATTTTAATTTAAAAATTTTTTATCAGTGTTTGCATTGTTTTGGTAATTTGGTTTCTCAATATAGACTTTAATTTTATGAATTTGCCTTTTGAATGATTTTAAAAAAAACAAAATATTTATTTTTTGACATAACAATGGGGAACCGGGGGACAACTTTTTCTTTATGTATTCTCTTAGGACCATGACCCCTTTTTAAAATTTTAAAATTTTTGTAATTCGTAAAAAAATAAATTTCCAAAACAAATTTCTCCCCGATTTTTAAAAAAGGGGGCATTTTTATTTTTTTTATGTCAGGGTTGGGATAAAAATGCTAAATGAATTGAATATTTTTAAAATTTTCTAGCCCTTTTGGTCATCCTCATTACTGATACTGCGTCTCTTTTGGAACCCAAAATTGGAAAAAAACCCTTAGGAAAAAAAAAAGTCCAATTTAATTTGGGGCTGAATCTTTTAAATTTTTTTTCATTGCGCAGGGGATCATTTTTGGTTCTTTTCCCCCCCTTAAAATTTGTTGAGTTTTTTGGGGCCCCAAATTTTTTTTGGGTACCCCCATAGCATTCCTTTCGGAGGGGCTGATTTTTCGCAGTGGGGGGCCACCTGAAAAAATGGGTTTTTTAAAAATTTTTTAAGTACACATTTCAAAATCATTTTAAAGAATTCTTTTTTAAAAATTTTTTTTTAGAAATATAAAGTAACATACTCTGCTTTTAAAAAAAAAAAAAAATTTAAGGTTGGTTGTGTTTTGGGGTGTGGGGTTTCATTTTTGGGGGTTTATTGAAATTGAAAAATTTTAAGCAAGCAATTACTTTTTTGAAAAAAAATGGGGGGGAAAAAAAAACTTCTCAAAAAAAATTTTTTTGGGGATTGTTTCAAAAAAAAAAAAAATTTAAACCCCCCCTTTTTTTTCTTGCTTTTTTAAATTTTAAAATGTTTTTTAAAAACCCTTTAATTTTTTTTTTCCAAAAGTCTTTTAAAAAAACATTAGCCTTTTCTTTTTTTTGTTTGGGTCATTTCCGAAAAAGAAAATTTAAAAATTTTTAATTTTTTCCGGAAAACCTTTTATTTGAAAAGAAAAAAAAAACAAAAATTTTTTTAAAATACAAAACCAAAAAATTTTTAAAATTGGGGGATGAAAAAAAATTTTGGTGGGAAATTTCCCAAAATGTTTGTGACAAGAAAAATTTTTAAATTTATCTTTTTTTTTTTGAATATGCTTCACCAAATTAAAAAAAAAATCTTTTTCTATCAAAACTAATAAAAAGAAAGTTCTTAGCTAGGGGAAAAAAAATTTAAGGGAAATTTAAAAAAAACCAAAACATTTAATTTGAGGGAAAAGAAGATTATAAAACTTTGGTTTTTCCCCCTGAATTCAAGAAAAAAAGTAAAAAACCCGAAAATTTTCCGAAAATTTCCCCAATTTAAATTTTAAAAAATTTAATAACTTACCTATATCAAGACTTTAAGAAAAATTTTAATTTTAAAAAAATTTTTAAATTTTAAAAAAAAAACCATATCCCCCCGCACACTTTTTCCCAAAATTTTTTTTTTGAATTGATAAAATTTAAAAAAAATAAAAAATTTAAAATTGTCAACAAAAAAAAAAAAAATTTTGTTTAAATTGATATACTGATAAAAATTAAAGGAAACCCCAATTTCACTACTGAACTTTTTAAAAAGTAAGAGGGTTTTAAAAAAAAAAAACCCCCCTCTCAACCCAAAAAAGCAAAATTTTAAAAAACATCACTTCCGGGTTAAGAAAAACAAAATTTGGGGGGGTTTAAAAAAAAAAAATGGGGTTTTTCCCCCTTAAAGAAAATTTTTCAAAAAAAACGAAAAAAATAAAAACTCACCTAAAAATCTTTGGGGTGTATTTTTCCCAAACATAAAAAAACTGCATAAAATTTTTATGATTTTTTTTTTAAACAAGAAAACCAAAGCGGGGTCCCAAAACCGATTGCCGGAAGGGAAACAAGGGAAAAAAAATATATTGAACCGGGGAAAACCCCCATTCAAAAAAAAAATTTTTTGGGTCTCACAAACTTTGTTTCCAAAATATTTCCCGAAAAATCAGTTTTAAAATTTTTAAAAAGATTTTTAAATTTTTGGACAAAGAAAATTTAAAACACAAAAAAAAAAATTTTATGCACGCTCCGTTTTTTTAAAAATTGGGGGAAAAGTCAAGAAAAAATTTTGGGTTTTTCTCAAAATAACGGCGACCGCTTTTTTGGCCCCCTTTCTCCGACACGTCACATATTAAAAACAAAATGTAGTTTGGAATTCCCCGAATTTAAAAAATGACCGTTTTTTGCAGGTTTTTCCCTTTTTTTTCAGGTGGCCCCTAAAAGGGGTTCCCCAAATGTATTCCGCAAGTTTTTCTCTTGGGGACCAGTTTGTTAAATTTTTTTTCAAAAAAAGCAAAAAAACGATTAGTTTTTAAACCCTTTAAAAGGGAAAAATTTTAGATACTAAAAGGAACGCCAAAGGGGTTTGGGAAATTTACAAAAAACCCCAAACCCTTTCCCATCGGGTAAAAGATTTTGGGGGCCAAAAAGGGGGGTATTTCCTTTTTTGAATCTTTTTTCAATACCCCATTTTTTTAAAGTTCTGGTTTTTAAAGGGGTTTGCAATCCGGTTTCGACCCCGGGGCATCCGATGCTGTATAAAAAAGGGCCCGGGGTTGCCCTTCGAATATTAATTTTTTCCCCCGGGGACCCCGGGGTTTCCCCCTTATTAAAATCCCCCCGATTGAAACCAGCAGTGGGCCCAAAAAAAAGGGTTTTTTTTTAAAAAATTTTTTTAAAAAAATTTTTTAAAATTTTAAAAAAAATTTTTTTTTCAAATTACGGTTATTTCATCACAAAATTTTCCAAAAAAAAAAACATCAAAAAAAAAACAACCCAAAAAAAATTTAAAAAAACCCTTTTTTTCCAAAAAGCAAAAAAGCAAGGGGTGAAATAGATAAGATATTTTTTAGTTTTGTTTTAAAAACCCAAAAAAATTTGGTTTACGGTCTTCGCTCTGATTTTTCATTGCTTACAAAGGCATTCGTGTTTTTTAAACAAATGTTTCCGTTTGCAAATAATAATTTAAACTAATTGTGCAAAAATTTTTAGTTTTCCCTTTTTTTCTTTTAAATGTTCTGGAAAAAAAATAATATAAAAAAATTTAAAAACCCCCTTTTTTTTAAAAAATTCGGCAAAAATTTCCCCTTTAAAAAAAGAGGGGGAAAAAAATTTTTTTTTTAAAAAAGCTCAAAAAAAAAAGATTTTTTTATAGGAAAAATTTTTTTTTCTTTTTTTTACTTTAGAAATTCAAAATTCATGTTTTTTTTTTTTTTTTTGGGGGAAAGGAAAATTTTTCGCCAAAATATTAAATAAGGGGAAAATTTTAAAATTTTTTATCAAAATTTGTTTTTAAAATTTGTTTTATTTTTTTCCCTTTCGGGGAAAACCAGCATTTTTTATTGACAATCAATACATTGCATGATGTTTAAGCTTTCCCTAAGGGCTGCAACGAATGCCTAAGTACGGCTCTGAACCCCCAAACGTTTTTTCCTTACATTTATCTCAAAATTTAAAAAAGGTAATGGAAGAAAATGACCGGATGCCCTGATGTTTGGCTGTAACAATTTTTCAATCTTTACTAAAAAAAACCTAAAAATTTGAGACTCCCAAAAGGTAAAAAAATTAGTGAAATATAAACAAATTATATGTACTTCAAACTTTTGTAAAAAGGGAAAAGGGTTTTAAAATTGAAGGGTTGGTTTATCTTTTTCATTTAAAAAACATAAAATAAAACTTTAATACCCTTTATAATTTCTTAAAAGTTATTAAATCATTTTGATGATTGTTTCCTATAATAAATGCATTAATAAAACTGGGATTTTTAACCACGATACGCCCAGTCGAGAACCCTTAGATGCGTACAAAAGGGCCGATGCTTCTGATAAAAAAAATTTCGACCTTTTTTAAAATTCATCCTATCATTTAATTTATGGGAAAAAACGGGAAACGTAAAACTTCATTTCAATCAATAAAAGGCTTTGTTCAAATAAATTTATACAGATAGATAAACCAAGGGGAAAATCGTTGTTGATTTTAATAAACACAAGCATTTTTTTCCTTTTCTAAAATTTTTCGATACCATTAAATCCCCTATAATTTAAGGTTTCGAAAAAGTCAAAGTCTTTCGCACTTTTGCCCGTTTTTTCACAAAGGTTTATAAAGCAAGTGGGTACCGCAGGACGGGGTCAAATAACGGTCCAAAATTTGGATGGACTCAAATACTCGTATAAAACTCGTATATTATAAAAAATTTTAAAATGCATTTTCACCTTGCAATGTTTAGCATTTTAATTTTTTTATAATCAAAAGGAAAAAATTTTTTGTTAAAAAATGTTTGTTTACAAAAAAAACATTTAATTTTTTGAAAGTTTTTTTATTAGAAAACATTACAAAAAGAACGTTTGGAAAAAGCAAACAAAAACTACAGTGGGTATAACTTTAAGAATTTGCAAATAAACCCAGCGGGAAGGGATTTAAAATGTAACCGGAAGAAACACTTAAATCTTACAACATTCTACAAATTGTTTGAACGTTTCGCGAACGCTGTAAATAGTCCCGATCACGAATAAATCCCAATCGCCCCGAAACGTGAAAAGCCCAAATTTACAGCTGAAGAAAACGTCACCCGAGATTCAAAAAACTTCCAACATTCGTTTTAAGACAGACACTTTTGGGGCACCAAAGACAGTACGGAGGGAAATATCAAATTAAAAAAGGGGCAAAAACAAAGGATCGGGGATTCTTTTGGAAAATTAAAAACGAAAAACGCTTTTAGGCCCTCCCCAAAACTTCTCGATCGGTGCATAAAAGCATGGTGCATATTCTTGGGTCGAAAGGGAACTTTGAATCGGTTCCCAAATAAAATTTATTATTTTAAAACTTTTTTAAAACAAACCCCATTCCAAAATTCCCCTCCGGGAATCAAAGACTTTTAATTTTCCCCACGGGAATTTTTGAAACCCCTATTTTTATTTTCCCGATCAGGGCATTTTAAAAGGGGGGCGGGGAAAAAATTTCCTAAAAATTTTTTCATTATGCCCAAACCCGTGACTGTAAAAAAAATTTTCCCAAAAAAAAGGGGAGGGGGGTTAAAAACGTTTGATGTTTTTGGGGGGTGCTTGAACACAAAATTTAAAGGACAAAATTTGTTTTGCAGCTCCCCTTTGAAGGTGTTTTTTCCAGGCAAGTTCCCTTACCAAAAAATTTATCGAAAGGAACGTTTTTCTACCACCGGGAAATTTGGGTTTTCTTCCTAGAGTGGTGTACTGGGAAAAAAATTACAAAGGCTTTGGGTTTCATGAAATATTGGGGGAAAAAGGGGTGTAGGGGTCGGCTTTTTTTTAAAAGGGAAAAAAAAAATATTAAAAATGAAATTTAAATATATTATAAAATATAAAAAATAAAAAAAATAAATTTTACAGGGGAACCTCTCTAAACCGCACCCTTTTAAAACCCCCGGAAAATATCTCAAAACCGCACGTTTTCAAAACCCCGGGTTTTTTCCCCTATATATTTCATTTTGAAAAAACTCTCAAAACGGACCCTCCGAATTCCGAATACCGCACAAAAAATTTTGGGGATTTTAGAAAAATTTTGGCCTTTTTTAACCTTTCTTAAACCCACAAAAAAATTTTTTCTTTCCAAAGAAAAAAACGCATGTTTAAATTTTAAAATTTCCCGTACTGTAAATTATGTGTTTATGGCCGAAATTTGGGTTTTTCCAGATTTAATCGGTGTTGAAATTTTTTAAAACACTATGGGGTGAAAAATAAAATTTAGGGGTGCTTATTTACAAGGACGGGATTGATAAATTACAGAAAAACATAAAAATAGGTTAATCAAACTTAATGAGCATCAGAATTTAAAGAAAAATTTTAAATCAGAAAACAATTAAAAAGAAAACCGTAAAACAAACATACCCATTTCTTTTCCCTTCCATAAATTTTTGAGGTTCCCGGACAAAATGAAGTTAAATAATGGGCTTTTTCGATTTAATTCTGGGGAATTTGCATTTTGTGAAAACTTTAATTAGTAAATTAGGGCCCTAAGAAAAATTTCAGGTTCTTTAACTTCCTTCCCAAATTCTTTTTTTAAGGGTTTTGATAAGGTTAAAATAAAAGTTGTATCTAAAAAAAAATGTTTTAACCCCTCCCCAGCTAACGGGACGAACTGACTTTCCCCTACCCATAAAGATTCAGTTTATTAAAGATCCTAATACACTTAAAAATTTAAGGATATACTTTGAATCCCTTTCATAAAGCAAAATAAGCACTGAAAGAGCAAAAACCTCTGTAAACCGCACACCTCTAAAAACCCGGGAACATTTTAGCTGGTCCGGGCACCGTGGGTTTTAGAGAGGTTCCACTGTATATATATATAAATATAATATATAAAATATAGAGAGAAAAGAGAAAGGGGAGAAAAGAGAGAGAGGAACAGTTTTTTTGATGTTTGGGGGGAAAAAAAAAAAACCCAAAAAAACAAAAGCAAGCAAGCTTTTTAAAAAAAATCGCACTTTAAAAATTTTTAAATTTCCTTTGTCCAAAAAGGGGTCTAAAAGGGTTTTAATTAAAGTTTCACAACTTTCCTGATTCACATGGGACCGGGGTTCCGACCTTCAACATCCTTCAGGAACATTTTAAATTGAGTTTCCTCAACTCAAGATATTTTTTTTCTGTAATTCCACAATGAAAAGGGCATAGGTTATAAAAGGTGGGAAAGGGAAGGGTATTATAAAACATCCTTTGTCCCCTTAAGTAGTATTTAAATCATATTAATTTTAATTTTAAAATTATATTTATAAAAAAATTTTAGGGTTTTTCTTCGAATTTTAAAGGGAAATTCTCACTTGAGAAGTATCGTGAAACCCCCGGCCCGCTACACGACAGCTTTTCTTTAAGAATCTGTCCCTGGGGGGCCACAAATTTTAAATAAATAAGTTTTTTTTCATGCAAATTTAGATAGGCGAGAGAGAGGAAAATAGGTTTTTTATACATTTTACCAACTGGGTTCACAAAAATGAATTTCAACTTTTTTAGCAGAAAATTTTCTCAAAAAAGCATTTCCTTGTTTGGCATCTCAAATTAAACGTGAAATTTATAAAAATTTTTATTCGCATCCAAAAAATTATACCATACTAAGAAGCGAGGTTTGATAGGTTTTATCCCCCCTTTTTGGTCTTGGTTAAATGTACGAAGGGGCTTACTATTCAACTTAACCTGAGATAATTTTTTTTAAAAAATGAAACCCCAACCCTTATAATATTTTTTATACTTGATTAAAACATAATGATAATGGGCCCAATTTCGTCCTTATTAAACTTTTATAAAAATGTTAAATTTCTTTGTTTTGTACTCAATAAAATTAAAACTATAAATAGTCGTATGTTATAAAAATTTGATTTTTTAAAAAAGTATTGGCCCATTGATGCAAATTAAAAAAAAAAGAAAGCTGAAGGGTTAAACTATTTACATAGTACCCTTTAAACCCCCTTTAAAAAGGTAAGTGTCTAAAAAAACTTTTTTTCCCTTTTTTTTCACATAATTTGTTTTTAAAAAGGGGTCTTGTTTAAAATTTAAGGGTGAAAAAGCGAACAGGGACATGATAAACAAAGACAGTCCCCAACGTCCCCCAGCTTTTTAAGGGTTAAAGTTACACCCTTTCTTTAAAAAGTTGAGCAATAATAAAATCAAAACCCCCCATAAAGGATTTCCATGCAATATTAAAAAGCTTTGTTTAAAAGGTTTTTTTTTAAATTCTCATTTTTTCGGGGCTATAATTTTTTAAAAACCCTTTTACAAACTCTCTTTCCCTTTTTTTTACCAATTTTTCTTTCATATTTAAACACCAGAATTGTTGATAAATTTTGACCCGGGAAACCCCTTATCTTTCGTGTGTTGGGTGTATATGCACCCGAAGAAATCGTAGGGTGTCGTTAAAATGGGTTGACCTATAATTTCGGTTTTTTTATACCCCGTAAAGGGGAACACTATTGATTAAAAAGAGTTTAAAGGCCTAGAGGAAGACACAAGCTTGATTTCATCTTTTTTCCTTACTTCGGAAAACGCCACACTTCTTTCCCCTGGTGCCGGACAAATAAAACAAAACCCCGAAAACCCCAAACAAAACACCAAAAACCAAAGCTCTACAGATTTTTACTACTGAAACCAAAATGTGGTGTATGGGGTGTCTTTTTCCCGCTAAGCGATTTAAAATTTCCCCTACCTGTTTATCCACATGCAAAAAAATGCGCCAAATGCCGAGGGGATAAATCGAGGGGTTTAAAATTTTACATGGAAAATTATTTAGTGCCAGGTCAATATTTTTAACATACCGGGCAATTTGAAACACTTTAAATACTAAATTTTTTGGGGAAATTTTGTTTTAATTTTTTCCTCCTTTTTTCGTTATAAAATAAAGGGTATACATATGCAAAAATAAAATGAAACCCTTTTTCTTTTTAAAGGATTGTTCCCAAATAAAAGTATTTGTCAAAATAGGGAAAAGGGAAAAAAATTAATCTTTTGTTTTTTAAAAAACCACTTTCCCCGGCGCATATTAAATCCCTTTTGAAAAAAGGTAATTTCCCCATTAATCATTCAAATTTTATCTGCTTTGCAATTCCCAAAGAACACATCCCGATATTTTAAACAGGTATTATCATAATTATATTAGTTTTAAAAAATGATGCATGCACATTATATTTTTTTGTGATCCCAAGACGTAAAATAAGTGTAATTTTCCCGACAATTTTTAAAAACATGTTTGATTTTTTATAAAAAAAACATCTTTATAAATATAATTTTTTTAAAATCGGGCTATAAAAAATAAGGGAAAAAGTCGGGGCATTTGTATTTGGGGTATGTGCCCCACTCTTTTCTCATTTGAAAAAGCTCTCGTACATTCCTGACCAATCCAAAACAGACTTTTGTTTAAGAACGCCTTAATTTAATTTACTTAAAAAAAACACCTGTTTTGGGTTATTACGTTTCACCCTTTAAATATCAAAACCCAAACCCTTTTCAAGCTAAAAACGAAAAAAATATATTTTTGAAAAAAATTTAAAAAAGAAACGATAAGCAGTGGGAAAAATACAAAAAACAGGGACAGAAGTTAATTTTTTCAGTATCAAAATTTTAACGCCTTACGACAAGGCCCCCCCCCCCCCCCCCATCACTATCCAAAAAGATTTCGAACGTTTACATACACTGCTGAACATGTCTCTTCCCATAGGTTTTAAAAATTAAAAGTACGGGTGTCTCACTGCTCGCTGAAAAGAAAAATAATCAGAAAAAGGGAAAAGGGTTGAATACTTACATTATATTTGAAGGAAAAATTTAAAACCATCACATTTTCAAGAATGATATTTTAAAAATTTAAAAAATGCACTCAAAAAACATTGAAATTACATATACATAAAAACAAAGTCATTGAGAACCCGGGTTTTTATCATAAGTTTTATGGGGTTTTTTTAAAATTTTGGGTTGAAAAAGAAGAAATCGAAAAATTTAAATTAAAACCCCGAAACAATATTACTCAAATAAACTTTTATATGTAGAATTGAAATACATTTAAAGCCCGATTTACTTTTAAATTTAAACTTAGCATAAGAAGGTTTTGCTGATATTCCACAATAAAATGTTGTTTTTTCCCATTTGGCTAGCTTATACCTTGTTAAAAAAATTAAAATTTAACTTTAAAATCCAAAGAAAACAACTACTTACATGCAGTTTTGGGGAGAAGCATAGTTTTCTGGGCCCTCTGATTTGTTTTTTAAAAATTTTGTAACGCAGGGGGTTTCCCGTAAAAAAAGAAAACAAAAAAAAATTTACGAAACAAGATATTCCAAAAAACTTTTTTAAACAAAAAGAAAGGGAAAAACCACGAAAAACCCCTTTGGGAAAAAAATTTTTAGGCACTAACCAGATAAATGAATTTGCAAACTTTTAAAAAAAAGTTGAAAAAAAAACAGGGGAAAAATTTAAACCCTATTTTAAAAATTTCCATTTCCCCAATCAGTTTTTTTTTGTTTTTAAAAAAAAAATTTTAAATTGTGATTTAAAATGTAGCAAAATTTAAAAAAAAATAATATAATAAAGAATATTTCATAATTCTTTTTGCAGGTATTTTCTATTTTGCATGTAACTTTTTTTTTCTTATTATTCTAATTTGATTTTAAAGGGAAAAGAAAAGTCCTCATGAAAGATACACTTTTTCCCTTTCCCCATACCTTTAATAGAAAAGGAAATTTTGGGAAAAACGTGGAAATTTTTCAGAAATGGCCCTTTTGTAACGTGGGTTTTTGAGATAAGACAAATTGCCAATCCCTTTAAATTTTAAAAGGGCTTTTGGGAAATTTAAAATTGTTCAGGGAGTAGATTTTCGGACAGTCGATAAGTAAATTTTGTTTTAAATTTTTTGAAAGCTGAAAATTTCCACTGTTTTCATATAACAAACATAAAAGAAAAGGGTTTTTCATGTTTTAAAATGTAAGAATAACAACCATTGGGATAAAATTTAAATTTAAAGGGGAAAAAAGAATTTACCCCGTTAAAAGGCTTTTCCCCGGTGCTGCAAAAAAAAAAAGTACATAACAATATATACAGCTGGGCTTAATCACAGGGAAGAAACTCGTTCAGATGGGAAAGAACACATTTAACTCTTTTTCCCGAACCCTCCCTTTTGGGTATAATTAACAAGTTATCATAATTTTTTTTCGAATAAAAATTTTAAGGTTTCCTGTAAAAAAAAAACAAGTTTTTGTTTTTTTTTAAAAGGTTCGGGATCAAAAATGTCTCCCTGATATAATTTGATTTAAAGACAAAAAAACTTTTTTTAAGTTTTAAGTATTATAATGTATTTTAAAAAAAAAAAAATACTGTCTGTCTGTCCTGTTTAAACTTTTTTTGAAACAGAAAGCATAAGGGACGCGTTGATGGGAGTACAGAAATGCGTAATTTTTGTATGACGTAAAATTTTAAAAAAGAAGACCCCAAAAATTGGGATAAGATGTTTACCGCGGAAATGTGGGATTCTGATAATGGCCCTTTTTCTTGTCCCTTTAGTTTTTTTGCTGTTTAAAAAAAAACTTTCTATGTAAGCACCTGGTCCCTGTTAAAATTTTTTGGGAAACAAATCGTTACTAAGATCAAATTTTATCCGTTAAATGATTTAATTTATGCATAACAAGATTTGACAACTAAATTTTACAAAAAAAGGAAATAATCCCCGGAAAATGGGACCCTTCGAAAATTTAAAAATGATCAATATAAAATAAATTTTAAAACCGATACAATAGATTTTCCATATAATGCTCCCCTTTTATAACACCTTCCCTTTTTTATAACTTAAAAACCTTCGAATATTGCGGGCAAAAAATAGATTCAAAAAATGGCAAGCAAAAAGGTAACCACACATACCTTGTTTATAATGGATCCCGAGACGTTTTCATCTGTAGTAAAATAAAAGAAAATATATTTTTTTAAACATTAGTAAAAAAAAGACATTTTTTTTTAAAGATTAAATAAAAAGTATTAAAATGTCAAAAAATAATTTTTTGAGGCGCCGTGGGTCCCGCGGGAGTATTCACTGACCCTTTACATTAGAACGTTGCGATTTTTCATCCCCAAAAGGCAATCGTTTAGCAAGTCCCTTTAAAAAAGGAAAATACGTTACAAGTCAAGAAACGCCCGGGGGGAAAATTTTAAAAAAATTGTTTACACTTGTTTTTTCCAAACAATAAAAAAAAAGAAATTTAAAATTATATGTTAATTCCCTTTACAAAAAAAACAATTTTTTCAGTCTTTTAGTAAAATTTGGCAAAAAACCCCTTTTTTTAAATTTTTTTTTAAAAAGGGTTTTTTGTAAAGGAAATTCCCAAAAAATTTATTTAAAAAAAAAGAAAATTTTTTTAAGGGGTTTTTTTTATTTTTAAAATTAAAAAGCACGCGGGAATTTCCCCCCTTTTTTCTGTCCCCAAAAAGTTGTAGGGGGTTTTTTGACAAATAATTGGGGGGAAAAAGGGGGGGACCCCCCAAAGGGGGGAAAAAGGGGGGGGTTTTTTTCCCGCCACCGTGCAAAACCCCCGTTTTTTTGACCCCGCCCTCCCGTTTTTTTTTTAGGGGTAAAAAAAATGTCTGGTCAAACCAACCCTGGAAAAACCGGGGGGGCCCCCCCCGTGGGCGAGTCCCGGCCCTAGTTTTTTTTCCAAAAGGGAATTTGGGGGAAACAGGGGGCCCCCAAAAAAGTAAAATTTTTTTATAACTACCTGAAATTTTTTGAAAAAAAAGATATAGTTAAAAAAACTATGATATTTTTTTTTAAAAATTTAATAAAATTTTTGGGGGAAATTTTTGAGACCAAGGGTAAAACAATTTTAAAAACAATTTTAAAAAAAATTTTTTTTTAGGGGGGGTTTTTAAAAACCCAAAAAAAAAAAAATTTTAAACAATTTTAAAATACTGCATGTAAAGTGTCGAAATTTTAAAAATTTTTTAAATTTTTTTTTATAAAAATTTCAAAAATACACAATATAAGTTTAAACCAACAAACCTTGTGACACAACACGGGCAGTAAAACCCCGAAAACCCCGGGGCCCCCAAACCCTTTTTTTTAAAACAATATCGTAAAAACCCCCCAAACGTCTTTTTTGTTGATCATGATAATGACAAAATTCCCGGTACCAGGGGTGGGAAAAAAAATTTTTGGGGGAAAAACAGGCCGCCCCCCCGGCCCCCCCCGGGGAAAAAAAAAAAATTCCCACTGTAAAATTTTTCGGGGGTTTTTCGCCATTTTTAAAAACGGTTTTAACCCCCTTTAAAATTTCTTCCCCCAAAAAATTTTTAAAAAATAATTTTTTCAAAAAAAGGGCTTGTAGTTTTTTTCAAAACCCCCCCACCCCGTACTTTCCTGGTTTACCTTCGGACCCCCCCCAAAACCGGGGCTGTAAAAAGGGTTTTTTGGGACATTAAAATACACAATTTTTTTAACCCTCTATTTTTTTAAAAATTTTTTAAAATTTTTAAAAAAATGCTTTTTTATTTACCCTTTAAAAAATGGTCACATTTTGCGTCATTCCAACCCTCTCCCCCTTTTCCTCCCGGGGAAAATTTTTTTTGCAACAATTTAAAAAGGGAAGTTTAAAAAAAAATAATGAAAAGAAAAAAAACATTTTTTGACCAATTCCTTTTTAAAAATCAGCCTTTTAAAACCCCCTTTTTTTTTTTTTTAAATAGCAGATTTCTCAGGATTTAAATAAATTTTTTTTTTAAAAAAACCCAAAAGACAAAATCAACCCCCAAAGGGGAAAAATTTTTTTTCCCCCGATTAAAAAAAAAAATTTTTTTATTGTTTTCTGAAATGATCAGAATATAATTTAAAAAATATCGATTTAAAATAAAAAACAGCCCGTCGGAGCACCAAATCTTTTCCCCCCCTTGAATTTTTTTTTTAATGGGAAAAAAAAGGGGGAATGGCAACAGCAAAAAAAAACAAATAAATAACATAACAAATATCCCCCTGTAAATTCCATTTTTTTTTTTGTTTGGGTTTTTAATTTTTTTAAAAAATGTTTTTTATTTCAGAACAAGTGCGCTTCACTATCCTAAACAAAGGGGGGGGAAACAAAAAAAGACAATAATAAAAAAATGAAATTAAAACTAGATAACCCCAAAAAAAAACAAAAAATTTTATTGCTTAAAAGATTACATTTTTTTTCAAATAAAAATTACATACAATAGAAAAACATGAATTTTCTGAAAGCACAAAGATGTTTTTGGCATATCTATAACACGTAACCCCCAAATTTGGGTTTTTTTTTTAAAATTTCATAGTAAAGAAATTTTTTTAATTGTCAAAAATATTTTTTTATGTTGCTTTACATAAATTTAAAAAATTTTTTTTTTTTTTGGGGCCCCCTTAAAAAAAAAAACCTTTTTTTTAAAAATTTTTATCTAATTTTTTCCCAAAGCTTTTAACCCAAAAAAAAAAAAATGATACTTGATTTTTTTTTAAAAAAGGGGTTTTTTTAAAAAAAAAAGATAAAAATTTTTTTTTTTTTTCTGGGGATTTTTTTGAGAAAACCGTTTCCCCAAAAATTTAAAATTTCATAGACAAGGGACAAAATTTTAGAAATGAAAAATCTAAACCCTTTGATTCGTAACAATTCAGGTGGGGTTTTAAAGTTGAATGAATGTTTATAAAAATTATAGGGGAAACTGGGAAAGTGGGGAAATTTTTGGGGTGGATAATCCCCAAATCGGGGGATATTTTTCTCATCCCGGGCCTTTTTAAAAGGGGGAGAAATTTTAAATCCTTTTTAAACTGATTTTCCCACATATAGGAAAATGGGGATTTTTTAACAAATTTTTGGGGTTTTTATGTGCCCATTTAAAACCCATTAAAATTTTAAAAACCTTTGTCAAAATCTTTTTTTTTAAAAAAAATTTATTTTTTAAAAAAAATTTTGTTCACCCCTTTTTTTTTGAAAAATTTAAACCCTTATTTTAAAACATTATTTATTTTTTTTTAAAAAAAAAAAAGGTATACCCCCAAATTTCCCCGTAGAAAGAAAACAAGGTTTTTGGGCTTTTTTTACGACAAAATTTCGTCCCAAAAAATTTTTAAATGGATTGCAAAAATTTGGGGGGGCATGCATAAAGGCCCCAAAAACCCCAGGGGGAAAAGTTTAAAACGGGGAAAACAAAGAAAAAAATTTTTTAAATTTTTTTTTTAAACAGGAATTTTTTTTAAAGGTTGTATCAAAAATAAAATTATAAAGTGAAAGGGGGGCTTTTTTTCCCCAAAACGTTTGACTACATTTCCCAAAATTTCCCTTTTTTTTTTAAAATATACCCCCCGGGTATTTAAAAAAAATTAAAATATTTCAAAATTTTGAGTCTAATACAAGAAAAAACCCCTAAAAATTGGGGCCCTTTCTTTTTTAAAAAACCCTTTTTAAAACCTTTGTAAAAAAAAAACCCGGGGGTCCCCAAAACAAATAATAAAAAAATAGTTTACATCATCAAATTTATCAATCCATTAAATTTTTAAAAATTTTGGGTTTTTTAGAAAAATCTTTTAAAAAAAAAAAAAAACAATAGCACTGGCCCGGGGTCACCCCTTTTTTGAAAGTTTGGGTTTTCCCCTTTTTAAAAAAAGTTTTTGTATCGAACGGGGCGCTTTCATTTTTAAATTTCACAGTTTTTAGTGCTTTTTTCCACTTCAAAAATTTTTTTTTAAAATATTTTCCCCATAACAAACCTAAAAAATTTTTTTTAAAAATTTTCCCCACCAAAAAATGAAACATAAAAATTTTTTTTTTTTAAAAATGTTTTTGGGGAAATTTGGGGAAAAATTTTTAAAAAAAAAAAAACAACCCCCAAAAATTTTTTTTTTTAAAAACCATTTATTATCTAAAAACCGTTTCGAAAATTTTTTGACCATTTGATAATCTTTTTAAAAAAAAATTTTAAAAATTTTTTTTTCCCATAAAATTTTTTTTGAGAGTAATATCTCGAAAGTTTTTTGTTTCCCTTTTTGTTCCCCCTTTTAAAAATATTGGTACAAAAAAAAACCCCTCTTCCCCCTTTCCCGGGGGAAAACACTATCTTTTAAATATCTTATTAAAAACTTGATAGAAAAAAGAATCAAAATTTTTTTAAAAATATTTGAGCAATTTTTTAATCATCCGGGGTTTTTTTTAAATTTTTTTGTGGAAAAAAAAAATTTTTTAAAAATGAAATTTCTGCATAAAGATCAAAAAACAAAGATTATTTAATCCTGTTTTTAAAAACCCTTTTTCCCCTTTTTGATTGCTATGTTGTTTTGGGTTCATATAGAAAAAAAATGAACCCCCTTCATCTATTTTTATGTTACCGGGTTCTTTTTTGTTTGTCGATATTGTTTCCAGAAAGATTTCGGATTGTTTTTTGGGCCAACTCTGAAATCCGTTTTTCCCCCAGCTTTGATATATAAACGTTTTTATTTAAAGTTTTTTAAACAGGGATAAATTCTTCTCTTGATAGGGAAATTATTCTTATTTTTAGCCTTTCTATCCCTTACAAAAAAAAAATTTCTCGGGTTTAAAATCTTTTTGGGCATCATAACATTCTTTAAATTTAACCATTTGTTCTTTTTTCCCAATTTCGATGACGAGTTTTCCCTTTTTTTTCTTTTACCAAGTACACGGGAAAGGGGACATCTTGCATATATGATGTAAAGGTGTATAATTTCACTACCGTATTTTATGTAAATTAATGTTAGCTGGTTTAACCTCTCAACGTCATTCGCTATGTATGTACGGGAAAGGGAGTAATTTGTGAGTCATCCCATTCTAAAAATAACTCAAGGGCGGCGCTTTGGTCCAAAGTGGGACTTCACGGCCGTAACCCCTTCAAAGCAAAAATTATCGCACTAAGGTCTTTTAAGTCCCTCGGGAACCCTTCTTTTAATTGCTTTTTTTATTGAAAAACATTATTTTTTTATCAATGGTGGTCCACGACACTTGTGTCGTTGTGATTTAGCAATGTGTATTCCCCTTTAAGTTTAAACATTATGCAAACGACCATTGGCTATTAATAGAAAAGTGTCAAAAAAACCCTTTTTAAAAATTTCCAGTATTTTGGGGGGAGGGGTTTTCAATTTAAAATAAAAGGCAAAATTTTCCCGCCCCAAGGGGGAATGTTTTTTTTCGAATTATAATAAATCAAAAAATCTTGGTAGTGGGTAAACCAAGGGAAAATTTTTATTTTTAAATATTTCAATGTAAGACGTTTTGGTCCAAAAAAAAACTTTATCTCTCATTCCCCCCCCCCCCCCCCCACATACACATTTTAAAAAAACAACAAGATTTTTTGTGAAATATCCCTTCCCAAAGCTCAATACAAACATAAAGACTCATTTTTCGACATATTTGGGTAAATTTTTTTTTAAAAACTCATGAAAAAAAATTTTTTCCCAAAATTCCCCAAAATTTGAACTTGGCCGAAGATGAACCAAAACATTATCATCGACTTTAGAAAGGTTTGCAAAAAAAAACGAAAATTTCTTGAATGTAAAAAAGCCTTATCAACAGAGTATGGACAACGAACAATCAAAATTTTTTTAAGTTCACTATAAGCACGTGCTGAAATGAAATCAAAACCCCATAATACTACAAAACAAAGGAAAATTTCTTTTTGTTTAAAGAAGAAATTTAAAATAAACTATTAAAATGGAAATAAATATTTAATTGGGATACACTTGTGACCAAGTAGGGGAAAGACGAATCACATTTATCAAGTTTGAGAAACGACACCCATAACCCTTTTTTTTTCATTTATTCAAGGCATTTACTTGAGGGAAGAAAATCTGGCTTGTAATCAACCTGAACAGATATTATGCTAATATAAATTGTTATAAAGTAGGTAAAATTTGTTTATCATGTTATGATTGAGGGCAACACTTTTAAAATTTTCAATTTTTTATCAATTCAAAGGCCATAAGGAATGTCTTAAACATTCTGGCGTCATTAAACTGTGCTAAAAATATTGTGCTCAAGTGGGAAAAATCGGTTCCTAAAGACAGAAAATATGGGCCCAATTACTCAGGGAATAAGACATTCATTTGGCGAGCGTTTTAAAATAAAAATATCAAAACTTACCCTTATTAAGAGAGGTTAATCTAGGTAAAACTGAAAAAAAAAAAAATAACTTTTTTTCAGAATTTTTTCAATATCATAAAATCGATATGGTTTTTGAAATATAAAACTTTTGATTAAAAGCTTACCTTTTATAATAGACTTGCTTTTCCCTTTTACATAGATGGCTCCCTCAATACCTTTTCCCCTCATGTGTAATCCCGGGTACTCAAAATTACAGCTCAGATTCAAACCGGATGAACGGTTTTTTGCTGACTTCAACAACGTCCCTTGTTTTGTTGCCCCTTATGGGCCCATGGCCCGGACTCAAACTTCCCTCAAAGTTTTCAGTGTGCACGGACGTTGTGCTGGACAGTCTGTTGTTTTGGGTGATGGCCGTCCTGTCACGTCGAAAAGGGGAATTTCCATTAACTATTTAAAGTCAATGAATCGTCCATCCAAAATCATTAAAGAAAGATAGGATAGAAAAAACCACACAACCAACTAAAACAACATTTTGTCAGTGAGGGGGATAAATTCCCTTAGCGTATAAAACATAAAATGTCAAAGATAAGTAATCACTCACAAAATAGAAGGTTACATCATTAAGTAGTATATATTTACATTTTACCTTTTTTCCCCTAAAAATTTAAATGTAATGTTTAAAAAAGATGCACAGCAAAAGTTTTTTATATCAAACTTATGATACGAGTCGAAAAAAAAAAGCTTTACTTTAAAGCGGAAGAAAATTAACAAACACAAATAATCGATCATAGACTACAACATGTACACTAAAATTCCTAGAGGTGACTATATCCCCGCACACTGCTTTGTGACATATGAAAAATGTTCAATTGCTGAGGAAGGTAACCGTTTAATAAAGTAAAGGGAGAAATTTTTCAAAACAATCTCTTTAAAAAATAAACCAAAAAAAACCCTTTAATACATCCGATCTTTCAAAAAACATATAGATTTCCTTTCTTTTCTATAGTAATGGCTAGCAACTTTTAAATGATCAAAAAGGGTCAAGCAAGGAAACCCCGAGGGGGTCCTTTTTTATTACCGAAAACAGCAACTTTTTTATAAAAATGGAAAGGGGTGTGATACCCTAGCTCGAGTTCAATAGCCCCCTTGGTTTTTTTACGACCCGGTGTATACCAACGATACCGGACCCAAAATTTCGGGGTAAACCAGTACTGAATACTCCGATGAATTTCCCATAGGAATTCCTTTTTGCCAACTTTATACGTTTTTTAGTTTGACGCGGTCACTGGGGAAAAATGTCCGGCGGGGAAAACGGGGCCCCAGCCCACCCAAACCCATATATAATTATATTCATAATAAATTAACAGATCGCAACAAATACATCTCTTCAAAATTTCACACGCATAAAAAAGGGGATGTCGAGTATCAACTTAAAATTCAAAAAATATAAATATTTCTTATCTTGAATTTAGATCAAAAAGACATCACAAAACTTCCATACCACATTATATGACTTCCCCACAAAATTTGCATACCAAAACAATGACATTTACTTAAATATCTGGTCAATCCTTATCACATATTTCACTTCAGGATTCCAATTTATATAAATTTCCCGTCCCAAAAAAACAAACTAATTTGCGATGATTAATTTGTTTGTTTTTTTATTTGGGGTTTTACGTCCCACGGTCATTTTCATCTTTTGAAAAGACCTTGTTTTTATATCCCGAAACAGGGTACGAACACCTTTATCCGTATTGGAATTATTTTTTAAAGGAAACCATGGGGGATATTTTTGACGACAGTGTAATGTGCGGACTTCACAGAAATTACGATTTCCGAACTCATAAAGCACCATGACGTCATTAATTGGCAAGGGCCAAATTTTTTAGGGTATAAAACCCCGCCCAACCCCTTTAACAGGGGCCGTGACATTCTTGATAAACCGCAAATTTTTTTTAATTTCTCCCCAAACAATTAGGGAAAAAACCATTTTTTGGTTGAATAATCCCTTACCCCCCTTAAAAAAGGGGTCCGCCTTCGTTTTGGGATGAAAACCCCAATATTTTTTTTTTTTATAATATGATTGTTTTCGGGACAATTAATAACTACGTCTTCCCGCAAAACGCTTGAAAAAAACAAATCGGGCTGCCCCCTACCCCTCCCTTAAAAAGAGGTCCGCGAATTCTTAATGACCGAATTTTATTTTTTATCATATCGTTTTTTTTTGGGACTTAATGAATACTACGTTTCGCTATTTCGCAAAAGTTAATGGCACTTAAAAATATATTGTCTTTTCAATAAAAAAGTTTTTACTTTTGAAAAATTAAACGCGACCGGAAAACCTTGACCCCCTATAAAAGACAATTCCCACCGTCGAAAAGTTTCTTTATCATTTTAAATTAAAGGGAACTGCCACTTAAACTTTCCGTAAACAAAACTACACCCCAACCCCCCCGTCGGTTATCACCATTTTGCCAAAC
>CM037788.1:54875415-54925415 GCA_021229015.1 Solen grandis
AGGGCTCTGCTGCTTCTATTATGACCAACTCCAAGAAGCGGATGAAGCATATCGGCATCTTCCTGAAGGACGAGGATGAAGACGAGGAGGAGGAGGAAGGGGAGAAGAACGAGCAACCAGCTGAGGAGTTTCTTGGGCGAGGGCGGCGAAACGCCCTCCTGGAGAATCGTACGAGGGTAGGGGATACTAGAATGCGGGTAGGAACAGTGAGGGGTGTGTGTTGTAGGGAGGGTGGGGGATGGTAGAGTAGACAGGAGCAGGAAAGTACAGGTAGAGTAGTCTTTGGCGTTTTGTTTTTACAAGGGATCTTTTCATATATTTTTTTTCAAACAAACTGAAACTCCAGTCTTATTGATGCTTTTCTTTAAAGGGGAAGAAGAATCTCATTTAAAAAAAAAATAGGAAGATAGTGCATGCTTAGTTATAGTTTATAATCAAGTGCAAAGTGTATGTCACATAGGAGATACTATTAACGGGATGCCAAACAGCAACAAAACGAAAAAGCATATTGCTTTGACTATTGGAAGGTTGACAAATCTCCATCAAACAAATGCACATGAACTTTACTTTCAATTTTTACTTATGTTCAACAATCTTTGACAAACATTTGGATTGGGAATAGGCTTGTTTTGGCGTCATGTTAATTGTAAAATGGACGTTTCAACAAATCTGAGCGGATGTCAGATTACTGCAAGGTATAAAGAAATACCTGAGTAGTAGGATATTCACTGACCGTGTACAATATATATGCATGGCTACAAAGTCAATTAATTGTACATTGGCATACTTAACCTTTCCGTGGATTTTTTTGAAGTATTTGATACCCATAAAAAATTAGTTATTTTAAACCAGCAATTTACCATTCGTGATTAGGTGTGATTAATTTTGCATGTGAAATAGTAAATCTAAAATAGTGTGAATATGAATGAAGTTAACAAATGAACTATAAATATTTTGAATCAAAATAGATATAAACCATGTTTTAATTGTATTCAGTGTTTTAAAAGATACAATGAGTATGGAATTTATGTAAAATCACACAATTAGTTTAAAAAAACATTGCCATGTGCAAAATTCTTGTCAAAATGATGTCTTCATTTGCACTTTATACAAAAGCCAACCAAACAAACATTCATAGAATGTCATTTTGTGAAATTTGTCTAGGACGAGAAGAAGAAATTCTTTAATTAACTCTCTTACAATTTTTTTTCCCACCATTTAAAAAAGATAACTTTTACAATTTTTAACACATGTAGTGACATACAAGAACAAAAGCTGAATTGCAGATCTAATCATGATTTGCATGTCCTGATTTGTGTTTCAGATCTAATCGTTATATGGATTGCAATCCACAGCCCTTTTGTTTATATAGAGACTTCTTTATCATTTTGTAATAAATTACAGAATTTCAGTATATTCAAACATCATATTATTCATTTCAATTACTCAGACATCAGTTTAACAAACTTTTCAACTTGTACATACCTCTCTCATATGATTAATATGTTCCTTAGCAGAAGCATTATGAAATAATTTCATATAACTGAGAAATGATTTTTGTCTGAACTTTCTGCAAATAAGTTTTAAAGCTGCAATAACACAAATAGATACATGCCGGTATTCACTGTTTGTTTGTACACTGAAATGAACAAATTCATAACTTCTATACTATACAGTTACAGAAATTGATTTTAGTAACAGATATAATTCTCTACTTAGTCCCTTTTTATCATCATAATGACTCCTTTTATTTTCAGCCCGATGCTACTACTGAGGAGAAGAGATTAAAGCATCAGAAAGAATTGGCTCAACGACTGAACGAGGAGGCTAAGGAGCGATTGAGGGGCCTTAAAATGGGTGGAGATGAGAAAAAGCAAGTCTTGCACATTAATTTGTTATTGTCACCCTCTTTTTAGCTCACCTGAGCACAATGTGCTCATGGTGAGCTTTTGTGATCGCCTTTTGTCCGGCGTCCGTGCGTGCGTCTTGCGTCAACTTTTCCTTTAAACAACTTCTTCTCCTAAACCACTGGATGGATTTTGACCAAACTCCACAGGAATCATCCTTATCCTGACCTCTATCAAAGTTGTTCAAATTATTTTGATTGGGTGAATAAGTAGGTCACAGGAGCTAAAAATAGATTTTAAAAATGAAAATTTAAAAAATCTTCTTCTCCGAAACCACAAGGCCTAGCCTTTTGATTTTTGGTATGTAGCATGATCTTATGACTCTCTACCAAGATTGTACAAATTATGACCCTGGGGTCAAAATTGGCCCCGCCCCAGGGGTCACTTGATTTCACATAGGCCAATATAGGAAAAACTTGAAAAAATTTTCTTCTCCGAAACCACAAGGCCTAGCCTTTTGATTTTTGGAAAACCCCAAAAATCTTCTTCTCAGAAACCACAAGGCATGGAGTTAAAATATTTGGTGTGTAGCATTGTCTAGTGGATCACAACCAAGTTTGTTCAAATCATGACCCTGGGGTCAAAATTGGCCCCGCCCCAGGGGTCACTTATTTTTCATAGGCTATTGAAAAAAATTGAAAAATCTTCTTCTCAGAAACCACAAGGCTGAGTTAGATATTTGGTTGTAGCATTGTCTTATGTCCACCAAGATTGTTAAAATTATGACCCTGGGGTCAAAATTGGCCCCATCCCAGGGGTCACTTTATTTTACATAGGCTAATATAGAAAAAAACTTGAAAAATCTTCTTCTCAGAAACCACAAGGCTGGAGTTAAGATATTTGGTGTGTAGCATTGTCTATGATCCACCAAGTTGTTAAATATGACCCTGGGGTCAAAATTGGCCCCGCCCCAGGGGTCACTTGATTTTACATAGGCTAATATAGAAAAAAACTTGAAAAATCTTCTTCTCAGAAACCACAAGGCCTGGAGTTTAGATATCTGGTATGTAGCATGGTCTTATGACTCTCTACCAAGATTGTTAAAATTATGACCCTGGGGTCAAAATTGGCCCTGCCCCAGGGGTCACTTGATTTAACATCGGCTGATATAGGAAAAAAACTTGAAAAATCTTCTTCTCAGACACCACAAAGCATAGAGTTTAGATATTTGGTGTGTAGCATTGTCTTTTACCAAGTTTGTTCAAATCATGATGCTGGGGTCAAAATTGGCCCCGCTCCAGGGATTACTTGATTTTACATAGACTTATATTGGGAAAAAAACTAGAAAAATCTTCAAGGTCTGGAGTTTATATATTTGGTATGTAACATGGGCTAATAGACCTCTACCAAGTAGAGTGTGGTAGTGTGTAGCATTGTCTAGTCGATTCTTACCAACTTTGTCCAAATCATGACCCTGGGGTCAAAATTGGCTCTGCCCCAGGGGTCACTTGATTTTACATAGCCTAATGATACCAGGTGAGCGATCCAGGGCCATCATGGCCCTCTTGTTATTATTTTAGTGTGACCCATATGAAAGAATGTTTTTTTCCAAATCTGTATTCTCTTGTAAATAAAGAATTGTATATTTTAATTTTCAAAACCTAGCAAAATGAAATCTACATGGAAGGTATTGATTGTATAAGTAAAAGAGTAAAAAAACCAAAAAACATTGGACACAGGCTCTTAACCCTTTCCCTCATAGAGAAAACCATGAAAAGACCTATGCGAACAGCATAAAACCAGATCAGCCTGCGAGTAACTCGCAGGCTGATCAGGTTTTATGCTGTTCGCTGCTCCTCAGTGGTCTGGAAATGAGTATTTTGTAATTAAATTTGGTAAGGTTTAACTGTGGTTTTCTGCAGATCAGGCTTTATGTGATACCTATTGAGGGCGTCAAAATGAGTATATATGAGGGAAAGGGTTAACCGTAGTGAGGCAGCAAAAATGTTCCTAGTCTGCAATGGCCAAAACAACTGCCACTTTTTAGCTCACCTGAGCACAACGTGCTCATGGTGAGCTATTGTGATCGCCTTTTGTCCGTCGTCCGTCGTCCGTCGTCCGTGCGTGCGTGCGTGCGTCCGTCCGTCGTCAACAATTTGCTTTAAACAACATCTCCTCATGAACCGCTGAAGGGATTTTGACCAAACTTCACAGGAATCATCCTTATGATGCCCTCTATCAAAGTTGTACAAATTATTCAGATTGGTTAAAAAAGTAGGTCACAGGAGCTAAAAATAGATTTTAAAAATGCAAACTTTGAAAATCTTCTTCTGCAAAATTTAGCATATCTTATGGGCCATTACCAAGATTGTACAAATCATAGCCCTACGGTGATAAATGACCCCGCACCAGGGGTCACTTGTTTTACATAGAGTTATATAGGAAAATCTTTAAAAATCTTCTTCTATGAATCCATTAGGCCTAGAGCTTAGATATTTGGTATGTAGCATCATCTAATGGTTCATTACCAAGATTGTTCAAATCATACCCTATGGTGATAAATGACCCCGCACCATGGGTCACTTGTTTTACATAGAGTTATATAGGAAAATGTTTTAAAATCTTCTTCTATGAATCCATAAGGCCTAGAGATTAGATATTTGGTATGAAGCATCATCTTATGGTTCATTACCAAGATTGTACAAATCATGACCCTATGGTGATAAATGACCCCGCACCATGGGTCACTTGTTTTACATAGAGTTATATAGGAAAAACTTTAAAAATCTTCTTCTATGAATCCATTAGGCCTAGAGCTTAGATATTTCATATGTAGCATCATCTAATGGTTCATTACCAAGATTGTTCAAATCATAGCCAAACGGTGATAAATGCCCCCGCAATAGGGGTCACTTGTTTTACATAGAGTTATATAGGAAAAGCTTTAAAAATCTTCTTCTATGAATCCATAAGGCCTAGAGATTAGATATTTGGTATGTAGCATCATCTTATGGTTCATTACCAAGATTGTACAAATCATAGCCCTACGGTGATAAATGCCCCCGCACCAGGGGTCACTTGTTTTACATAGAGTTATATAGGAAAATGTTTAAAAATCTTCTTCTATGAATCCATAAGGCCTAGAGATTAGATATTTGGTATGAAGCATCATCTTATGGTTCATTACAAAGATTGTACAAATCATGACCCTATGGTGATAAATGACCCCGCACCATGGGTCACTTGTTTTACATAGAGTTATATAGAAAAAAACTTTAAAAATCTTCTTCTATGAATCCATTAGGCCTAGAGCTTAGATATTTGGTATGTAGCATCATCTTATGGGCCATTACCAAGATTGTACAAATCATGACCCTATGGTGACAAAATGCCCCCGCACCAGGGGTCACTTGTTTAACATAGAGTTATATAGGAAAAACTTTAAAAATCTTCTTCTATGAATCCATTAGGCCTAGAGCTTAGATATTTGGTATGTAGCATCATCTAATGGTTCATTATCAAGATTTTCAAAATGGTGGCCCTTTGGAGATAAATGACCCCGCACTAAGTCTTCTCCTCTGAAACCATAAGGCCCATTGCTTATATATTTGGTGTGTAGTATTGTCAGGGCTAAAATGTTTAAGATTGAGTTATATCAGAATTCTTGTCTGTTTAAAAACCTTGTAATCAGTTGTAGCAATGGTACTCAGGTGAGCGATCCAGGGCCATCATGGCCCTCTTGTTAAACATAAATCACTAATTATGTGTATAACAGAGATAAATAATTGCTTCAACGTAGATGAAAGGTGTATTTCAAAATAATTTGGTGCACAATCTGCTTAGTTTAGTGTTGGTATCAGCTGGCTATTGATAACTATAATATTTTAACCATCAGGATGAGGAAGTCCAATGTGTCTTATAAGACGGTCTCTCATTTGCCCAACGAACCAGAGGTGAAGGAACTCAAGTTGTTTGTAGGTTAGTATATATAGTATTGTAGACAAGACTTCCTGGCCAGGGGCCTGCTTCACTAAACTTTGTCCAAAAACTTTTTGTATACCTAAATATACTGAAACTAATGTGAAAAAATCATCATTATTGTTTTGTTTTTTCTTCAGAAAAAGTGATGAGTTTATATAATGCAGTGAAATGGGTCACTTTTCTTCACGTTTAGTTGTGCAAATAAGACATTTAAGTAGACATTATGCATGCCTACATTCTTAAGACAAAGATCAGATTTTTACTTAATTTGGTGAAATGGGACAGGTCCCGGGTGCATAAAACTTAAGATGACAAAACTCAAATGGTTCACCTAAATTAAAACTCTCTGAGTCAGAGAAATAGATTTATAATAGATTTTTTTAGCTCACCTGAGCACGTGTGCTCAGGATGAGCTTTTAGGATCGATGAATGTCCGTCGTCCGTCCGTCGTCCACAATTTGTTCGTTTGCACTCTAGCATCTTCATTTTATGAGCAATTATCTTCAAACTTTAAAACAATGTTTATGACCATAAAATCTCGGCCAAGTTCGATTATGGCTGATATCGGAACATTAGGTCAGGAGTTATGCCCCTTTTAAAATTAAAAAAAGCCAGATTTCACATTGTTTGGCACTCTAGCATCTTCATTTCATGAGCAATTATCTTCAAACTTGATAACAACGTTTATAACCATAAAATCACGGCCAAGTTCGATTATGGCTGATATCGTACCATTAGGTCAGGAGTTATGCCCCTTTTAATATTCAAAAAATGCCATATTTCAAGTTGTTTACACTCTAGCATCTTCATCTTTTGAGCAATCATCTTCAAACTTTATGGCAATGCTTATGACCATAATGTCTCGATTGAGTTTGATTATGACTGAGGTCAGTTGATTAGGTCAGGAGTTAAGCCCCTTTTAATATAAAAAAATGCCAATATTTCACATTGTTTACACTCTAGCATCTTCATCTTTTGAGCAATCATCTTCAAACTTTATGGCAATGCTTATGACCATAATGTCTCGATTGAGTTTGATTATGACTGAGGTCAGTTGATTAGGTCAGGAGTTAAGCCCCTTTTAATATAAAAAAAAAATTTAATATTCAAAAAATGCCAGAAATGACTTTGTTTACACTCTAGCATCTTCATCTTTTGAGCAATCATCTTCAAACTTTATGACAATGCTTATGACCATATGGTCTCGATTGAGATTGATTATGGTTGAGATCCGTCAATTAGGTCAGGAGTTATGCCCCTTTTAATAAAAAAAAAGCCATATTTCATGTTGTTTACACGCTAGCATCTTCCTTTTTTTAGCAATCATCTTCAAACTTTATGACATTGTTAATGACCATAATGTCTCGATTGAGTTCAATTGTGGCTGAGATGGGTCATTTAGGTCAGGAGTTATGCCCCTTTTAATACAAAAAATGCAAGATTTCTCTTTGTTTATTCTCTACCAACTTAATTTTTTTAACAATCATTTTTAAACTTTAAGACAATGTTTATGCCCATAATCTCACAATCGGGTTCAATTATAACTGATATTGACTTGTAAATTTAGGAGTTATGCCCATTTCACCTTAAAAAAAGCCAGATTTCACTTTTACACTCTAGCATCTTTATTTCTTAAGCAATCATCTTTCTCAGGTGAGCAACCAAGGGCCATCTTGGCCCTCTTGTTTTCATTAGACGTGTGGTTATTTTAAATTTTAAAGTCTTGAAAATGATGGAATGGAGAATTTTAGTGGAGGAAATTAGATGAAGGTATGTTTTGTCTACAAGATTTCTGTATGCCCATTGAATAACATTGATGATGTCTGCTCTCTTAACTCTTACAAACATGAACCTGTCTATACCAAACTTGGTCACATTCTATGTGGACATATTAACCAGCCAGATTGGCCCAGACACTCCAGAGTTGTGGCCCTTGTATTGGTGAAAAACTGCAAATTATAAATAGATTCATACTGACTCCTGAAATTCAGAATTGTCTGCAACAGAACATTTTAATAGACCTTCAGGACATTTGATAGTAAGGTCATTGTATGGTATTTAATGTATATTTCTAGTTCATGAAATCCCTCTATCTATATCTCTCTCAATTCAGTTTTTTTGTGTCACCTACTGTAAGCAGAGGTGACACATAGGGATCACTTTTCTGTTATCTGTCTGTGTGTAACACTTTTTCTGTCACGCTTCAGCAGGTGACGTGTTCCAGAGAACACTCTTGTTAAGAAGTAAGTAAGAACTTATCTACTAATTTTCTGCCCATTTTGTCTTCCAGATAAGAAGTATGAGACCATCATTTTGCCAATCTTTGGATTACCAACACCTTTCCATAAGAATTCTTATTACTTGATTTTTTTTTTATATGATGTGAAAATATCTCTATCTTAGGTAAGATGAAATATTCTTCTACCGAAAAATGTCGCATTTGTCTATGATGACCGCTGTAAAATATTTTGTTCTTCTACAGTGAACATTATAAACCATCACTAGTATTGAATGAGTTTATCTGACGAATGGGTGTAATATACCAGAGTAATTTTTACCCTGACATTTTCTCTGTTGTAGAACATAAGTCAGTCTATAGAGGGTGACTACACATACCTGCGTATCAACTTCTTCCACCCTGGCTCGGCCTTAGGGAGGAATGAGGGCAACGTGTTCCCACAGGCAGATGCTACCTTCCTTAAGGAAATGTAAGTCTCCCATCATTTCTTCCTCACGAACACTTTAGTTTAACAGCACAATAAGAACTGAGGTTAAAAAATTAATTTCTAAAAATGATAAGATTTACAGAAAATCTGAAAGCACATGGTCAACTAAATTTTTCAAAGAGTTTTAGTTTAAAAACAGGCCTTTACTGTTTTCAAAATATCTCATCTTTGATTAATTGGGGGGGGGGGGGGCTCAGTTCTTTGAATATTATTATTCATTGGTGGGTCATGCAGAAAAAGGGGCAGAATAAATTAAAACCATGTTTTATGCAAGAGAATTAAGCTGGTTATATCGCTGTTTCAGCACATACCGGAGCTCGAACACTAAGGAACCAGGGGAGCTGTATGCTCCTTCCTCCAACCTGAACACAGCTTTCAGGTTGATAAAGGAAGTACAGAAGAAGTTCAAGACAAGAGAGATGGAGGAGAAAGAAAAAGAGGTGAGCACCGGTTGCATGTTGTGATTTGGAAAGTCACATGTTTTTGGTAACATGTTGGTGTTTACAGTATTAACCCTTTCCCTCATAGAGGAAACCATGAAAAGACCTATGCGAACAGCATAAAACCAGATCAGCCTGCGAGTAACTCGCAGGCTGATTAGGTTTTATGCTGTTCGCTGCTCCTCAGTGGTCTGGAAATGAGGATTTTGTAATTAAATTTGGTAAGGTTTAACTGTGGTTTTCTGCAGATCAGGCTTTATGTGGTACCTATTGAGTGCGTCAAAATGAGTCTATATGAGGGAAAGGGTTAAAAGAAATAAAATGCTGAAAAAGTTACTGAAGTTGCTCTGATCTAACTTGTGTTGTCAGTATTGTTAAGGTAGCAGTTGTTTTGTAAGAATAAATTCTAAAGTCAATCTTTATTATTTTAGTCTAATTATTGGTGTTAATGAAAGAGTAAGTTTATGTCAGTTTGTCCAGTGCTCCAAGAGCAGGATAGCCCGGCGCCCGGGGCTCCTCTATTTTCAATCCGGGCCGGTCACCATTTTAAAATATCTTGCCCGGCCGGGCGCCTCTAAAAAGGCCGGGCGCATTGAACAAATTTTTAATCTTGCCCGGACCCTCTATAAGTAATCCATTTCATTATCATCATTTATTAACCTTGCTCGAGGCAAAACGCGCTAATCACAATAAATATCACCGAACGTGACCTTGTCATAGGGGTAGTTTACATTCTGGTTCAACCAATCGATAACCGCTATGGATACAAGCTACACAATAACTACGTCATGCGGTGTCGGTCTCTTTTATCCGAAAATAGAAACAGAAGCAATTGCCGAACGTGATTGGTCGCGATAAAAATAGACTTTTTATTAAAATTAATTAATTTATACATCATTCGGGTATCTACTGTACTTTTCTACTCTGCGTTTGAAGAGAAATTGTTGTTTTAACAAGGGTCTATTTGAAAGACCCTGTTTTAACGGATTAAGGCACCGATAAAGGACTCGTTATTAATTAACTAATGGTGTGATTAGCTACTGTCTGTGAGTCGACCAAACTGTCAAACCATCTTATTGTTAACAGGTAAGCAAACAATTAAAGATCCACTACTCGCGATTGACCAATTGTCCAACTTATTGTATTAATCGCTAATTGATTATCACAAGAATGCTTTTCTAACAAAGAATAAATAAAATGAGTAAAATAATGGGAATTAAAAAATACAAAAAAAACCTAAGTTGATTCAGTATGTAAGTTTACTGTCAACGGAAAAGATGTTGAAGTTCTTGCTTAAGCCTCGTGATAAAGGCGAAAACGAAAGTAAAAAACGTAAGGCAGAAGAGCCCGACAAAATCTACGAGAGTAGTAAACGTAAACGCGTGTTTCAATCCAAATGGTTAGATAGTCATGAGTGGCTACGCTATGACAGTGATCTTGATAAAATGTTCTGTGTTCATTGTGAAAAGTTCCCTTCTTTGGCTGGAATTTTGACCATTTTGTTTATTACATGTAACTAAGATAAACTTAACAAAGACTTAAGTGACAGTGAGATGTGCAAGTGTGCAAGAAACACAAAAGTTGTTTATGTAGTTAAAGTTATTGTTAAGAAATAAACATTCATAAAGGTAATTAAATAAAAGAATAAACCTCAATTATAATATGCTAACTCTACAATTATGTTATAAATATTCCTGATTAAATCTTTTTGAAATATATAAATTTATAGTCAATTGCTCATTATCTACTGTTATACAATACAAAAATAATTCTAAGATTAAAGTTTCATTTATGTGTCAGACAGTCTGTGTTACCATGTTGTTAATAAATATTAAGATAAGTTAACGTTGAAAATTATCTTTGTTACAAAAAATAAAACTATTAAAAAATTATATGAAAAATAAATAAAATACATTAAACAAATTGAAAGACTTGTATTATTTCTTAAATTGCTAGTCTTATAAGGCCCCCTCCCTATAGTATAGTTTCAATGAATTACAAACATAATCTTGACAGCGCTTAACAGAATAACGCGCTTTATCAGGGCAAGTAAGTTTTCAATCAGGGCAAGTTGATTTTTTCAATCTACTTGCCCTGGGCTTGTCTGTCATTTTAATTTTCTTGGAGCACTGTTGTCAAACCTTGATTCAATCTATTGATATTATATCACTTGAAAAAAGAAATGCAATCCTTTTTAATATTTAAACATATGAGGAAGTAGAAAATAGCTATCAATTAGAACATGAAGAAGCTGATATCATTATGGGATCTCTCTAATCGGTTATCTTGACTTCAGGGTATCGTGAAACAAGACGCCTTGATAGTGAACCCAAACAGAGGTAACCCTAAACTGAAGGACCTCTATATCCGACCCAACATCGTCTCCAAGAGAATCTCGGGCACCTTGGAGGCCCACACCAATGGTATGTTTGTGTCTTGATAGGTCGCCGATTGATGAAGATATAAAACAGCTGGTGGATTATTTGACTGGGTGTGGTATCATGCCACATGTCTATGGCGTGATACTGCAGTGTGGCAGCACTATATCTTTTTCAAGTAGACATTGTCTCCAAATGACTGAAATACTGTCAGAGGGACATTAAACCCAACAAACAAACAAGCTAAATTTGGTAACAGTTCTACCAATCTTTGTGTTCCGGTGGTTATGTGCCCAAGTGCCAATCCGAAGGTTGTGGGGACATTTGGGGCATGGACTTTTCATGGCCTTCCCAGGTGGAAAGTACTGGTCCAACCACAGAATTGGTGAGAGGGATTAATACAAGTTGTAAGAACTTGTTTTCCAATCGATGTAGAGTCAACCTGTGAAAAAAATTATGACATATCAAAGTTTTTATATACGAGGAATTTAAAGTCCAAGTATATTTTTACCAGCATCATTGTGCAGACTATTTAGCTACTTTGAGAATAAGTTCATTTTTTCGTTCTCAATAAAAAACTGTTTGGAGTGTGAATAACTTGTTAACAATGATATAATTTTGTCCCGTGTTTCAGGTTTTCGATTCACATCCGTGCGAGGTGACAAGGTAGACGTGCTGTACAACAATATTAAACACGCCTTCTTTCAGCCGTGTGACGGAGAGATGATCATCCTTCTCCACTTCCACCTCAAGGTCAGTACTATCCGGCTGATCCGGTTTAATACATGGCTCTCAGGTCATTTTTTAGTAGCTATTTTCTTAGTAGCTGTCCTGTGGTGAAGAATTTTAAAAGATTCTGTACTTTTACTGTTTCAATTACAAGATGGTAAAACAGAATGAAAGCGATGTGTGGTGGTTAGAGCATCCGCTCAAGTGTTGGGAGGAAGTCGGTTTGATCCCTGGCCACAACATACCAAAGGTGTAAATAAAATGGTAGAATGATGTAAATAGCTGCCTTGCTTGGCTCTCAGCATATAAGGGTAGTTTCAGGACTGGTTGATCCAGTACATATTTACACATATTCTTAATCTGTTTTCAGCATGCTATTTTGTTTGGCAAGAAGAAACACATAGATGTACAGTTCTACACTGAGGTGGGAGAGATCACCACTGACTTAGGCAAACATCAGCACATGCACGATAGAGATGATCTCCGTGCTGAACAGGTATGGCCCATTCCTTGGACCTTATAACTACATGGATGTACTTCCAGTATTTGAAGTTTTTGATAAGAGGAGCCGATCTACAAATTAAAGCACATTTATAATTCTTTAATTTTTAGCAAATAAAGAGAATTTCTTGGGTCTGTGTTCATTTTATCTATTAAAGCTTAAAGTTAGTTTTTACTTGTGTTTACACTGTTATTTATAATACCAAGTGGAAGCTTTGTAGAATCATGCTTTTCACATCCTGTCACATCTGATTGCATAAAGTCCTGTTCATTACATGAAAATCCAGTAGTTGATGACAGTTTACCAAACAATAGATGATATCTGGAACTTCGGTGAATGGGTTTTATAGGTTTTTCCATGTAGGTACAAACAAGGTATTCATGCAATCTTGCTGAAAAGCATGCAGCTCAACAGTAATTTTATTATTTCTCTTTGTAGACCTTTATTTATTTCTAATGGTAAAAACTATATTTGTATCTACATGGAACTGGGAAAACCCACCGTGTCTGTTATTCTGGAGTATGTCTATTACAAAGGCTAGATTTCGTCTTCCAAATGTTGGAGTATTGTGGCAAGAAATTTATCATATTTCTTGGAATTGGCATGCTTTAAGTAGTTGAGTTTCCTGAACTAAAAATAAAAAAAATATCAAACTTGAGCAAATATCTATCTGTAAATTGTACCAAACTGATATATAATCTTTTTATATGTGTTGTTAAACAGGCTGAGAGAGAAATGCGACAGAAGCTGAAGTCTGCCTTCAAGAACTTCTGTGAGAAAGTAGAGAGTCTTACTAAAAATGATGTGGAGTTTGACACACCTTTCCGAGAACTGGGTTTCCATGGTGCACCCTTCCGCAGCACTGTCCTGCTGCAGCCAACTAGTGGATGTCTTGTGAATTTCACTGAATGGGTGAGTATCTGAAAGGAATATGTCTCTCTCTCTCTCTCTTTCTCCATGCCTGATATGATTTGTTATTTATCCATTAGTGTCTGCTCATTAGCTCTTGAATCTACTGTCATGTTTGTGCTTAAGTCATTAGAAATTCATTCTGATATTTTTGTTTGTATTTGACTTTCTGATATGAAAGATTGTCAGATATTATTTTTTGAGTGGTTTACTGAATATTGAAAAACAGATAAATGACTCTGGTGTCAATGGTAGATGAAACATCTTTGGATTTTGATAAAACTTCACAAATGTCAACTAAATTGAGACTGTGTGAGGTGGTTTCATTTGAGTGATTTCAGGTCCGCATCAGACTGAAAGGTCAAATTTGGCAATTTTCATGTTTGTAGCTGCCTGATATCATTGAAAGCAATGTCTTTCATTTAATTACTTCGGTGAATTTGAGAATCCGTCAAAACTTTAATATCCAATAGATAGTTTTCTTCTGATGCAGTTTTATATCCAGAGGATACTTTGAATGGTGGTTGTAAACAAATATGATCTTGGCATAGACCTGTATTTTCCTTTAATTTTTTCTGGGTTTCTACATTTGGACATAATTATTCCCCCATTTCACAGATATGGGGGCTCTATACGAATAGTACTCATCATGCCCTGTCTTACACTCACATTACATGAAGTTTTGTAACTGTCAGTGATAATGCTTTCCCAATTGGAATAATGATTTATCATGATAAGACCAATTCAGCAGAAAAGTGCAGATAACTTTTAAAGATATCTAAGATAATTGTTCTATTGATCTATGTATATGATGCATACTATGTTGAAAATGGTACTGGTATAGCTTCCTTGCTTGGCGCTCAGCATGTAGTTCCAGGACTGGTTGACCTTGTGTCTGGATAACATGGCAGGGTGGGGTATCATCAATATGTCAATGGTGTGATACTGCAGCGTGGCATCACTTAATCTGTCTCAAGTAAGCATAGCCTCCAAATAACTGAAATGTTGAGGAGGTGGGGGGGGACTTTAAACCCAGACAAAAAAAAAATCTAACAAATTCCATGTTTGTTGACTACTGCAGCCTCCGTTTGTCATCTCCCTGGACGAGGTTGAGCTGATCCACTTTGAGAGAGTCTCCTTCTCCCTGAAGAACTTCGACATCGTGTGTATTTTCAAGGACTACCACAAGAAAGTGGCCATGGTCAACTCTGTCCCTATGACAGTACTGGACAATGTCAAAGAATGGCTGAAGTTAGTATACTCTCTTGTTTTGTTTTATTCTTCTTTCTGTGAGGATAGGGCTAAAAGTTAAGTTGGGATTACCCTTGAATTGCATGTTAATGGAAGCCCAACCCACCTTAACATATAATTGAAGAATAGCTTATGGTACCACAAAATTAGAACAGTTCTTCAGTGTGGCGAAAGGTTGCTTGGGATTTAAATTGGAGTAGTTTGGTCAAGGTCACTGTCACTAAAAATAGAAAGTAGAACAATTCTAGTAGGTTTATCTTTAGGTGTAGACATAGCAAATATATAAATTTTAGATCACTCAGGGTTCGACATTAACCTACGACCAAACGACATTGTCTAGTAGACAGTCGGTCCGATCTTGTAAAGCCCACGAGTAACTGGTCAGACTGGTTTAGTTATAAAATCCAAAAAATCCCCTTCCATTCGTGCATTTAATTAACAACATGTATTTCTGATGATGAAAAAATCAATTTTTATATGTAATTTCATTTCCTTGAGCTATCCAAGTTTGGAAAACCCAAGTTTATTTTTAGCATTTCGTTAATAAATTAAGTATGACTTTTTGATTGCCTGTTGATGCCGTTTGAACGGGCACTTGCTCTGTCGCATGGCCACATGCTGTAAATGATTGAAAATGTGTTTGATCGTTGAAATAAAAGCAATGGTTGAATTTGTCGCCTGTGATTACTATCTTTCCTTTGTCTTATGAGTCTAAATGAGTGTAGTTATGGTACATAAAAAAATAATTTATATCTAAAAGGAGACAAATTCTGTTTTCCCAAATGTAACACCGCACCATTTTCTTTACTTGTTTATTTGAATATGTTACAATCGAGCAGACATATGTTTCTCGATTATATTAATTATGGTCCTATTTAAATTTTGGTTTCGACAAATACAAGTAGCAAAATATCAAATAAACGTAAGGAAAATCAGGAATCAAAAGAATATGAAAAACAAAAGCTCAAATGTCAATTTTGCGTGGCTGGGTTATGACGATGAAAACAGTGTGATGTTCTTTACAGTCTGCCTTGCATGAAATTTGAGACTTTTGGTAGATTTATTCAGGGTACCATACTGACAACTTTAAAATTGATGACATAAAATTCAAAATGAATTAACATTGCACATAAGAAATAAACAATCACAATGTGAGGTCTTATAATAAATTAAGTTGACCAGTCAGTGCAGAGACTGATTTTATATGGACTGTTAAAGTTAACGATGGACATTGTGTGTTCAACAATGTTGAAAATGAAGCAACGTAAGATTTTTAGTACAAAAGCAGTTACACTATGACATTGTTCATGTACCCATAGTGCTGATATGCAGTCTAAGATGCTCATGGTGTTCTTTAATAAAAGTTGAAACAGTTTAATGAAAGAAAAAAAGTTATTTACATATTTTATCGTTATCTTTTATTCAAATAATTTCATCATTATTATATGAATGTGTATCCCTCAATATATACATGGTATACAACAGGTGCATAACTATTAAGTGATGTTTAAGATCTTGTACTACAGGGTTTATCTCAAAAAAGTTTGGTCCAGTTCAAATTAGGTCAGGTCTAGTCAATTCTCTGAGCTACTGGGCCACTGGTCCAGTGATTGAAAAAGTTAATGTTGAACCCTGTCACTCTTTGTTAGTAGGAAGTTTTGAAATCCTATTGTTCTACATAATTCAAAGTTACCTTTGTTTTCAAAAGAAAAATTGTTCTGTGCAGAAAATAGCATAATTAATCTGATTCAAAGTAATTAACACTCTGCCTAGATGCCTTTGTGTGCACAGGGTAGCTAATTAGTAATTAGCTGTACGTCGCCACATGACATAGATACTGTTGCAGCGACAACTAACTCAACTCAACAACAATGTTTAATATGTTTAAAGACATATGAGTCAGCTGTTGTGTATTTCAGTATATTTATGAACAGAGAGCATTATTTGGAAGATTATACGTAAGAAATGACGTTGAATTTCAGCTCATGTGACCTGCGCTACACAGAGGGTGTACAATCACTGAACTGGACCAAGATCATGAAAACCATCACAGATGATCCGGAGGGGTTCTTTGATAACGGAGGCTGGTCGTTCCTGGATCCCGAGAGTGATGTAAGTAGACGTGACTTGGGAAGGCTGGTATGATGTGTAGGATTGGGCAGGAGGGGTGACTTGTTGAATAGAAAGTGGCATGTATACTTCTCACTAGAAATGCTGGTAGGCAGTTTATGGAATAAAGATGTCAAGTTTTTATGCATCTTTGTAATAAAAACAAATAAATCTTACAGAATTGTGAGGCCTGTCATGGTGGTGAGTGGTAAGAGCATCAACCTTGTAACTGACAGGCCAAGGGTCTGATCTCTGGCCACAACACACCAAAGCTATAAAAAATGTTCTCTTATATATCCTCTGGTTAGACTCAGTGTAAGATGGTAGTTCTTGGACTGGTTAGCCCAGTGGCAGATAAGAACAGACCCAGCAGTGAGTTGAAATCAGCCATGTCTAGAGAGATTGGTGAATCAAAGCTTAGTGGTGCATGGTCACTGTACCTGAACAGGAAATGGTTCAAAGAGAAAGGAAACACCAATGGATTAGATTGAAAAAACTAGTTTTTCAGGCTCCAATTCTGTCAGCCTTATTTGGAACTTAGTTGGTAATACTGAAATACTTAGGAAGGTTGTTCACAATTCATGTTTCCCTTACAAAAAAAAAATAAAAATGGGGGCCTCCGTGGCCGAGAGGGTAAAGTAGCTGACTTAAACATTCACTCAGCCCCTCACCATGTGGGTTCAAATCCCGGCAAGGTCATTCAGATTTTCATGTGATGAAGCCTTCCAGCTGGCTTGCGGTAGGTTGGTGGTTCTACCTGGATGCCTCCGTTCATTCGGGGTCCTCCTCCACCTGTAATTAGCTGGACGTCGCAATATGACTGAAATATTGTCGGAGTGACTGTTAGCTCAAATAGTCAAGTTAAAAAATAGTCTTACAGAAAATACTAATTCAAATATTTAAATCCTTAACAAGTATTGTTAAAAACCTATTTTTCATTAATGAGGGAAAAAGTAGAACAAGAATGCTGGAAGATGATTGTACTGTATTTAATCTTTTAGATATTACCTAGTACTATAAAGTATTGTTGATGAAATACATCCTTTACTTGTGAGTATCAGTCATGCATGCATAAGACATTGATATGTTTTTAGGAAGGAAATCAGTCATTTAGAATACTGGAAAATTATTAATTTTCATTGTCATTAGATTTTGCTGATAATGTACTTAAGGGAAATTCATGTGTACATTTATTTGTGGATTAATGACATAGAAAACATGAGGTCTGTGAAATGAATGATTTTCGTGCGGGTTATTATTCATGGAAAAAAACCTTCCACAAAATCAACGAAAATTAGTGTCACATGAAAATTATTGATTCCACAGTAACACAATAAAAAGAGTGGTGGCTCAGTGATAATTTGCTGGACATCCAGGGGTTCAGGGTTGATATCCGGTGAACCTTGGAGAATTTCTGTGACACTTTTCAGTGTTCAAATTCCTAACTAGAAGCCTATTACTGGTTTATCCAGACAGCAGTTATGGAGCTTTACACCAGGCATGTTTAAGAACCAAGGGGTCTTTTAGGAACAAGCTAAGGTTAGTGCACCGGGATCCCTATGTATCTGCATAGGTGCACCTGTGTAGGGCAACCCTGATAGAAAAAGTCCAAAAGAACCAAAGTCAGAGGTGCGGCCCTTAAAGGCATTTTCTGTCAAAAACCACACCACTATGTATAATACGCCTGAGATCGAACGCAAACAACAGCAACAGTAATTTATTGAAATACCATAGTTATGAACTTATAGGGTAAAAGATAACAGATTTTAAACTTGACATTGAGGGTAGCTGTAACCTATTGAAACTGTGTGTGTGACAGGCTGAGAATGTAGATGATGATGAAGATGAAGAAGATGATCAGTACAATCCCTCGGACGAGTTCAGCGGGAGTGAGGAGGGCAGCTCGGATGACTACAGTGATGAGGAGAGTGACTGGGAAGGAGAGGAGGATGACTCAGGTGGGTTGGGCTGTCTTGAAGGGCAGGGGTTTTCTTAAGTGGATGCCCGTGCCGGTGTAACAGTCAAGTTTTTCCCCAGTCAGTTTCTTCCCCGGGGAAGAAACTGACTAGTCATATTTTTCCCCGGGGAAAAAACTAACTAGTCAGGTTTTTCCCCACCCAGTCATTTTTCCCCCCTCTTATGTTGATTGTGCGTTATGGTGGAAAAATTCTGGCCTAGTCAGTTTTTTCTCTGCTATCCAATATATTACTTGTGTAAGTGTTGAAATTCTGGCCTAGTCAGTTTTTCCCCCTTGTAAAGATTTTGCATGATGGTGGGGAAATTCTGGACCAGTCAGTTTTTTCCCCCCTGTTTGTTGATTGGAAATTTCAGTTTTTTCTCTGCATCCTACTTGTGTAAGGAAATTGGTATTGTGAATGAAGGTCAGGGAAATTCTGGCCTAGTCAGTTTTTTTCCCCCTCTCAGTAAGATTGAGCATGAAGGTTTGGGAAATTTTGGCCTAGTCAGTTTTTTCTCTCCAATAAATTACTTGTGAAAATGGTGAAATTCTGGCCTAGTCAGTTTTTCCCCGTCTTATGTATTGCGTGTGATGGTAGGGAAATTCTGGACCAGTCAGTTTTTTCCCCCGTCATTTAGATTGTATTGATGGTGGGGAAATTCTGGACCAGTCAGTTTTTTTTCCCCCTGACATGTAGATTGAGCATGAAGGTGGGGAAATTCTGGCTTAGTCAGTTTTTTCCCCCTATCCAAAATACTGTGCGAGATGTTGGGGAAATTCTGGACCAGTCAGTTTTTTCCCCTATCATGTTGATTGTGTGTGATGGTGGTGAAATTCTGGCCATTTTTTTCTTTTCCCCCTTTTTTTTTCCCCCCTGTCAGGTAGATGATCATGAAGGTGGGGAAATTCTGGCCTAGTTAGTTTTTCCCCCCCTGTCATTTAGATTGTGATGGTGGAGAAATTCTGGACCAGTCCGTTTTTTCCCCCCTATCCAATATATTGTGCGAGATGGTGGGGAAATTCTGGCCTAGTCAGTTTTTTCCCCCGTATCTTATATATTGCGTGTGATTGTGGGGAAATTTTGGACCAGTCAGTTTTTCCCCCCTATCCAATATATTGTGTGTGGTGGTGGGGAAATTCTGGCCTAGTCAGTTTTTTTCCCCCTGTCATTTAGATTGTATTGATGGTGGGGAAATTCTGGACCAGTCAGTTTTTTCCCCCCTATCCAATATATTGTGCGAGATGGTGGGGAAATTCTGGACTAATCAGATTTTTCCCCCTGTCATTTAGATTGTATTGATGGTTGGGAAATTCTGGACCAGTCAGTTTTTTCCCCCTATCCAATATATTGTGCGAGATGGTGGGGAAATTCTGGACTAATCTGATTTTTCCTCCTTTCTAATATTTTGTGTGTGAAGGTTGGGAAATTCTTGCCTAGTCAGTTTTTTCTCCTCTAAAATATTGTGCATGTCAATAGGGAAATTTTATCTAGTCAGTTTTCCCCCCATTCTTATATTTTCTTGCCATGGTCTTAAGTGTTTGCATAAAATTGGTGAATGTGTATATCTGTATACCAATTGTCATATTTTCTTTACAGCTCAATTTATATTTTTAGCTAATAATTTAAGTTAGTCATAATGCAACTGTTCTCAGCTTTTAATTCATTTATTGCATCTTATCTGAATATTTTTTTTTCCAACACCAACACAAACTGCAAGGGGGGGGGACTGACTGGTCCAGAATTTCCCCACTTTCATACTCAATCTACATGACAGGGGGGAAAAAACTGACTGGTTCAGAATTTCCCCACTTTCATACTCAATCTACATGACAGGGGGGAAAAAACTGACTGGTTCAGAATTTCCCCACTTTCATACTCAATCTACATAACAGGGGGGAAAAAACTGACTGGTTCAGAATTTCCCCACTTTCATACTCAATCTACATGACAGGGGGGAAAAAACTGACTGGTGCAGAATTTCCCCATCTCATGTAAAAATATTAGATAGGGGGAAAAAAACTGACTGGTCAAGAATTTCCAAACCATCAATGCAATCTAAATGACAGGGGGGGGGGGGAACTGACTAGGCCAGAATTTCCCCACCCTTATGCACAATCTACCTGACAGGGGGGGAAAAACTGACTAGGCCAGAATTTCCCCACCCTTATGCACAATCTACCTGACAGGGGGGAAAAACTGACGGCCAGAATTTCCCCACCTCACCAATCTAAACGGGACAGGGGGGAAAAAACTGACTAGTCCAGAATTTCCCCACCTCTAAAACCTTAAAATTAGAGGGGGGAAAAACTGACTGGGTGGGGAAAAACCTGACTAGTCAGTTTCTTCCCCGGGGGAAAAATTTGACTAGTCAGTTTTTTCCCTGGGGAAAAAACTGACTGGGGGGGAAATTTAGGCTGTTACACCGGGTTAAAATAACCATGGGCAAGTGATTTTTCCAAGGAGATAGCCCGTCGGGCAAGTTTATTTTCGTAAATGAAATCTTTCGCTTTTTTTATTTATTTTTTATTTTCTACATTATATAGGGGGTGAGTTGCTTGCAAATTGTTTGAAACATGTTAACTAAAATTCATCTGAATACTTCACATATTTAGTTTTAAACATTAACAAACACTAACTTACTTAAAGATCGGACGAGCTGTTTTCACTGGGGGCAAGTAGATGTTCAAAGTAACTTGCCCCCTGGGCAAGTGAAAGTCAAATCCTCAAGGAAACCCCTGAAGGGGCGTTTCTTGTAACTTTGGGTATCAACTTTGTCACATGTAAGACAACAGGGAATATTCCTTGCAAGGGTTTAGAATAAGATCAGCCTGTGTACGGTATAATCCATAGGCTGCTAAGGTTTTATAGTGAACTTTTAAATTGAAAGGTAATACAGTAAAATGTATTTTTATTCCCCAGATAAAAGACTGATCAATTTTGTTGATCTTTTCGAGACTTGTAAGCATCATTTTGATGCCACAAAATTAATGTGTTTTTTTTTATCTCACCAGAGCACGACGTGTTCAATGTGAGGTATTGTGATCACCCTTAGTCCATTGTTGTTCGTTTGTTGTCAACAATTTGCTTTAAAAGACATCTCCTCTGAAACCGATGGTCAGAATTCATTTTCCTTTGGCACAAATTGTCACCTCATAGTCCTCTACCATAAATGCTAAATGAAGTTGATCCCTTTAAAAATGATGCCCCCATGGGGTTGGCAATTTACCTAATATACTCATTTCAAAAATTATCTTCTCTAAAACCAGTGGTCATAAATTTAATTTCTGTTGGCACAAATGGTCACCTAATTTTTCTCTACAATTTGCTCAAAGGAAGTGGATCCCTTGAAAATGAGGACCCACAGTGTTGGTTTTAGTTTCCCTAAGGGAGATAATCAATATTCTATTTTAATACCTCGTTGGGATTTTTTATGACCTTCACAGGCACGTAATACTGGTCCAACTCAGGAATTGTTGAAAGACATCCATAGTATAAATTCAGAAATCATTTCCTAATCAACTTAAAATAAATAAGTATTAGAAATATTTTTTCCCATGAAAATAAAGCTTAAGTTTGATGTAAAAAATTTGTTTAATGATGTGTAGATTATTGTGAAGTGTGTTGTTGTTGCCTGTTTCAGATGACGAGGATCTTGGTTCTAGTGAGGAAAGTGGAAAGGATTGGGATGAATTAGAGGAGGAAGCCAGGAAAGGTTAGTGCCATTATTGCCTTATTCAAGGAGAATTATAACATACCTGGGTAGTGTAATGGTAACGTGCTTCGCTTCTCACCAATGCGTCGCGGGTCAATTTCTGGTCTCGTACGTGAGAGGGTACAGTGGTCACCCGTCCAAGCACTTGGATTTTCTCAGAGATTCGGGCAAAGGGTTTCCTTCCTCAATAATGACCACATACGCCACCACCAGAGCCATTGAGAGTGATTGATTTAAGTTGTGAAAACATGATGGATGTCAAATAATAATAAAATAGATTAAACTTTAAAAAATACACTAAAAAAAAAAACCTTCTTATTTTAAGGATAATGTTGGGATGGTTCAGCGTAAAATATAGCACAAATTGCTACAGATAGAAATTAAAATTTCAAATCTTCAATAGCCCTCTGTTTGACCTACTAGACTTTTCCCTTTTTTCTTGGGGGATGGGGCTCCATGATATATAAAGGGACAAGTTTTGAAATTTGTGGGGGTGAATATGAACAATGTATGTCAAGGAAAACCGTGACCTACCAAGGCATGATTTTATAGTTAGGATCCCAAATCAGAGTTTCTAAGACTATACATATTTCTCAATGACCTATCATTTTTTTAGATGATTAACTCAGATTTTACATAAGTTTCATCTAGTAAGGTGGTTATAAGCTTATCTCCTTCATACTGCTACTAGTATACTTCAGTCTTCTATGGTCTGACGTTAAGTTTTTTGGGGTTTTTTTTGTAACATTTACTGGCTAACTGTCAGATGGGATTGGACTTTATTTCTCAAATTCAACTCCAACTGTTATATATGATGTAGAAAACTGAATCTTGAATGCCACCATTGTATGCCTTTTAACCAGGTTTTCGACGAACATCCTGGTTATTTAATGGGGTATGTCATTGGGTTGGTGGTCATCAAACATTTCGTTTCCATTGAATATCTTCTTGGTAGGTAGATACCTTATGGTAAGAGGAAGATTGGGGTTGATTTTCTGGATGATTGGGCCAGGGTCACTTTTCTAAAGATTTTTGTTTCCGTCAGATAACTTCTTTTAGGAATGAGGTATGATAATCAGATTTTGTAAAAAGATACCGTATGGGAAGAGGACGACTGGGGTTGATTTTCAGGTCAATAGGGTCAAATGTCACTGTTGCTAAAATTAGTTTTGCTTACCTAGGGCAACACTTGAAAACCTGGTTTTGTGTCATTTGACGTGTTTCAGGTCTTCTTTTCGGGGCCTGGGTTGTAAACATTTAACATATTTAAGAAGATTTTGAGGAAGTGTTTAATTTTATATAAAAAAAACAACAAAAAACATTAATCGCTGTAAATGGCTGTTTATGTGTCACACTGATCTGTACAACAATTTGTTTGGATTGTTTCAGCCGACATGGAGAGGGACACATACGGCACAGACGAAGTGTCACAGCCCAAACACCACAGCAAGCACAGCAGTAAGCACAGTTCCAAACATCACAAGTCACCTCACAAGTCTCACAAGTCACCACACAAGTCACCACACAAGTCACCACACAAATCTCACAAGTCGTCCAAGGATCGGGACAGGCACTCGATGTCGAAGAAGCGCCGACACAGCGGAGGTGATGATGGACGGGACAAGAAAAAGAAGAGGCGATAAATTGATGACTGTATAATTTCAAAATAAAAATGAAGGATCAGTGAAGCATGATCAGTGAGTTATGGCTGTGGTTCGTACAAACATACAAAAGTTCTGGGTTGTCAAGAACTAACTTTTCCAAAAAGGATTGGATGTGTGGACAGTGACAGTGCTATACTTTCTGTTGTACATTTATATATCTGTAGATATTTTGGAAATGGACAATTTGTCCAGACAGTGTACATTGTACAGGTCGAAATTACACATATGTAATGTGTCAAGACAATGTACATTGTACGGGTCTAAATCAAACATATATGTGTCTAGACGGTGTACATTAAACAAGTCGAAATTAAACCTATATGTGTCTAAGAGTTGGTGAAAGCGTTTTCTAGGATGTCATCATTGGCAGATATTGATGCTTTCATAAACAGTACATTTCCCAATGAGTTTAGTATGACTGATATGAGAAAATTGATAACAGATGTTGGTGTATTTGCTTTCTTTAATATTTAAGGAATAACATAGCTTATTTAGCATTAAAAAAATCAGTCTCTTTAGTATACCAGTTATTTACATCAGTTTAGGTATTTAGAACAAGATGATCTCACGAGGTATGACAAACACTTGAAATTTAGAGTTGAAAGGTTTTTTTGTTGTTTTTTTTTGTAGTATAGAAACTATTTTACTTATGACCAAATCTTTGTATACAAAAAAAAAAAAAAATGAATCGGAAATATTTGTAAATGTGTTTGTCTTTTGAAAATAAAAATATGCCTTACAAGATCAGTATTGTCTTTCTCCTTTTTTAGTGTGAGTTTTTGTGATTACTAATAAACCAGTTCTTCTCCATCACATTACTATATTACCACATGTGATATGCAAATGAAACTTCGTAAATGAAAGGGGGCCTCCGTGGCCAAGAGGGTAAAGTCACTGACTTTAACACTCACTCAGCCCCTCACCGCGTGGGTTCGAAACCCGCCAGGGTCATTCGGATTTTCATGTGATGAAGCCTTCCAGCTGGTATGTAAATTACAAAATGAATTTCCAGCTGGCCTGCGGTAGGTCGGTGGTTCTACCTGGATGCCTCCGTGCATTCAGGGTCTTCCTCCGCCTGTAATTAGCTAGACGTCGCTATATGACTGAAATATTGTCGAAGCGACGGTAAACTCAAATAGTCAAGTCTAGTCGTAAAGGAAAAGAGGCCATTAAGAGTTGTCCAGAACATTACCCAAAAGTATTGACTTTGAAACTTTAAATATACATAAAAAGAGTAGAGACCAAGAACTGTAATTCCTTGGTTAAGATTTTGCATGCATACTATCGTGCATATATCTTAGTAACTAGCTATGCTTATTGATTTGATACTTCACTATGGCCTTCAGGGGTAAAAAATAAATATGTACGATAATTCTTGGGCAAATTTTATGCAAATTATGGCCATTTTAGGACTTCGAATTTGCATGCACATACTATCATGCTTGTATATCTGCAATCAGTGATGGGATTGACTTGAATCCGTGGCAGAGAGGGTAAAGTCGTTGACTTTAACACTCACCCAGCCTCTCACTGCGTGGGTTCGAATCCGACATAGATATTCGGATTTTCATTTGATGAAGCCATCAAGCTGGCTTACGGTAGGTCGGTGGTTCTATCCGGATGCCTCTGTGCATTCGGGGTCTTCCTCCACCTGTAATTAGCTGGACGTCGCTTTATGACTGAATTACAGTCGAAGCGACGGTAAACTCAAATAGTCAAGTCAATGACTACAAAGATTATCACATGAAAACTAAGTATAGACGATCCCCATAGAATATCGTTATTTAAAGACTGACCTTGTTCTAAAGGCAATCATTTAAGTGCCATTCTGATCACTGATTTCAATGAACACACACATACAGTATATATATAATTAATAATAATGATTAAAAAAGATTATAAGGGCAATCAGTCTTCTGTATGGAAGAACTTTTAACGGACCACCATTTATAATTCATGCTAAGTTCAATCAGTTAAGTACTTGCGTGTCAATCTAATTATTCACAAATACCATATTTATATATAAAGGAACGACAACTCTCGGTAGATGTTGATTCAGGTGGCGCTCAGTGTCTCGTGACGTCATATCATGACGTCATTGACATTCATAACTACCGTTTGTTTCCAAGTCATTGAATGTTTACATTGTCAAAAATGGCGCGCTGTTTAAAAACTCACACAAAGTTGGAAAAACTAACCATGGCACCGGAATGGAACAGGTGGAGGAATGTTCCAATACTTTCGTAAGTAGTGTCGTGTAACTGATGCATGTTTTTAACCATGAATTGTCTTATATTTATTTTGTAGATCTATGTTTGTTTCACGTGTCCTCGTAAACCGGGAAAAGTCACAAGCAGAAAAAAGTTTTGTCATTAAAATTTGCATCTAAAGACGTGTTGTTTGCGTTAATATGTCATTTTATGATATGAATCACAATGATTGTAATCTTATTACTAGATATAGTAAAATTTGTTATTGAGTGATTTCTGCTAAGATCTAGTGATGGATTTAGATTAAATTGTGCACGACCATTTCAAAGAGACTCGAATCTAGACTCAAGATGAAACCGAAACGATTCCTCCAATTGCATTTTTAAGGTTTGTTATTGTAAACCTTGAAAATAGATCTTATTGCTACACATTCCTATAGAGATCTACTTCTCGTATTAAGCATATGTATACTTTTAAAATGAGTGATGAAATAAAGCGAAATATCTCAAATGTAGGAATTAGAGTGCATACAAGGATCTAGCCTTTATCTCTGAGGCGGGAGATATCCTCGAGTACACAGTTCTGACGCACCTAAGAAAAAATCGTGGTCTTTTTTAATTTCCTTTGTATGGTAAAACTAAGTAATTTATTCATAGTCTTACATTGTTTTCAAGTGGCTGGCATCGTTTTTTCAACGAAAAATCACTAGTGGTCATGTCTGTATAATTCAGTGAGGCTGACTTGAGAGTACAATGAAACGACGCATCTGATTGGGTTTTCATTTAGTCATTGTAGCATGCCTTTAAAAATTTAATTTTCGTGTCAGAAATAATGTACGAGGGAATGTTGGTTGCATATATTTTTTCTATTTCATTGTTTCAATGAAAATATGCCAGATGAGAAAAAGTACTTATTGAAAAGGAGGTTTTGCAGGTGTGTTGTATAAAGTACACCAAATAATAGCCCTGCATCAATAACTCGCCACATTTTGGCTTTCTAACGCTAAAAGGGATGTTGACAAACAAAACTTGTAAGAATGATGTCACACGGAATCCATTTAATAAAAATCGAGGTCAAAACAAAAAAGGCGTCGGAATAATGATGCGTCAGAATAGAGTACCGTACGTAATATAGACCAACTATGAAAATTACCATACAAAGCCAACTATAAATACTGAAATTTGTGTGTGCGTTACAGTGTGTGATTTATTATTTCCTCCTTTTTTGCAGCTGTTTTTAGGCCTCAACTTTTTAATTTCCTCTTATTTTCAGATTTTCAAGGGGGTCCAAATGGGTTTCCAGTGTGTGTGGGGGGGGGGTCCTTTTTCTTTACTGTATCTTTCAGGGGGGGGGGGGGGGGGGGTGCAACATACATTCCGAAAAGTGCCGGTCTGTCTGGTAATTTCTGTTTCGGTCCTGTGAATATTTCAATACAGTCAGTCGGAGTGTCCTGTAGTTTTTAGCAGCAATTTTTACTATATACACTTATGAGTGGCATAAGTGTTGAAAATTCATTTAAATAAATTCGTTTAACTTCGGAGAATAACCGTCTCCTATTGCATGCTAATTGTGAAAATAAAACACTGCATGCGACGATCATCGCTCGTCTCGTTACTGTTGGCTGCATTGTCAATATTGATAATATAAACTTTTTATGCCCCCGCATCGATAGGTCGTGGGGCATATTGTTTTTGGTCTGTCTGTCAACATGACCATAACACGAAAGTCCTTCCACCTACAGCCTCCAAACTTCACAGGTGCATGAACCTTGATGAGCTCTACCCGTCATAAGACCTTGATTTTCAAATAACCTTGACCCCCAAGGTCTAAGCACCCCCCACCCGGGGGAGGGGGGACTTGGCGTTCATTCGAATGTAGCTTACTCATATTCTTTTTTATAAATTTGAAGCATATCTGCACGATTTTTTCGATATAGAGAGGGAAGACATAATATTTTCAAACTTTTTTAACCAGGTTTTCCGAAGGAAAACTGGTTATTAGATTGGGGTATGTCGGCGGGTGGGTGGACGTAAACAATTTCTTCTGTGCGCAACTCCTACATTTTTTTTACAGATTTGGCCCAAACTTTTACAGAAGCATTATTACATAGTGGCCTGGAGCATATTGTCAGGGTTTTGTGGTTCGACTATTTTTGATGCAGTTATGGCCCTTTGTTATTTTTTCACATATGTAATATATAGGGAAATATTCTTCTGTGCGCAACTCCTACATTTTTCAACGGATTTAGCCCATACTTTTACAGAAGCATTATTACATAGCGGCCTGGCGCATATTGTCAGGGTATTGTGGTTCGACTTTTTGTGATTAGGAAATATTCTGGCACATATTGTCAGTATTTCGTGATTTGACAATTTTTGCAGAGGCACCATCAGTAAGTGCCTGTGCGCTTTTTTTTTCGGGATAAATGTTAGGTAAAAATCCTTGTTGCACATATTATGTATGTTTGCTTTATACAGAATTGCATTAGATTTAATAGACATTGAGCACAAAACATTTGACTGATACAAATAATCTGTACTGGGACGAAACATTGCGAAAAGAAGACCTGGTTTTGTGACAATTCCTGTCACTTGTTCAAAATTATGTTTTATTTTTCAGTCCTGTGACCATTCTGGTCGCCCTACGTTGTTCTGAACATTGTTTCAAATACAACGAAATTTTAGGGTAAAGTCCCTGTAATGGTTCCACTACATTTAGGACCTCTGGCCTTTCACGGAGATACGTAACCAAGATTTCCTAATGTTTCATAAGGGTAACTTGGTTATCTTGGTAGAGGTTATAAGTGGTCCAAGACGTAGCGGAACCATTACAGGTATTTACCTTAAGTTTGTCAGTCATCCGGAGGCCTCATTCTTTCAAGGGATCAATAATAATTGGGGACTGAAGTTACCATTAGTACAAAACAAAAAAGGATTCTGAACATTAATTTTAAAGTGGGGAAGAATTTTGAAATTATATTTAACGAGGGCCCTGGAGGCATCATATTAAAAAAGATCAAATTTATTTTCATTTCATAAATTATGGTAGAGGGCTATAAGGTGACCATTTGTGCCAAATGAAATTAAATTCTGACCTGACCATTGGTTTCAAAGAAGAATTTTGACATTTTCTGTAAAGAGTATAATAGGAAACTAGCCGACCCCAGGGACCTCATTTTTCAAAGGATTATCTTTATTATTGTAATTATGAGGTGACACATTTTGCAAAATACAATTAAATTCTGACCCTTGTTTCAGAGGAGAAGATTTTTAAAGTCTTTGAAATAAAATTATTATGGTTGCCATGGCAACCACTCGAATCAGAGTTCTGCATGTATCAAGTTTATTTTATTAACTATCATGAAGGGCTACACAAGAATCATTCATGCAAAGTATCGTTAATTTCTACAAAATGTCTTTTAAAGCAAATGGTTGACAAAATACGGCCATGGACGATGGGTGCAGGGTGATCACAATAGCTCACCATTCGACTTAGAAGTCATCCTAAATTTGTGAAACACTTGATTTTGATTTATGAACAAAAAATCATGAAATACGTGTTTTATTGAAATAAATAGGTGATAGATTTTAATTTTCAGGGCTTCTGATTGCCACATATTTCAGAGCAGAGACTTAGCTAAGATATCTATGTTTCTGCGCAGAGTATAGGCACTTATTTCAATAGAGATTTGAGTTCGGTAATCTATATGAGTCTCAGGAGATATTTTCGCTTTTATGTAAGCAAGAAAGGCCGAAAACTATCCAATATTTCGTAGAAAAGACATATTGAGACCCGTAGGACCGAGATATGTTTTTCAATGAAATATATAGCTTGAGGCTTTCTCACACTTAAAAAATATCTTGTCATTATTATAATACTTTAGATCACAAAATAAGCATGAGGAGTTTGAATCATTCTTGATTCTAGAAACACGTGGAAATGGAACTCTGTATGGGTCTTACGTAAACTTTGGAGGGCCAGATATTATCATTGAACTGCAATTAATTTATCAGATGGATACAGTACAATATTCCATATAATGTACTGAAATAACAAAGAATTACGTCACGAAAACGTTTTAATATTATTATTATATATACTATTTGTGACTTCTGCGTACATGTGTATATGTGTTTAGAGGATATCATATAAATCTTTGGTAGCACATTAAGTTATCCAAATTAAAAAAAAAATGAGGAAGTCCCCACGCTCTTTCTTTTTCTTTTCTTCTCAAAACTTTATGTTAAAAATAGAATAAATTAAAAAGTATTATTGAATGGTAGTGCTTGCTATTTTTTTTTAGCTCGTCTGTTTTTCGAAGAAAAAATTACAAGCTATTTGTCGTAACTCAGGCGTCTGCGTTGCCGGCGTCGTCGTCGTCGTCCAGAATCTTAACGTTGGCCATAACTTCTCTACTATTCAATATACAACTTTCATTTTTGGTATGCATATTCATCTTGACAAGACCTATCCAAACATTTCACCTACTGACCTTAACCTTTGACCTTATTTTTCTGAAACTTTTGAAAACTTTAAAATGCCCGCCATTTCAAAACCGTTGTCAACAGGGCACTGATATTTCACATGTGAATTCCTTGTAGCAAGACCTTTCCATCAATGTTACAGTTTTAGACTTTTGACCTAGACTTTTGAACTTTGACCTATTTTTGAAATTTGTATCAAAAAAACTTTAAAATTGGCCGTAATTTCTTTACTATTTGACATACAACTTACTTTTGGTATGCATATTCATCTTTACAAGGGCTATTCAGTCATACCTCAATATTTCGTCTATCGACCTTGACCGTTGACCTATTTTTGCTGTAACTGTTGAAAAATGCCTGTCATTTCAGAACTGTTGTCAACAGGGCACTGATATTTCACATGTGAATTCCTTGTAGCAAGACCTTTCCATCAATGTTACACTTTTGGACTTTTGATCTTGACCTAACGTTGGCCATAACTTCTTTACTATTTGACATACAATTTTTTATTTTGGTATGCATATTCATCTTTGCAAGGGCTATTCAGACATACCTCAATATTTCATCTATTGACCTTGACTTTCGAACTTTTTTTTGTCATAACTCTGGACAGCTTTTGAAATAGATATTTATTTTGTCATTTTTCATTTTTTTTTTTACTTTTTAAACTGGTTTGTCATCATATGAACCTATGCAGGTGTGATCTTTGTCATGATCTTTAGGCAGATAAAAAAGAGCATTTTTTTTAAATGCCTTTAAATTTTATAGTTTTGTGTTGATTATCAAAAATTCAATGGATTAGCAATTATGGTTTTTATATTTACATATTTTACGTCTTTGTGTTGTATACATTTTATTCCATGCATAGGTCAAGGTCATCCTTCAAGGTCAAAGGTCAAATTTAAAGGGTATGGTACTTCAACTTTGCATTTAAAGGCTTACAGTTTCAGTTGTGATTTTCAAGGTCAGCTTTTTAAATGTTTAACAAAACAATGTAACGTTGGCAAAAACAGACGAGGCGGAGCGTTGGCACCCGCATGCGGTACTCTTGTTTAATTTTGATAATAAAACACGGGATACTTACAGAAAGATACATACATGTTTCATTTTTAAAAAAGTTCAAGTTTGCTTACACTCTCATTTTGTTAAACATATCTTTGTCATGTAATGTATTCCATGTTTATTTGTCCTCCCAGGGATGTTTCCATGGAGACCGGAGGTCGTGACCTTGGTCTTCCTGTTTCTATCCTGACTCCTGCAGCGACCCCTTCTGTCTACTCTCTGGACTTCTGCCAGCTGTTTAAGTGCTCGGAGGCCGACAAACGAATCATGACCATCGAGCACTTGCAAGGTCTCTATACCCTATGTATACTGCATGAGTCACCTGTTCTAAACAATCACTCTGACATAAGCAACCAAACGATGTATCTGTTTACATCACGGGTATATTCATGTGCATTTTACCGTGTACCAAAGTTTTGTGTCACTTGTGACACATAGAGATCACTTTTCCGTCCGTCCGTCCATCCGTCTGTCTGTCCGTCACACTTTTTCCGTCACTCTTCAGCAGGTGACACATTTTTTTTCCAGAGAACACTCTTGCGTTTGACAGGACAAATGCAGGACTTGATTAACGTATTACACGGTGTATTAGCACCCTAATAGGCATATTCTATATCCTGCTACTCGGAGGGGGAGATTATCTGTTTATCTATTAATTTTTGAGAAAAAAATCACGGTAGAATCATGATATGATTCTGTTTCAAATATCAAATATCAGCGCAAGAAAAGTTAGTTTTAAGGACAGATAATACAGGAAAACAGAAATATCAAGGGGATGTAATCAAAAAAGATTTCCATTTTGGGGAAAATTTTAAAAATTTGTATTAAGTTCTATGCATAACATTGATGTGGCCTTAAGGGTGCTAATACCTGAAGCAAATTAATTCTTATTTGCAAACTGACGGATTCTTGTACCCCCCCCCCCCCCAAAAAAAATCTTTTATTTATTATTGTTGTTCTTGTTTGTATGTAAGTGTGTTATTGGGTGTTTTTTTTTCTTCTTTCTTTTGAAAGGGTGTTCTAAAATCATAAGCACTGAGCAAGCTGATTCTAAAACTATATTTTTTATATAAATTTATTGTCATTTTAATTTTTCATGTGTGTCGCTACAGGCATGATGTCCTTCCTCTCTCTGCACGATGTGCACTACACCGACAACGACATTTACAAAGAACAGGTAGAATCATTCGAGAGGAGGAGAAAGACCGAGCACATGGGAAAGAGGACGTTGCAGGAGGCAGTCGGGATCGGCAGAAGGATAAGACCTCTTCCTTTCAAGAAGAGGCCCCGGATTGACCAGGACACCAGCCTCCTTCCTTTAGTATTACCAGTAACTGGTGGTATAAGTGGAACCAGTACTTTTACATCTGCAAAAAAAGGTGAGTGTAGTGAAATAAATTTCGCTACGGAGGATCAGTTGCAGGCAGAGACACTTTGCCCAAAATACCCAGATGGAGGCGATGTTGATATTAAAAGTTCCAAGCCGGTAAGTAATGGTATTGCAGTTCCTGTTGAAAGCAAGTTTCCTGGCCAGATGATCGTGGAAAAGAACATAACTACGAAAGTGAGTATTCCAGAGGTTGTGACTCCAAGCGTTGGTTCCTTTGAAGAGGTTTCATTCAGCAGCAAGACAGGTAAAGTTGCAGTATTTTCAGCTCCTTTGGCTGATGGCAGAAAGAACACAGAAGGACGAAGAATTGTCATCCCACCGAAACCACGTAAGTTGAAGGCCTCTGTTTCTCCCCAGATCTGTTTCAGCACGGCACCCATCAATAAGTCATTGGTAAACAGCGAGGAAAAGATGGCCAAGACAGGTGGCATTACCGTCGCAAGCAAAACGAGGTAGGTCAGATGAAGAAAGTGACTGCAGCTGTTCAAGGAAGAAGGTACAAACGATAACGTTTGACGTTAGCAAGCCGACCCTTAACAGGAGCTACAGGCTGGTGAGGTCAGACCAACGCCAGTTGATCAACCTCAGAAGCTGTAAGCACTGAGGTGGTGTATCGTTCAGTGTTTTGTGATATTGTTTAAATGGTAAATATATATGACATTTAGACCTGTATATGTAATTTGATCAGTAATTTTGGGCTTTAATGCATATGTGACTCTTTTAAGCTCACCGAGCACAAAATCGGTCCATGTCCGTCGTCCTGCGTCAACATTTGTTTGTGAACATTTATGACACAATCTTCATGAAACTTTGTCAGATTTTTTGTCTCTGGTATATCTCGGAAGAGTTTGAAATTGGGTCATGTTGAGTCAAAAAGTAGGCAATAAGATCAAATTTAAGAAAATCTCAGAAAAACCTTGTGAACACTCTAGAAACCATATTTTTGGCCCAACCTTCATGGAATTTGAACGGAATGTTTATCTCCATTTTATTTAGGTTTTGTTTCTTTATTGGATCATTTTGGGTGAAAAAATTGGTCACAATGTCTATTCTTAGAAAATTCCAGTAAAAAAATGTGTACACTATAGAAACCATTTTTTTTTGTCCTATCTTCAGAGGACTTGGTCAGAATGACTGCTTTTTAAACTAGGTCAAATCATGAAATGGGTTAAATATTACAGAAAAATCAGACGCTCATGGACACTCAAGAGACCTCATTTTGGTCCAATCTTTACGAAACTTGATAAGAATGTTTGTCGGTATTGATTCATATTAATATATAGGGTCATGTGAAGTGAAAGTTAAAGTCACCAAGATTACTCTTAGAAAACCTTGTTAACACTTTGAATGCGATAGTTTTTGCTCTATCTTCATAATAAAATCCGGTCACAAAATCAAATCATGATTCCTTTAACATCAGTGTTATTCAGGTGAGCAACCTAGGCGCTTTTGTTTCTATAAGCGTATGTGCATTTAACCATAAAAGTGTATCAAAGTCACCTAATTTCAAGAACTGTCACACACAAAATTTTCCTATTTAAACAGTATTACACACTGTGGATTTCTTTGTTGAATTTAATTTTCACATTTGTTTTTCATGTTCTTCTTTTTTCTTTAAAATGAATTTCTTGGTGAGAGATTAATCACACATCTTTGAAGTTAATCATCAATGACTGATTTATTTTTTTTTTAATTATTTTTAGTTAGGATTTGTGTTGATTGTCTTTGTATGTTTTCAATCACATGCTGAATCATTTGCTGATTTTCATTTAGCAATTTAGATAGTATTCACAAAATAAATCCCGTTTAATCAATTTTGGTGTATTTTACACTCTTTTAAAGTGAATGATATTGGGATATCCATATGAAAATCTCATGTAGATAATATACATATTATCACATAAATTTATATTTTAACTTTGTTTGAGGGGGGTCGATATTACCATGATAATTTGTGAATACCATCTATATATTTTCTGTTGATATAAATCTCTAGTACATGTAATCATTTTGGAATTTTTTTTTATTGAATTTTGTTTTTTATTGAATAATTTTGAATTTTTATTGATTGAAATGGATTTTTGTTTGGCCTCTGAACTCTTTAAGCAAGAAATTCAATAAACATTTGAGCTGACATACACTCAGTGATAATTTGAGACTGACTCACGCAACATAGTTTACTTATATATACATGCAATGCAATTTCATCCTTCTCAAGGAAGCATCATCTTCAATTTATTGCTAAGGCATAAAAAGTTTCTGTTAACTAGACCAACCCTATTTTGTCATACTGACCCTTGAGTTTTTCTAAAAAAAAAATATAGGGAAAAAGTTAATCAAATATAAAATTTGCCGACATCAGTTTTAGTTAGTTGAAGCAACTTTCTTTTGGCTGAACTTAAAGCACAAATAAGTATGCATACTTTTCCTTTCTCCAGTGTTGTTCATTATTTCAGAGAAAATGTATAGGGTGCAATTATATAACTAATGAAAGAAAAAAGAAAAAAATACTGGTGAATGTAGGTATTAATTTCATGGTATCAAGTTTTCACTGAGTGTTATTGTTCATTTTGAAACCTACATTGTCTACTGTTGTTCATTTCTCCCTGAACCCTCATTGAACAATTGTAAGTAATTAAAACCAACCTGCCTGCGTTAGTCATGCACCAGGCAATGTTTTGCCCTGAAGGTGTAGACTGTCATAGGGGAATTTGACATTTTTCATTTTTTGGAGTCTAAATCACCACTCTAGGGCATTGGGAATTTGTCAATCCCATCATTATATGCTTGCCAAAGTCTATTTCTCTGGGCCCAATACCACTCTGTCAAATTCGCAATCGCCTGGAGTCGCCGTCTGTTAAATGCCCTGTGTATGACCACCGCCCCCACCCTGGGGCAAAACATTGACAGGTACATTGTGGATCAAAGGTGAATAGCGATCCATTGGCTTTTTGAATTTCCATCGTCAAACAAAATTAAGACAGAATAGAAACTACAATAGCCCACATGACAGTGTTTGTGGTTGACTTCAATTGTAATTCAATGAATAGGTCCCCACTTATTTAAACAATCTACAATAGGGATCAGCGTGTTGAAAGTATTCAAGATATACAGCTGATTTGCAGACATAATCTCGAACATCTACTTAAACATACATTATAGGGGTCATTTATTTGTTTGAGTGGATATGGAGAAGTAATACAATTTTAATATTTTCTCGAGGGCATATCGCGGTTGAAATTGTATTACTTTTGACATGAGAAAAAAAATCCAAAATTCGCTCAACACAAACAGTCGTTATATTTTTATGCTAACTGATGAAAAAATTGGAAATATTTTGTGTATTCGATTTTATGTCACTGTTAACACACAGTATTTCATCAGTTTCACACGGAAGAATCGGTGTGAATCTTGACCATATAAGGGAACAAAGGGAGGCAACTAGTAATAACCAAAATGTTACATACCATAAATACCCCATTTTACCCCTTTTAATATGTAAAAAAGTAGTTCCAGCAGACAGATCACTCACAGTGTAGGTGATATGGACCTCATTTTACTGATACATAGAGTATATATTTGTTTCGAGTGGATATTGAATATATCTCATCGAGAAGTGATACAAAAAGTAGTTCTGGCAGATCTGTATCACTCACACTGTGGGGTCTGGATTTTATGTCACTGTTAGAAAACAGTATTTTATCAGTTAGCATAAAATAAAAGCATTCATTATCTTAAATTTATAGAAAGGGCAGTTCATATTCCCAAAATCACCGTTAGAAATGAAAAAAAACATCTTTTTTTTCTTCAAAACATTTTGAAACCAGTTGAACCATTCCTATGCCCTAATCTATCAATCTGAGTAGTCTATAATTTAGACTACAAATTTTCAAAGTGCTGTTTTATTGAATGTGTACCTTAATTACATTTCATGATAGATGGAATACTTAACAGGTATCAATGAGATTTCATATTCATTTATTATTCATGAAGAAATTGGCTAATTCTATTTTAAGAGACTTGAGTCTAAAATATAGAATAATGAGATTAATAAAGTAGTGCCCTTGAACAGCCCTTGGAACAACACTTTTATGCTGAGTTAAATACATGGGTAATCGCACCGTTACAACTTTAAACAACTATGGTATGTTGCGGCCGGGGATTTAACAAAACACCACCTTTGACACAAGATGGATTCTCTAACTATACAACCCCCCAAAACAGCCTGCTGTCATAAAGAACAAACTTTGATTATTTCAAAACACTTTATGGGTTTAACGTCTCACCGGCAGTATTTCGGTAATTTGGGGCTGTTTACTTGAGACAGATATACAGTGCTGCTTTACTGCAGTAACAAGCTGTGGACATGTGGCATACCACACCCAGCACGTTTTTTTTTACACAGGACCAACGAGTCCTGGAATTACCCCTGTATGTTGAGCGCCAAGCAATGGAGCTATACTATTACCATTTTTTTACGACTTAGTCGCTGCTCGGGATTGAAACCCTCTCGCTCTTGCCACTCTGTCACAGGGGACGTTACATTTTTCTCGTTTCGACAATTCCAATGTTTCTATCATCTCGACATTGAAACGTTTTTTTTTAAAGATGAGAAAATTTATAGATCTTAGACCCTTTACCACTGGCGCTAGAATTGCAAAAGTTTCATTGGAATCTTGATTATCAAAAACGTGTTTTGTGCGTTTGTCTTCTCCGGTACCGTATATTGAAACATGGTAAGGAACGGAATCTGGCATCACTTGATTACAACGGTTGTATATGCTATCATAATATTCTTTGCATTTCTCCACTATCACTTTCCCTTTTGTGTGTGTGTGGGGGGGGGTCGATTTTGAATCAAGCTGATTGAATGACGTGAAATTGGCATCAAAAAATTGCGGGATATTGCATGCATAGATGTTTTACGTCATCCAATCAGAATGAAAAAAAAAAAAAACTGGAAATAATGGTGGAGCAGACTTACACAAATTTTTGACATTTCAATTATTACTTCAAGGTTGCCTTTTAGCAATGATTCGTTATTCCATGTGTTAACTGAATACCAGACTGATCAAAACGATTATGGTAGCATACATTTTTAAATATTACGACCTCCGTAATCAAATAATTCAGATTCCATTATTTACCATTTTCAATTTGCAGTACAGAGGGACAATGAATTTGCAATTCTGCCATTCTTGTACAAGTGCCTTTTACGTCATGAATATTCATGTACCAATTAATGATTTGGTGTATACAGTTTTTAGAAATTAAAAACGGTGAAATATTTATGGATTTTCTTTGTTATGCAGATTGGGTAGAATCTGAGCTATATCATATGAGCAAATAGGATACCCTGAGCTGTCTGATTTGGGTCTTCTCTGTCAAAATGTGACAAAGGATTAAAATTAGTGAATTCGGGAAAATCTCAAGAATTTTTGTGTGAAATGCAAGACTGTCGTGGGTTTTAAACTCCTCAACCCGGTGTAACAGCCAAGATTTTCCCCCAGTCAGTTTTTTCCCCACCCAGTCTGTTTCCCCCCCCCCTCTTTTTTAAAATTTTTTTAAGGTTTCTGAGGTGGGGAAATTCTGGCCTAGTCAGTTTTTTCCCCCCTGTCATTTAGATTGTATTGATTGTGGAGAAATTCTGGACCAGTCAGTTTTTTCCCCCCTATCCTATATATTGTGCGTGTGGTGGGGAAAGGCCGGATCCTATATATTGTTCGTGATGTTGGGGAAATTCTGGACCAGTCAGTTTTCCCCCCCCCTATCCAATATATTGTGCGTGATGGTGGGGAAATTCTGGCCTTGTCAGTTTTTTCCCCCCTGTCATTTACATCGTATTGATGGTGGGGAAATTCTGACCAGTCAGTTTTTTCCCCCGTCATTTAGATTGTTCTTGATGGTGGGGGAAATTCTGGACCAGTCAGTTTTTTCCCCCCTATCCTATATATTGTGCTTGATGGTGGGGAAATTTTGGCCTAGTCAGTCCCCCCCCCCCCCCCTGTCATTTAGATTGTATTGATGGTGTTGAAATTCTTGACCAGTCATTTTTTATTTTTTTTTTTTTTGGGGGGGGGGGGGGGGGGGGGGGGGGGGGGGGGAAAATTGACTGGTCAAAACTTTCCCCACCATCAAGAACAATCTAAATGACAGACGGGGGGGGGGGGGGACTGACTAGGCCAGAATTTCCCAACCTCAGAAACCTTAAAAAATTTTAAAAAAAGAGGGGGAAAAAACTGACTGGGTGGGGAAAAACCTGACTAGTTAGTTTTTTCCCCCGGGGGAAAAATCTGACTAGTCAGTTTCTTCCCCGGGGAAAAACCTGACCAGTCAGTTTCTTCCCCGGGGAAAATCCTGACCAGTCAGTTTTTTCCCCGGGGAAGAAACTGACTGGGGAAAAACTTGACGGTTACACCGGGAATACAAAACCCTGAACTTTCTTATATATTACGAGTCTTTAAACACCAGCGTTGATACAAGCACACTTTTTACTGGACAAATACACCCCCATCTCCCCCGAATGCTATTACTTAATGACCGTATCTTCCCCTCACTAACAGATTTGATCATTTACAATAGATAAGAAATGGTTAATAATAATTTTACTTATTGCTTTCTTTTTTGTTATTTGTGCCTTTCAATACCGATTTATGTTGATGTTAGGACAACTATTACAGGCTATACAATATGCTCCTTTTTTTATCAAAGGATATGAAAAAATCAAGTCAAGAAGGACTTAGACAACCACAAGAAAAAATGCAACCATTAATTTAAATTTTATTTTTACATATCGTATTTCAAATTTCCTTTCATACAATGGTGAACAGTTTACACAAGGATTGAGAAAAGATCTGTAACATATATGCTATTGCTTGTTTACACAACTATGTACAAAACAAAAAAGGACATCCAAGTAAGTATTATAGAAAGAAAAAGCACAAATGGAAAACACATCCAATCTATATCACACTGCTTACACAAAACATAAAACAGGAATATGCTAAAATAACAAAGCCCATTTGGCCCATTTGTAATATTCAACTTCATCAAATCAATAAATCTAATGTTGATGACTGGAAACTCCCCAACTTCCTTAGAAAACCTTGACTAGGCTCACTAATGCGTCACTTTAAGAAAATATAAACCACTCTCATATTTTCTCATCCATCACAAAAGACTGTCAAATTTCATTGGTACTTATTTTAAAGTGGACACTTGCTGTATATTAGAAAAACCGTATGTACACCAAGCAAAAGTTAAAACATAGACAATAGGGTCATCATTAAACTATCTTTATTTACTGTGCTCCTACCCAGAATTTTTTTAAATGCATAGGGATGGATTTATGACAATAGCAAAGCTGAATGACCTTCAAGATGAACATATTACCATACTGTATGTTCTAAATATTGTCTACTAATGTCTTATTTTCCCAATAAACCTCGATGAAAGTTGACCCTTTCTATGCATAATACAAACATAACACATTTTGTAAAGAAAAAAATCAGAGGAAAACCCGTTTGGTCCATCAGTGCACAGCAAACAAAAATAATAAAATGCTGGCCTTGACTGGTTCTGTCAATTGTTACATAATAGACAACTGTTCAGCTGACAGAGATTCATTCTGTTACCAGTCCCGTTTGATTACACAAATATTGCCTAAGAAAATGACAATTATTGAGCTCACAAATTTAAATGAACACATGAAAAAAATATTAACAGATCATGGATTTTGGTATAAGGCACTTTGATAGTTTGGTAGACTTTTCAGAAATACTTGCCGCTATCAAGTATTGAAGCACTAAACATTTGAAACAAGTTCCTGAACAAAAGCAGTAACTTAATTTTTTGTTTACGATAGAAGTCTTAACTGTGAAGATTTCGGACATGACTTGAAAAAGTCTTACAGTATTTTTAAATAAACTATTTATATGACATGCATAACTTCACTAGTTTTAAATTCAATCACCGTAACAGAACTTCATAGAAGTGTCAACAGCAAGGCAGAGATTTACATACATTTAATTTAAAATAGGGTCAACTTAAGTAAGGAATCATGATTAAACACCATATAGCAAATGAGTAACATTATTCTGAAAGAGCAATTGCATGGATTTAAAGTTGGAAATTTAAAAAAATTGAAAACCTTGATTTTAGCCATATTTATAGTTTTATATATAGGTAAGAAGTCATTTGGCAATCAGAAAAAAACTCAAGTTCAGGAAAATTCTTGAAAACTTTTATCCATGCAATTGAACTTTAGTCTTCTTTATCTATTCCTCTTAAAATATAATGCATGAGCATTCACCCCTGTCCTGCCATACTATCTGCATCAGTTCTACGGATATACTGCCAGTCATATATTTTGTCAGGATCAACTACATTAACCCATTTGACAAGGAAATCAAGCATGCACAGTTCATTCATACGCAGTCAATAAATAACACAGCACAAAGATTCAGCATCAAGAGAGAAGCACTCCCTGCCTGGCATCAACCATTTTGTCCTCTCTGCTTGAACTCATTTTTCCAAGTACATCATTGCTGTTGCTTTATTCCACTTGAATCCCTAAATCTCTTGTATAATAACTTTTGTATTTTTCATATTATATTTTAAAATTTATATTACTTTTTTTGAAAATACATTTTACAGATCTCTGAACATCAGAATTAATTCCAATTAAAGGTCTAACAGAGATTTTTGAAATCTCAAGACAATAATAACATAACTAAACAGCTTGTAAATCTGTCATAATACAAGAGGGGAAACTTGGAAAATTTTGTGAAAGGTATGTACAACTGAAATCTGAAAGACTTCCAACAATCATTATCTAATTGAACTCAATCAAATGACTGACTTAAAGTGCTCACACAGCCTCCATAAATAAAAAAAAAAAAAAAAAAAGGAGGAAAAATGGAAGAAAGAACATTCAGCCATTAATGCATCTCAATATTGACACATTTTTTGATATTGACACACGTTAATGGTAAGATAATGTGACAAAAAACTGCAAACACATCTAGTTTTCAGACTCCTTTAAACATGCCCCTGGTTGATGATTGTTTATCTTTTTAAGGGGCATTTTTTAAAAAAACAAAACAAAAAAAACCCATTTTCCCTACTTAAAAAAAAAAAAAAAATCCTTCTGAGTTTGGCTGTGCAAGGAATATCACTAAATGCTTTGATATACAGATAGGTGTGGCATCATTTCTTGGATCCAGGGGCTGGGTTGACCTTGGGGGTGTAGTGTTCCGTGATCCAGGGGTGACTCATCACCTTCTCCAGGGGAAGTCGGTCCCGTGGGTCATGACGCAGTAACTGCAATAAAAGTTTCTTTTCATTAGATTTAAAAAAAAGAGAATGAAATGCATTAAACTAAAACTAATCAAGATTACTAGCCTCACATCACACCTTCATTTCTTGATTTTTCATCATTTATTTTATAATTTTGCTGACATTAGTGAACAGTGACCTTCCTATGCATTTCTCCAAGAATTCATTTTTTTTATTCATCAAGTTACTCATCCCTAATTTTGCATTCCAGGACTCAAATATTCAGGAAAAGGACACCTGTTTTTCCGATCAATCCCTATAAATAATTACGGAAAAAGGATTCAAGTCATTTGGCAGATCTTTAGTGAGTTTAACCCTTTCCCTCATAGAGGACACCATGAAAAGACCTATGCGAACAGCATAAAACCAGATCAGCCTGCGAGTAACTCGCAGGCTGATCAGGTTTTATGCTGTTGCTGCTCCTAAGTGGTCTGGAAATGAGGATTTTTAATAAATTTGGTAAGGTTTAACTGTGGTTTTCTGCAGATCAGCTTTATGTGGTACCTATTGAGTGCGTCAAAATGAGTCTATATGAGGGAAAGGGTTAAGAGTTTAGTTTCTAAAACCGTAGTGTCAGTGAGCACATGAGAGTAAAGAATCAGTTACTTACACTTGATATCAATTCTCGGGCCCCAGGTGTGATATACGACGGGTATCTGATGTCCACCCGGGTTATTCTTCTATAAGTTTCTGAGTTGCTCTCAGTTTCGAATGGGGGTTTACCCACCAAGAGTTCATAGCACAATACTCCTAGACTCCACAGGTCGACACTCTCGTTGTGATGGGTTCCCTCTATCATCTCCGGAGGCAGGTAATCCAGGGTGCCACACAAGGTTGTACGTCTGCAGGGTAGAAAAATGTTTTGTAATGAATTCTAGTTGCATAATTAATAAAGGGTGACTGGAAAAATATTTTCGTAGGATATAATTATCATATGAATAAATTTAAGAAACAAAATACTGAATATTTAAGCATTTCTTAACTTTGAAATGGACACCCTTTACCTCATGAATATTCATGTACAATATGAATATTCATAGGTAAAGGGTTAAAATATACAAACTTATGGACTGATGAGAATAAAATTAAGAACAATCAAAAATAAATAGGTTTGATTCTTTAATAAAAAAAAAGAAGTCATTTTTAACTTACAAATAGTTACATCAAGAGTTGTAAACCCAATCGCATAATGAAAACAAATTCATGACTAGAGTAGATGAATGGTAATTTACTTAACCTTAAATGTTTATGAAACAATAATTCAGACTCTACAGAAACTGAGCTACTATACTGTATGAGCAAACAGAGGGGACCCTGATCTTTAAAGCTTCTTGGAAGGAACTGCATCAGGGTGTCCATAATTCGAGTAAAGCAAATTTCCCGACTAAAATCAAATTTCCCTCACTAATATTTTTGTATTTTGCACATAAAAGTTTTGACATCTATTGGCCTCTCCTCCCCTACAGCCAACCCTTTCCACCTTTTACTTTACCAACTATAATTGTATTACTCTTTATACATGTATTTTTGATTTTGTGTTTTTGTTTGTTTTTCTTCGAATTTTTTCTTTTCTTTCTTTTTTTCACATACATACATGTACATATATTTTTCAAAAGTTATTAATACTGTTGGATGAGTGCTTGAAATTACATGCATGTCATAATATGGGAAATATTATGGCCTCCTCCTCCCTGCGGCCAATGGACTTACCAACTTTTTTTACTACCAATTGTCATTGTATTACTCTTTGTATTTTGTTTTTTTAATTGTTTTTCTTTGATTATGTTTTCTATTTTTCTGTTTCTACCTACATACATGTATTTACAAACGTAATCTATTCTGTTGGGTGTGGTAGTTGAAATTAGATGCATGCCAAAATGGACAAAAATACAAGCTAACCTAATAAGCTTTATATCTCCTTATAAGTAACTTAAACATGAAACTGATTTAAGTCTTTTCAAAATTTAATGATACAAGTCTTTTTATAACATAAATTTTTTAAGTGCCTAAAAATCTTATATCAATTTCATTTTGAAGTGCATACTTATGAAGAGATATAAATCTCATTTGGTTAGCTTGATTTTTGTCCATTTTGGCATGCTAATCAACAATGTCCTTATCCAGACTGACACAGTTATCTGAGCTACAAATCATAGAATTAAATAAACTAGTCAATCAAATAAAAAACAGAATAAAATTTTAACCAATACAAATAACTATTATTATTAGTAATATACTTATTTTTATCATGATATAAGCCAAACTTGAAAAAAAAATGCCCTAGCTTTTATTCTTGATGTTTTTATCATTCATAGTATTGTTATTTCAAAATTCTGACTTTTGCTTTAATTCCAAAATTCCGACAAATTTTAAAATTCCCTGACCTTGAAAAAATATTTGTTTCCCTGACCATGAACACCCTGTGTATGACCTGAGACTGCCCATATGTCACAAGAACACTGCATGAGGATGCCAATGCTTGTCTGTTTTGAGTTTTTATTAAAGAAGGGAAATAAATTATGTGAAATGGATCTAAGAGTTATGGCCCTTGATGAGAATGTAGTCCATGTAATGGTGAACAAGTATATAGTGTGATGACAGAAGCAGTGCTCCAGCTAGGCCGAAATGGCAGGGCGCCGCGCCCTGCCGCCTTTGATCTCCGCCCTGCTGCCTTTGATCTCCGCCCTGCCCCTTTCAGACAGTGCCCTGCTTTGCCTTTGTTGGTAAAAGTTTGACCCCATCCTGTTTTCCCCCAAGCCTCAACTCTCAGCACCCTTTGATTTTGCCGACAAACCTTAGTGTGTGTGTGTGTGTGTAACACAGACGTAGTCACCCAATGTTCAAAGTCGGTGTCAATCAACCGGCATAGCCATAATTAACAGTCGGCTATTCTAGTAATAAGTATCAACACAATTATGTCCGGATATTTGGCACAAAAAAGTAAATTTTAATTGCATTTATTACGAAGGTAAGTATTATTGTCTAATACCTGGGGAAAAATATAGTATGTTGTCATTATTCATCTAAAACGCGTATTCTGCCATCTTTTGAATTCCAAGTATGACGAAGTGGAAAACATGCCCTAGTCCAGCCATCAGATTTATAACAAATATTCTAAAGCTTATTCTCTCCAAAGTCTCAACTTATCTTAGGCAAATCAGTGTCAACAATTCAAAAGTCAGATTAGTCCTTTGCAGACAGGCGAAAACTTTACAGACGAAAAATTCCATTTTTCCAAAAATATCAAATTTTCCGATAAAATTATGTTATGAGAGGCGGATAATTGTCATAATAATTTTTATCATTAATGTTTAATTTATCTGTCTCTAAGATTAACATGTTAAAGATAAATTATTACAGTTTTTAAATGTATATGTTTACTTCGGTATGTTCGAAGAAAATCATTTAAAAAGCATGACTGATAATTTTGTTTACAGCCATCAAACAATTAAAAATTGTTTTTAAACATAAATGTTTGAAATAAGAAACTGTAAATACAGATTTTACATCATTTTTTGAAATAAAGATAGGCTTTAAACATACAATATTTATGATCGTAGGGTAAATTAAGTGAAGTGGGTGGGGTAATGCACTGAGATAAGTTTCCATTTTTATTATTTTATTTATTTATTTTTTTAAAAAATTTAAAAAAAAATATATTTAGAGATTTTTGTGTTAAAAAAAAAAAATGGAGAAAAAAAAAAAAAAAAAACCTAATGAAAAATCTAATTAAACAATAATTATGTTTATCAAAATGGAATTTTATTTAAGTTATTACAATTTTAATCCGAGTCTCTACATAACCAATTCAACTTTGAAAAGATATTTCCTGTATTGTTAATTATCCTGTCACAATGGATAATACATGTCTACATAAACAATTCTAGATCTTATACATTTTATTTGGATTATATTCAATGTTACAGAAGAAAGCTTCATATTTTGAATTTCATTATATTTTCTGAAAAAAAAATAATGCTCTTTTTTTTTATCAAATTGCACATACAAGTTACAACTGCCCTTTTAGGGCAACTAACTATGCCTTTTTCATGTCCTGGGGTGGGGAAGAGCACTATGGAGTCATCAAAATGGGGGCCTCTCTATGGTATACATATTAAGAAATTAATAACAGAATTTATCTGGGATCCATGATTTTCTGAGGCGACTTGGATGTACGTAGTCAAAATTTTTCCAGCAATTTGCAACTGAAATGTGAGCTTTATTGGAATTTTTCTTTTTTACTCTGCAAAATTTTTTCCAAGCAACTTATCAAATCTGCACATAAATGCAAAAGCACCTTTTTCTCTTATGTATACTTTCCTCTCCTATTAGTATTATCAATTCTTTAGGTAAGATTCAATAACTCTTTGTTATCCTTTGATTCTAAAATAAGAGCTTAATTATTACATGTTAAGATATGCATTTTCTGTTTGTTTATAAAAAATCTCACATGTATGATGCTGAGAGATTTTAATATACATATATGTGAACTCTTTGTAAGATAGTCAGTGGGATGCTTCCCCAACCCACTGCTATCTAAGAACAAGGATAATAAAATGAAAATCTTAATACAAAAAAAAAATGGAATAAGAACAAAAATTCCAACCAGGAAATCTCACAGAGGCCTTATTTAAAGTCCTAATTTGAAAAAATTTCCAGGGGTAGATCCCCCAAGCTCCCCTTCCAGGAGGGGGTACCCCCCTCCCGCACCCTCCCCCTTCCCATCGTTTCGCGATTCGGATGCCCCTTTGAGCCACTAGCACCCTGCCCTTTTCAAATCCTGGCTGGAGCACTGAGAAGCCTTAATACTTTAGAAGTTATGTCCAAGGTTTAACCCTTTCCCTCATAGAGGATACCATGAAAAGACCTATGCGAACAGCATAAAACCAGATCAGCCTGCGAGTAACTCGCAGGCTGATCAGGTTTTATGCTGTTCGCTGCTCCTCAGTCGTCTGGTAATGAGGATTTTACAATTAAATGTGGTAAAGTTTGAGTTTGGTTTTCTGCAGATCAGGCTTTATGTGGTACCTATTGAGTGCGTCAAAATGAGTCTATATGAGGGAAAGGGTTAAGCTTTTCATGATGACGCCAAAGGCACAAGAGTGATGACAATACTTTAATTTTTTTCTTGAAAAAACTCACTAAAAATGTCTGTATGAGGCCCAGGTTGATAACTCGAAATTTCTGGCTAATGCAATCACAATGAGCGCTTCCTTGACCTGACTGAACCTGAATCATCTGTACACAACATCTGTACACAACTATGTTGAGCATGCTAAAACATACCTGGATGATGGAGCATGCACGGACCATCCAAAATCTGCTATCTTGAGGTCAGAGGTGAGTCCCAGGAGCAAGTTCTCTGGTTTGATATCTCTGTGTATAACCTTCTTACTGTGGCAGTATTTCAAAGCATTAGCCAGCTGATATATGTACTGTAACATACAAAGGGGGTTCTTGTATCTCAAACAATAGAGTGCACCCATTCTAAAATGTTCAACAAAATATAAACATAGGACTGCAGTATGTATTGTTTTCGAATAAATGTATACACACTTCAAAGATGATACATATTAAATGACTTCACTTAACTCTAAAAGCTTAATAAAACAGTGTTCCATGGAACCAAAGTAATTGAGTATTTACCCAATTAAAGTAAGGGTAAATAACCCATTTCATGAAAAAGTTAAGATCTGTAGCTCTGGGTATTTGATCAAGGTCTGGCTTACAAGTGTCAAGATCAGGTAACAGTAATGGACCATTTCACCAGAGGAACGGAAATACCCGGTATAATTTGCCGATATAGATTGACCAATCAATGACTGAGGAAAATCTCAAATGTATGTTTATTTCTCATTGAACAATGTGTGGGGTTTAAGACAACTGGACATCAAGCTACATCACTTCAATATGAAAACCTTGTTGGCACTGCTTGGATTATTCGTAGTCCTCAATACGCATAGTGGAGGAAACTGGAGTACCCGTAGATAAGTCATGCGTCTGCACTGGTGACTGAGATGCTTTCAAATACAGATTTGGACTGACCTTGGATCTAACCCTGGTTGCTAGTTGAAAAGCCAGTGTTAACAACTACGATATACCCCTTAATTATTCGAACAATAGCATAAACCAATTCAATTCAATAGTTTATTTGGCATAAACATACACAAACCATTACTCTTCTATATTTTACTGGCCCTGAACAAATTCCCACTTACTCAGTCCAAAGAAAAAGATAATTTCTCACAAATTGTTGTGACAGATTTATCCCAGACTTTTGTACATAACTTTCAGATGCACATGATTAGTCCACACCTATTAAATGATATATAAAACAAGTTTTTCTTTGATGTGCAGATTGTGTAGAAACTGAGCTACAATATTGTATGAACAAAAAGTCGAGACCCTGATCAGAATCCTCTATTTGCTAATGCAACAAAACGTTTCTTTTTGAAGGGTTAAATGAATTAGCCAGGCTTGATAATCTTTGAAAACCTACCTTAGTTGTTGTTTTTTCATCAAATCTTTTCACTTTCTGTAGTTCTTTATATAATTCACCTTTGGGGGCATACTCCAGAATCAAGTACACCCGGGTTTTGTCATGGAAATACCCAAACAATCGTAGAATGTTATCATGTCTGCCAAAAAAAAATATGTCTGAATTATATTATCTTCATGGGAAAGCAAGATTCCTGTTTTAAAAATCACTCAGTATTCTCTCTACGATTTGAAAGTCGCTGTATAGTTTGTGCTTTTCTTGAAATTGTGAACCCTCTCTGTGTGAGGTTTGTAGCAAAACTCATAAAACTTGGGGTACTGAAGACCAATTTGGGGGTAAAATACTCCATATTGGGGTATTTGGAAGCACTGACTCCTATTATTGTTCAATTTAGGACTCTAAAACAATTCTTTATTGAACGTTATAGAAGTCAGGATTTTCAAATGAACATAAATATGGTTTAATAAAATTTGCAAGTATGAAATGAAAGTCAGATGACTTGACTTGACCCCGAATACACGGAGACATCCGGGTAGAACCACCGACCTACCGCAAGCCAGCTGGAAGGCTTCCTCACATGAAAACAAGTCATTTCTGTTTCAGGCTTACAATATTACACCAATTTCAGTATCCACATTCACAAAGTGAACCAGAACAGTAATTGTTTTGTTGTTGAAACCTTATTTTAGACTAATATAAATCAAATTTTACCTTAAATGTGACTGAATTTCAATTTCTCTTCGTAGCTGATGCTCGACTCCGGATTTTTGTAGCTGTGATTTGAATAAAACCTGAAAACACACAGAACAGATA
>CM037788.1:54925515-54975515 GCA_021229015.1 Solen grandis
TGCCTATGATATAAATTCAGACTGTTTATGTTCCTCACTGTTCTTTATTTCAGGAGAAACTTTATTTCGCGGGAGCTGCAGCAGGGGTTGCGTCTGCTTTTGGCGCCCCTGTGGGGGGTCTGCTCTTCTCCATGGAGGAAGTGTCATCATTCTGGACAGTCACGCTGTCTTGGCAGATTTTCTTCTGCTGCATTGTGTCAACATTCACCACTGATCTTTTCAACTCCGCATTCATGGACTTTGAGTACACAGGAAATTTTGGGGAGTTTAAGACCAACAGATATATCCTGTTTGAGGTTTGTCTTTACATGTTTTATATGGAGTTTGAGTTCTTTGATCTATATCTCCTTCTTATGTTTTTAGCTCACCTGAGCACGTGTGCTCAGGATGAGCTTTTAGGATCGATGAATGTCCGTCGTCCGTCCGTCCGTCCGTCCGTCCGTCCGTCCGAGCCAACATACAAGAGTTATGAGCTTCATTTTGTAGTTGAAAAAAGAACAAAACCTCTTAAAATTTATTTTAGGAGCTATTTTTGCCATTTTAGGAGCTATTTTTGCATACGGACTTTGGCCCAGGGAAGGTTTAAGGGTTAGGGTTAGACTTAAATATTAAATGTTGGTACGTCCGTCCGTCCGTCCGTCCGTCCGTCCGTCCGTCCGTCCGTCCGTCGTCCGTCGTCCACAATTTGTTCGTTTGCACTCTAGCATCTTCATTTTATGAGCAATTATCTTCAAACTTTATATCAATGTTTATGACCATAAAATCTCGGCCAAGTTCGATTATGGCTGATATCGGAACATTAGGTCAGGAGTTATGCCCCTTTTAAAATTCAAAAAAGCCAGATTTCACATTGTTTGCACTCTAGCATCTTCATTTCATGAGCAATTATCTTCAAACTTTATATCAATGTTTATGACCATAAAATCTCGGCCAAGTTCGATTATGGCTGATATCGGAACATTAGGTCAGGAGTTATGCCCCTTTTAAAATTAAAAAAGCCAGATTTCACATTGTTTGCACTCTAGCATCTTCATTTCATGAGCAGTTATCTTCAAACTTTATATCAATGTTTATAACCATAAAATCACGACCAAGTTCGATTGTGGCTGATATCGTACCATTAGGTCAGGAGTTAAGCCCCTTTTAATATTCAAAAAATGCCATATTTCAAGTTGTTTACACTCTAGCATCTTCATCTTTTGAGCAATCATCTTCAAACTTTATGGCAATGCTTATGACCATAAGGTCTGATTGAGTTTGATTATGACTGAGATCAGTTGATTAGGTCAGGAGTTAAGCTCCTTTTAATATAAAAAAATGCCAATCACTTGTTTACACTCTAGCATCTTCATCTTTTGAGCAATCATCTTCAAACTTTATGACAATGCTTATGACCATAAGGTCTCGATTGAGTTCGATTATGGCTGAGATCCGTCAATTTGGTCAGGAGTTATGCCCCTTTTAATAAAAAAAAAAGCCATATTTCACGTTGTTTACACTCTAGCATCTTAAATTTATGACATTGTTAATGACCATAATGTCTCGATTGAGTTCAATTGTGGCTGAGATGGGTCATTTAGGTCAGGAGTTATGCCCCTTTTAATACAAAAAATGCAAGATTTCACTTTGTTTATTCTCTACCAACTTCATTTTTTTAACAATCATTTTTAAACTTTAAGGCAATGTTTATGCCCATAATCTCACAATCGGGTTCAATTATAACTGATATTGACTTGTAAATTTAGGAGTTATGCCCATTTCACCATAAAAAAAGCCAGATTTCACTTTTACACTCAAGCATCTTTATTTCTTAAGCAATCATCTTTCTCAGGTGAGCGACCAAGGGCCATCTTGGCCCTCTTGTTTACCTTTACCAGGTCTTCTTCAGGGCCATACTTATTTTGATCTTATCATATTATATTGAAGCCCCTTGGTGTGTATCATGCCACTTGATACTGTATCTCTCAGAAATGCATGAAAAACTCTCTGTTAGATATAAACTGCAGAAAAGACCTATTGGCAATCCAGCAATGTTGAAACAATGCACATACAGGTATAAACAAAGCTCAAGAAAAACAACCAACAATATATTTTAATGTTGGTAGAACTTTACCCAGTATATATTCAGCTTTGATTTAGAAAAAAAAATATGTTGACTGTCCATTGGCCCAACCATCTGATATTCCTGTTTCCTTTTCCTAAGTTACAATTCTTGATGCCAAATGAACATTACAGAGAGAAAAGACAGCAGCATATTGGAGGCTTTGTGTAAAACTATTGTAACTTCTTCTTTACTTGTATGTAGTTACCATAGTTTTGTACCTTACATTTGATATGAAATACCAAGTCTGCTTGTGTGTCTGCAGATAGACCAAGGTGTGGATGTGAACATCGTCATGTTCCTGCCGACAATGATCATAGGAATCATCGGAGGGATCCTGGGGGCTGCCTTCACCATCATGAACCTCAAGATAACGAGGCTACGGAAAAACCTGCTGCACAGAATACAGAGGGAGTGGGTGCAGAAGCTGGTCCGATTGTTTGAACCGTGCTTGATTATGGTAAGATGATGATGATGATGATGATGATAGGATGGTGATGATCCAGTGAGGAAATTTAGCATGTCAAGGGTTAAATAAGGTGCCCAGGGTGTTAGATAAGGTCATACAAGATAAGATTTTCCAACACGACTATCTTTAATTACATGTAAGGAATTGTCTGTCTAGTTGTAGAGAAATACGTGTTTGTTTGTGATCTGATTTCAGGTGATTGTGACCATATTCTCCATCCTCATACCGGCTGCCTTCAGATGCACCAATTTTACCTGTATGGACGGAAATTCAACTAAGAATATTGTGTAAGTGCAATATAGTGTGACAAAATAGAATATACCATATAGAGCTGTCTGATCTGGGTCTGCCCTCTATGCATATGTGTTAAAATGAGTCCACATGAGGGGTTGATGAGTAATAAACTCATTGTATGACATTCATCAGACTAAACCTTTCTACTGAGATATGCCATTTTACACTGAGTCAGACTAGTGAAAATTTCAAATATAGATCAGACGCAATCCTTAGTCTTTACAGGGCTGTGTTGCTAAGACAAAAAGTCACTTCTTGATGATGGAAAAAAAAAATAACCCTGTTTATCATGGTGAAAGGCACACCCCTTCTAAAATCCTGAATTATCTGGGAAAATTGTGTCTAATTTGCAAGTGTATATGGTACATTGTAAAAAAAAAAAAAAAAAAAAAAAATGAACTTCTGATATTCTGATCATGGTGGAATTCCACCAACATTTCATAGTGCTAAGTTTTTTTCTCTAATGAAAATACACAAATATTTCATTTCTTATCCAGTATTGTTAGTTATTAAGGTAATAACTCATTTCAGCTTAGTCCTTTACTTGAATATTTCTATTTCAGTATTACTTTGTGCTAAATATTGTTGGTGGAATTCAAGCCATATCATATACAAATGACTTCAACTTCTCTGAGACTCTAGTATACAGAACCGTACAGTGAACCCTGTGTCAAATTATTCAAATAGAATTAACATGGCAAAAACATAAAACAAATAAATTTTCTTACTGTTATGACTTTTTAGCTTACCTGAGCACTTGTGCTCGGGTGAGCTTTTGTGATTGCCTTTTGTCCGTCGTGCGTCGTCCGTCGTACGTCGTCCGTCGTCAACAATTGCTTGTGAACACTCTAGAGGCCACAGTTTTGGCCCAATCTTCATGAAACTTGGTCAGGATGTTTGTCTACATGATATCTCGGATGAGTTCAAAATTGGGTCATGTGGGGTCAAAAACTAGGTCACCAGGTCAAATCTTAGAAAAACCTTGTGAACACTCTACAGGCCACAGTAATGACCCAATCTTCATGAAACTTGGTCAGGATGTTTGTCTACATGATATCTCGGATGAGTTCGAAATTGGGTCATGTGGGGTCAAAAACTAGGTCACCAGGTCAAATCTTAGAAAAAGCTTGTGAACACTCTACAGGCCACAGTTTTGGCCCAATCTTCATAAAATTTGGTCAGGATGTTTGTCTACATGATATCTCAGATGAGTTTGAAATTGGGTCACATGGGGTCAAAAACTAGGTCACCAGGAAAAATCTTAGAAAAACATTTTGAACTCTCTAGAGGCCACAGTTTTAGCCCAATCTTCAATAGATTTGGTCAGGATGTTTGTCTAATTGATATATTGGATGAGTTTGAAAATGAATCACATGAGGTTAAAAACTAGGTTAGAAAAACACTTTTAGATGCCAGATTTTTTGTCATTATGCCTAACACAGCCATCTTACTCAGGTGAGCGACACAGGGCCATCTTGGCCCTCTTGTTTATTTTTTATTTCTAATCTATATGTCATTACCGGTATGTGTTTGTTTTTATTCTAATCTATACTGTATTGTTATGTATCAACTAACTATTTTACTGTTTCTCTTAATGCTTAATACGTACATAAAATTATGTTATGTATTTCAATGTTTTAGTATTCTAACAATTTGATTTAACACTTGATTATTTAACTTGTTTCAGAGAGGGATGTTTTAACGACACCCGCAACACGATGCATGTAGACCAGTATGTGGTTAGGTACACATGTCCTAAAGGCAGTGTATGGCAGGTCAACAGCACCAACTATTACACCAACGGCACCTACAATGAAGGTATCTGTGTTGTTCTGTAGAATCAGTCTTTCATGTTGTGTTGTGTTGTGTTGTTTTGTAAAATGGCTATGGTTTGGTTATATATCCTAGCCTTTTCTTGTAAAATTTGTCATTTTATGTATTTATTTATTTTCAGGTGTTGTTGAAATTGTTGTTTACCAGTTGTAATATTTTTGTTAATGCATGTTTTAAATTTGTATATTGATTCTGTAAAATGAATCATAATTATGTAGAATTGGTCTTTGACAAATGTTACCCATTATAATTAAGGACATAACAGAACTCACGAATTTAAGTGATATGCGCATGTTTTGCACAGCACAAGAATAGATGTTTTGCAATACATAATATGTTTTAGAATAAATTTACAGATAGCACTCTACATTAACTTGCATCTATTCAGGGAATTGTTACTCTTAGCTTGAGTTTTATGACTATTTACTATGCTTGCCGCTGCCATCCATTCTAAAGACATATTTAAATCCATTGTAATTAAAGCATAAAACACAGATAAGAAAATGGAGCAATTGATTAAAGTAAATAAAATGTAAACATTTTATTTCTTTCAGTCATGATAGGTCATAGAAAAAAATGATTTTTTTGTAATTTTATCTTTTTCTGGCTTCGTTATTTTTTGTGTCCAGTAAAAGAAATAGCCATATATCTTTTCTGTGATTTGATCAGACGTGCCTTTTTGAAATGAGGTAATACTTAAGATTAATTGAAGTGTATGTCACAGAATATGCATTGAACATTGAATATTTGTACCTTGCCTAAACTGAGACGAGACTTCTGTGAACTGTTTGCTAGTTGCCTCCCTGCTGTTCGGTACGTTGGAAAATGCTGTGACGTTTCTCTTCTCTCGAGACACCCATCTGGAGTTCAACTACCCGGCCCTGTTCTCTGTCCTACCTTTCTACTTCCTGGCCGTATCTTGGGCCTGCAGCACAGCAGTGTCATGTGGTGCTCTTGTACCCATGTTGTAAGTGTCGCATAAATCCATTGCTTAACCCCTTACCTCATGAATATTCATGTACAGTTTATGATTTGATGAATACTTATTTAATTTTAAATGGTAAATAAAACAGTATTAGTGTTTTCCTTTGCAATGCAGACTATATAGAATCTGAGCTACAATATTGTATGAGCAAACAGAGGAGACCCTGATAAGAAGAGCCGCCTGATCTTGGTCTACTATTTGCCAATGTCAAATTTCAGTTTATTCTCTATAACTTTAAAAGAACTTAATGTTTTTGAATTATATTTGGCTTGTAAAAAAAGGACAGATTTGATTTAGGTTACAATCCAATAAATCTTAATGGAGTTGCAGCTCTTTTTACCACAATTTAATGTAAATCTTATGTTTCTGTCCATCAAGTTTTGATATTAAACTAACAAGGCCAAAAGGCAGGGGGTTGTGAGTTTGATTCTCGAATGCAATTTACAATAGTCATCAAAAATGGTACTGGTAGAGCCCTCTTGCTTGGCACTCAGCATAAAAGGGTTATTCCAGGACTGGTTGGTTTAGTGTCAGGATAACGTGACTAGTTATGGTATCATGCTACATGTCTACGGCGTGATACTGCAATGTGGCAGCACTATATCTGTCTCAAGTAGACATAGTCTCCAAATGACTTGCAGGAAGTTAAACCCAATAAACAAACAAACATAGACAATAGCATTACTTTGCTTCACAAAAGATCTGAATACACAGTGTCAGGGGTTTTATGTCTGATATGTTTTATGACAGGATGATAGGTGCTATATATGGACGTATTGTTGGACGTCTGATGGTGTCCATGTTTGGGGTGATCCAGACCGGATACTGGCAGTGGATGGACCCGGGTGCATTTGCCCTCATAGGAGCCGCATCTTTCTTTGGAGGTGTGACCAGACTCACACTAGCTACCACAGTGATCATGGTAAAGTCGCTTGAATTCTGTTTTCTTGTAGTTCATTATACCCCCGAAACAAAGTTTGATGGGGTATATAGGAGTCACCCGGTGGTCGGTCGGTTGGTCGGTCGGTCCAGCGGTCCGTTGCATTTTCCTTGTCCGGAGCATAACTTGAAAAACCACAAGTTGGAATTCAATACAACTTCATGCAATGATCAAGCACATGGAGAGGAAGTGCAGTGCACAAGAACCATAAATTACATTATTGCCCTTTGTATTTTTTCCTTGTCCAGAGTATAACTTGTAACAATTTCATACAATGGTCAAGCACAATGAGAGGAAGTGCAGTGCACAAGAACCATAACTCTATCTATAGGAATTACAGAGTTATTGCCCTTTGTATTTTCCTTGTCCGAGAGTATAACTTGTAAAGTACTGATTGGATTTCAAAACAATTTCATACAATGGTCAAGCACAATGAGAGGAAGTGCAGTGCACAAGAACCATAACTCTATCTAGAGGTATAACTTGTAAATATTGGATTTCAAAACAATTTCATACAATGGTCAACCACAATATGAGGAAGTGCAGTGCACAAGAACCATAACTCTATCTAGAGTAATTACAGAGTTATTTCCCTTTGTTACTTTTCCTTGTTTTTCTTGTCCTGAACATAACTCGAATATTATATATGGTATATACTTGAAACTTAAAATGTAAACAGATGGCGACTAGGAGAAGTGCAGTGTCCAAGAACTGTAACCTTTTATTTTTAAACTACTGTGACAAACAACCATTATTGACTCTCTATCAACTTTAAATAAAAACTTTACATATTAATATCACAACCAATATACTATGTATACAGGTTCTTATCTATGCTCTGCCTGAAGTCTGGCTTCTCCTGCATTAAAGTATTTTGCAGGGGTATTAATCACCTTCAGTGATAGCTCTAGTTTTTCTTCTCCTGTTATTTATTGTGTACCATTTCATGCAGCTCTGCTTACATCAGTTTCTGATCTTTTGCATTTTTTTCTTATTGTCAAAGATAGAACATGAAATACATGTATACTTGGTCGTTTAGTGGCATTTATCAAATATTTAGACTGTTCATGTAAAAAAGCAGATGATGAAATAATATGCATCTATTATAAAGCAAATTCATTGGGAGGAATTATAAGAAAATTCTCTTTAGATATACCAATGTATTAAAGGACATCTTCCATAAGTGTAGCCAAAAAAATCTTTCGAGATACCTCAAAACCTCAAGAACTCTCTAAAACTAGATCACTTGTTTATTTGTCACAATCAATGGTGAACCTATAAACACACTATTATTAATTGTTTCTCCTGCGGTAACAGATGGAGCTAACCAACGATGTCCAGGTGTTGCTGCCAGTCATGGCGGCTGTGATGGTAGCCAAGTGGGTAGGGGATTTCTTCACCCATCCTGTGTACCATGCTCTCCTGGAGCTCAAGTGTATCCCCTTCCTCGACCCCGAGCCAAGAGTCACCGTCGACAAAAAACAGTGAGTTCATAATCTGTCTGTGTGTGTGTGATCAGGTATGTGTCAGTTGTGGCACACAGGATTGTAACTTTGTAATCTCTATTAACCCTTTTGGATGATAAATGTTAATTTACTGGACATTGTGTATCAAACAGTGGAATTTTCTGTTCTCATTAATTTCATAAGACTGGTTTTTTTCCCTCAGATCAGGGTTTAATAGGGTGGGGGTCGTCTTATAAGCAGGGTCTACTATCCATATGTGTGATCCGGTTTCCCTCTGTTTGCCAAGGAAGCAAACTACATTTCTGTGAGCTTAATGGTCAAAGGTATTCCGTCAATCTTTAATTTATTGATAATCTAGATGTTATCTGTTCAATTCTGTCTGAAAGGTTAATGATATGTTTATCACATTATGTTTTCAGAGTATAAGATACATACATATATACCTGTTATCAATTCCAGGTAGAAAATATAATCAGACCAAAAATTATTTTTTCACTTTTTTTTTTAAATACAGGACAAAGAGATTCATGTAACTTAAGTTGTATCTATACTTATGTTCTAGTATATCAGATATTTAATCAGGTTGTGTCTTCAGTACTTTACTTTCATTTTATAAAAAAAAAAGAGCATTAATATAGCAATAATGGGTAATTTTTCTGATAGTCTACAAAGGATCCAGAAAAGTTATTTGAGTGGAAAGCTATAGTAATAAGGTTATATGTGGGCATAAAATGTCCTGGAGGTCCATATTATAGATACATTCATGAAAGGGTTAATTGTTTTAATGGCAATATAAATATTGTTAGAAAATATTTTTAGAAAATATTTTTAGTAATATTTTCAGTCACTACATTTGTTGATTTATTCACATTTAACTTTGAAGTGATGATTTTAATACTTTCTGTCATTAATGACTAAGCTAACATGATAAGCGTTTGATATTTATTTGCCGTGTTGTGTCAATTAATATTTCATCACACATATCGTCGGCCTCGTTCGAAAAGGACGTAAATGCAAAAATGCAACTTTTCAGGAGAAAGAAAAAACTACTTAATGATGTCAAAACTTTTCACTTTATTAACTCGTTTAGAATATATAACCAATATAAGTTTACAAATATTTGACAGGAATATGGCTTAATGCTGGTAACAACCGGCACTGTTTTGTTAGTTACGACATTTTATGCTACACAATAGAGTGCAAAATGTTAGATACGAGGTAATTTCTTTGAGGTATTACTTATACACAAATACTGTCTATTTATAAAGACACATCTAATTGTAATCCAAATTTATGTAGAAACATTTTAAAACATATGGTATGAGCCTGACGCATAACTTGACAGAAAAGATACTACTTAAGTGTTTACATTATACTTTGGATCCTGAAAATTAATACTAAATAAAAATAAAAATGCATACAACATACATCGGCATCAACATGAAAACTAACACATTGAATACCAAGCAAATTTTTCACCATTGAATCTAACAATATTTCCGCCCCAACGAATAGAAACAGAAATTGAACTGTTGAACAATTATTTAAAAAAATAATAATGTTAACACAAATCTAACATGAAAATAACTATATTTAGGGTCGATGAAAAAAATAATAAAAACCGATACATGAAAATAGCTCTACTACCAGGCAAATGCAACATAACTATGCTACCAAACATCTTCTTTTCTATTTTCATACAAGTTGTGATAATAACAAAAACTATATATTTGAAAACCGTTTAACATTAAAGAACAAAATAACTTATTGTTAGAATTCTAACCCTGACAACCCAAACCCTAAAACATGAAACTACTTAATATGGTTAACTAAATGATATACGAGCTAATGTTCGGAATACCCTCAGTTCCATCCGTATAGTATCATAGACCTATATCAACATCGACGAGATTTGACTTATTATTAAGTTCAATAGATCTTTATGAAATTTACACAAACGTTTATCATCGATTGAATTGCTCACAAATCTGATTTATTGATGAGGAATCGCATCATAAAAATCGTGATAATCACGCGGAATGACTTGCTTTATTTGCTGCAAATGTTCAAATTTACTGCGCTTTATTGGAAGTGGCTTATCATAAAGCGCTTTTGGATCCAGATTCAAGTTTGAGCTGGCCGTCCTTGGCATTGGAAGGGGTTGGTACTCTGAACTGTTATAGTCAATTTTATAGTGAATAATACCATCGTCTGTGTATTTCAGCAACCTTATCTCATTCACTGTTGGTGATCCTACACCAGTACCTGGTCGTATGGATTTATACTTACCAACTTTGCTAAAGTCTTTGAAAAATGTATATTTAAGATATTTCACCTGATATGGGGAATCTCTCCTTGCATCTTCGATGCATTCAACATACTGCTGTGGCACGTAAATAGACTTTCTCTTAATATTACGTTCAATAACACTGTGCACACTGTCACACTCCATCTGAGTGTGCCCACGTTCTAGGAATTTCTGTTCAACGGTAATTTTGTGTTTTATTGCAAACTGTGACAGAGCGTTGGAGAGCGTACTATTACGGTTCTGATACCCGCAACCATCGCTGTAGATGATGACTCTCTCAATCCCGTCTAAATTCTGATTTTCTAAGTAATCGATAAGACAGGACGCAAATATGTTTGACGTTAGTTCACCGTCAACCTCGTGCCAAAAGTAGTTCATGACCGATCGCGAAGCAAGATCAAAAACTGTATAATTATGACAACATAGTTTGGTTTTATAATATAAGCAGCTGGCGTTCAACTTAGGACAGAGAAGCAAACTTTGTAAGTCAACTGTTATAACTCTTATATTTCCTTCCTTAATAGCCATTTCCTTGTCGTTTTGCTTTGAGACTTGAGCCTCATCCTTCTTCTTTACATGAGCAGCATACTCTTCTTCATCAACTGTGCCGGCAGCATGTGCACAACATGTATCACACAAATCCTTCTTCGGCTGAAACAAACTTAAATCCATACTTTTGAATAACTTTGTAAACTGGGTTATTTGCAAAACTGGTTTGGATTCATTTTGCATATTTCGTTTATATTCATTATGTAATTCCGTCATTGTTGTGAAGAGTGGTTCAATGTATTGCTTGCCGGTAGATGCTCTGCAATAATGTGAGGGGACTTTTGGCAGTTCATCTAAAAATTTTCTGGCGTGATCCTTAGCACTCGGAGTATGCACTTCACTTTGGCTTTCAGATTGGTCACTGACTTTTGGTTTCGGAATACCTGATTCTGATGAATTTATCCAATGGTATACCATTTTCTCATTTAAGCCAAGAGTAGACAAAAACATATTCTTACATACAGGTACACGTTCGTCACCGACTTGTAAGAAGTATTTAAAAGAAAATTTTCTACGACTTTCTTGTCCCGCTTCTACTGTTTTACGTGAAACTTCCTTTCTTTGTATTAAACCTAATACATACATACGTTTTTGTTCCCAATCCATAGTCTGCCAGAATCTAGAAAATATATCTTTTCGATGACTTTCATGAACACTCCCACACTGTCTTCCTTCTTTCTCCGTTTTACACCGTTTCGTACATTTACTAGGGTGAAGCATTCTCTCACTACATTCTACACTTTGCGTTTTCATTCCATTTGTTTTGGATTTAACACCCATGTATTTCAATCCCGCCATTCGCAGACGTTTATTTTTTTCTTTTTGTACTTTGGTCGATTGTTCAATTCTTTGTGAAAGTGTTATTGAGTCAACCTCAGTAGTTTCTACAACTTCTTCGTGTTCAACACTGTCAAGTTGTTCAGTGTTATCTTGGCTATTTTGTATGTTAAGAATACCTTGGCTTGTTTCAGTATCTTTAGCACTTTCATTTTCAAGAATGCAAGAAACAGCAGTTTGTGTCTCAGTGTTATCTATATTCATCACTTTATTGGTGTTCTTGGACCTGTTGTATGCATGATCAATTGTAACTTCATTTGGATCTTTTACTTGTTTTGGTATCAATTCATCATCGGTGTCTTCATGCATGCTGCTATCAGTATCTGACAAAATCTCATTACATTCTAAAATGTTTTTTGTTGAAGGTTTAAATTTTAACTTTCTCTTTTTCTTTTTAGGAGGCTTCCAATCAGGATCCGTAATATCATTATCATTATCTATATCTTCGTCTGTGATCATATTTTCATTTTCGTCTACGTTTAAAGCCTTTCTATGTTCACTTGGATCTTCCACATGCTCATTACGAGAACAAGTCTCGTTTGACTCACTGTTACCTAATTTTGCTAAAGATAATTGCACCAACTGCTTGCCACGTGAAAACATTTTCGATGTTTATTTTCAAACACAACTGCGAATCGAACAATCTCTGTGCCTAAGCCTTAACTGATTGATCTCCTGATCACTTTCATCTTCTCTAAATGTAACTTGCAGATACAGCATACAAGGTTTTATGATAGCGTCACATTGATTTACTGACATTTTAATTCCTGACAAATCTAAAACGGTAAGTTTCAATTTTGAAAAAAGTTCAACCGCTGTTGTAGGAGAGATCTTTGTATAAGACACATACAGCTGATCAAGGTTTTCACACGCGGATATGACACAAAAGTCACTGTCCACCAGATGTATGCACTCTGAGACGTTTAGAATTTTCAAGCTGGGCATGTATTTCAGAAAACACAACGTTGAAATTGGACACTGACTAATATCTAACCAGTATAAGGACTTAGCATTGCACAGATTCGTCGTAAATATGAAGTCAATATCGAAAGTATGGCAGTCAAAATCAGCAAAGGGAATGAAAAATGTCTGAAACCCAAATGAATGTTTTAGAATCCTTTTAAGGGTTCCGCTGTTAATACTATGGTCGACAGCTATATCAATGTCTTTCCAGAGCACACAGTTTTCTTCGATAATCTCATACAGTTTTTTGCAAGTTCGATTTACAGAATGAAGAAGCTGGTTCAATGGGATCTCAGACAAAATCTTCACGAGAATATAGTCAGGCAATGAGAGCAGGCAGTCGTCTGGTTGCTTCCATTCCATGGGTGAAAAGGACGTATCTGCAATATATAAAACAATTTCCTTAATATATAGGCTGGTTCGAAAAGGACGTAACTACAAAATAAACAAGAAAATAACATTTTTACTATATTATATTTAATTTTACATAATTAAATGTATTGAAATAAGGCCGATGTTTATCCTTTTATATTAACATCTATGTATATACGCAGAAAAACACCTAAAAATTAAAAGTTTGAAATCGAAATATATCCAATCTTATTTATCATTTATTTTAGATTAAAAACATAACATCACCGAATCTACTGTTTCATACTGATAAAAAATCAAGAATAAATTATACTTACATATAAAACTGTATCCAGTAAATCAATATATCCAGAAATAAATCAATTTTACCACACGTTTTTTTGTAAACATTTGCAGTCGACGCACATTGTAGTTACGACATTTCGACCGATGTAAATTTCAACCAATCAAGTTACGGCTTTTAAACATGTTATCATTTTAGAAGAACGGATTGGCTTAAAGATACGAGGATTTGACACAATACGCGGGAAATTATGAACACGCTATAAACGGGAAATACGATTTTTGGTGAAAATGTAGTTACGTCCTTTTCGAACGAGGCCGACGATATGTGACTGTGGAACACATAATTGTGTGATGTTCATCTGTGTGATGTGTGTGTGTTTAACTTGGGTATATGCACCATTGTGTTACAGGTATCCAGAGGACAAAGGTCATCTGTAAGTATCCACATTATTCCTCAGGGAGCAGGTACTGTATGTATTAGTGAAATTATAATTATAGCTCCAGCTACAAATGCAGGTTAACTGTGAGTCTCCTCCGTCTGTCTGTTCGTCTGTAAAAAATAATTGGCAAAACTATTTCTTGGTTACCATTTGTCAGATTTCTATGAAACGTTGCAAGACTAAACAGTACCCAGCCATGTTGTCCAGTTTATTGGCACATCATGCTTAGATAATTAAATATTGAATCATGGCCCTTTGTTACTTTTGTGATTTTTTTTTTTTGTGCACGCTATTTCTCATCAACCAGAGGTCAGACTTCATTGAAACATACTTTACTTTACATACCTTTGGCACATCACATTCAGATATGTTTTCATTGACTTGTGGCAGTATTTCTTTGTTACCCAAGGTCGGATTTCAATTAAAATTCACACTATTTATTAGTACTTAATGCCTACTGAGTCTTACCTGACCTCTCTCCCCTGATTTATTCAGTTAACAGTTGTATGCAAACAATGTACATGTAAGTTTGGCCGATAATTAATTAAATTCTCTTCAACACCAATATCGGTGGCTGAGTGGTTAGAGGGTATGCCCTGGAATCTGGAGGTCAAAGTGTTTGGTCCCCAGCTGGGACATACCTAAGTCATATAAAATGTTTCTTGTATAGCTCCCTTGCTTGGCGCTCAGCATATAAGGGTAGTTGCAGGACTGGTTGGCTGGGTGTCAGGATAATGTGACTGGGTGTGGTATCATGCCACATGTCTACAGCATGATACTGCAGTGTGGCAGCACTACATCTGTCTCAAGCAGACATAGTCTCCAAATGACTGAAATACTGTCAGCAGGATGTTGAACATCATTTGTGCAGAAGCAAATGATATTCTTTTTTCATGGTTGATTTTATTATTAGTATTGTACTTGTCATTGGAGTAAGTAATTTTTCTACATCTGCTTCATATTTTAACCCTTTCCCTCATAGAGGATTCCATGAAAAGACCTATGCGAACAACATAAAACCAGATCAGCCTGCGAGTAACTCGCAGGCTGATCAGGTTTTATGCTGTTCGCTGCTCCTCAGTGGTCTGGAAATGAGGACTTTATAATTAAATTTGGTAAGGTTTAACTGTGGTTTCTGCAGATCAGGCTTTGTGTGGTACCTATTGAGTGCGTCAAAATGAGTCTATATGAGGGAAAGGGTTAATTGTTTTGCTTGATTAATTACCAGTGTAATACCAGCATTTGTTCACATTCAAATGAATAAATGTTCAGACTTTATCTATGATGATTTCATAATTGATAACAAGGTTTGCAACATCCATACAGTAAAGTATATTGTCAGGTCCCAAGCAGGTCACTATAAAGGAGATTTACTGTAGTGATAAATGGTGTTTCTTTTTAACCTTTACTTCATATAGATTCATTTTGATGTAGTGGCAAACAGAGAAGACCCAGATCAGCTCCTGTAGGAGCTGTCTGATCTGGGTTTTCTCTATTTGCTCATATGATATCATAGCTCAGTTTCTTCACTGTCTGTGTGGCAAAGAAAAACTCATGATTTCATATACATGTACAATTTTAAGTTGATGAATTAATATTCATCAAGTCATGAATTTGTACATGAATATTCATGAGGTAAAGGTTTAATCTAGAATCTAGCAATGCTAAGTGCAATAAAAAAATATCCTGAATCTGATGCATGTACAAATGTATATAGATTAGAAGACTGATGTGTTAGGGCCTTGGACAGTATAGTAGCATCTAACCAGCCATCCATTGTCTGCAGGATAAACCTGGAACTGTTCACGGCCAAGGATATCATGAGTGAGTCTATTATCACCGTGGAAACTCAGGAATCAGTGTTTGTGCTTGCCAGCTGCCTTGTCAACACTAACCACGGTGGGTTCCCGGTCATCAAGAAGGGTGAGAATGATGATGACAAGCACTTCTACGGCATCATTACACGGTAAGTTTCTCCAATGTCTGGGGTTATTTTTAACCATATATTTATATTTTATCTTAAATGTTTCCTTTGAAGATACAGTAGAACTTCTATAAGTCAAAAATGAAGGGCTGACCTAAAAAGTTCAAGACATTGGGACTTTGACTTATGTATGAGCTATACCAACGGTGGGACTATCAAGTCTTTAAATTCTAAATAAGGCTTTGTTGCATCAGCTTTCGGTCATAAACATAATTTGATACAAATGTACATGTATTACTGTAAATGAAGCAGGCATTCCATTGTTTTCAGGTGTGTTCAAAACAAAACAACAAAAAATTTATTCTTAAGCAAGATATGCCAACAAAATAAAATGATGCTGACATAATTCATATATAAGATGGGTATTGAGTACAGAGTTGATAATTAATCAAAGTGTTTGACATCCAGATGCCTGGGTTGGGGTCCAGGTCCTTCGCAACAGTTTCATAGGAGTTTAAATTAAAATGATGTGGCACCTAGATTGATTACATTTAACACAGGAAAAGCCTAAGCAGAGCAATAAAAGATGTAGCTTTTGTGTAATTAGCACCTGTCACACAGGTAAAATTGTTAATTTTGAGGCAGCCATAAGGGTGTGAAAAATATTATCCCGCAGTTGAAGTTGTGAAAACAGCCAAAAGGCTTCAACTTATTTATGGTAAAATGTATTCAAATTATGATGTATGGACTGCAGAATAAGCTTGACACATTGAAAAATTTGATGCATAAATGAGTTTTTCTTATGAATATATAGGGGAAAATGTTAGGACTTTCATATAACTTCAACACAGCAAGAAAGATGACTCATCAAAGTTTGATACATGGAAGTTCTACTGTATAAAATAAACAGAATAATATGCTACTGCAGTTTAACCCTTTCCCTCATAGAGGAAACCATAAAAAGACCAATGCGAACAGCATAAAACCAGATCAGCCTGCGTGTAACTCGCAGGCTGATCAGGTTTTATGCTGTTCGCTGCTCCTCAGTGCTTTGGTAATGAGGATTTTACAATTAAATTTTGTAAGGTTTGAGTTTGGCTTTCTGCAGATCAGGCTTTATGTGCTACCTATTGAGTGTGTCAAAATGAGTCTATATGAGGGAAAGGGTTAATCTACAATAAACAGAGCCTTGTCAGCAGAACCTCATGACTCTTTTGGTCAGTTTCTGGCAATGAAAAGTAATACTTATAAGTAAGTTTTGTGGTAAAGCACTTCGCTTTCACATATATGAGAACGACTTGATCACTTCCAGTGATTACTTATATTTATGTTTTACATCAGGTTGGAGCTGACCATGGTCATGATGAATGAGGAACTATTTGTGCCGCTCTCCGATGTTTCGGGGGAATACACTCCATCCACTGAGCGACACCACTGGATAGACTTTAGCCAGGTACTGCTGTCTTAGAAACTGTCTGTCTAATGTGTCTGTTATAAATCTTTACCACTACCTTGGTGTCTGTTTAGCATCATGCACTTTGCTTTTTCATCGATGTGGCCCAGGTTTAATTCCATTTATTCATTATCATTATTAGTGATTATTTGGGGTAAATTATATCGCCTTTTAATGAATGCTTCCCTCACCAAAAATGATCATTTTTTACTCAAAATATCATATTTTCTATCCAGTATATAGTCCTCCTTTTATCCTTATGAAATTCAAGAAAGTTTTAGCTGCCATGTAAAATTCTTGATATTTAGGCTGGAATATTACATTATCTATAATGCAGTTTGTGTCATGGATAATAAACAAAGTTCTAACATTTTATTGTCATGGTCTTACGTTATATTTTCCAAATTTTTTACTTACAAGCTATTTTATTTCCCAGTTAGGAAGTTAAGGTGTTTAAAAATCACTGCACAATCAGGATATGATGCTCTGCTGTGTATTCATTTGAATTCAAAATGAAGTATGAGGTAGGCTATGTAAACTTAGTCTTTATTTTACACAAATAACAGCTGAACATCCACAAACTGGACAAGCCAGATGAAGTGAGTGATAAACTACATCAGTATTTAGATGACCCCAAATACAAGGATCTCGCCCTGGACTTGGTAGGTCTCATTACAGAATTATTAAATTCATTAATAATGAATTTCATCATTATTCTTTCTCTAATAAAAACTGGCAAAATATTTAATTTCTTAATAAATATTGTTAGATTTGAATGGGAATGGTAGATGTGTTCTATGTATTACTTAGCACTTTGTATTGTAGGTCAGTTTTGAGCCATATCTACTTGTTCAGCCAGTTTTATTACTCTTTCATTTACTTTTAACAATTCATGTTTACAGTTATCTGAAAGCTGTATATGCCCTTTAAAGATATAAATTTCTATATATATTCACAATGTATATAATTTCTATGGAATCTTCACTATAATAATCCATAAATTAAAATTTGAAAATAAAATGCGGGCATTTTTATTTCTTACAGAAAAGATACATTGTTTGCATTTTTCAGATGCCATACATCAATCAGTCTGCCATGTCCATCCCTGAGAAGTTTTCGCTGAAACGTACGTACGTGATATTCCGGACACTCGGCCTGCGACACTTGACGGTGACGGACAGTCTAAACATCGTCAAGGGGATCATCACGCGGAAGGATCTCATGGGCTTTAACATGCAGGAGAAACTCTCTGAGAAAGTTCACCAGGATTTGAATCGTAACATCAACGGGCGTGTAGAAATGTCTCCAGTGGCTGGGTCATCATCAAATATGGTCTAGACTCTAGTCAGGTACAGGAAGTGGCATGAACCAACATTGCCTTATTATTGAGTCTGTGAAAAATGTGTTTTTTGATGAGGGAGGAGTAAGATGGAGCAAAATCTCTACCTCATAGATAAAACAGGGGGGGGGGATAATATGTAGAGATTTATCAAATTAAGAATTTGTCATGAAAAAAAAATCATGTTTCTATCCAGATACCAGTTTATTTTACCATTCATCAATTTTTAGAATATCTTTATAGACAATAGAGTTTGATAAAAACTTAATGTTGGTTAATTAATCAGATGCATTCACAGCAGAATGTAGAGATTATCAACTACAGTTAAAAGAGCTGTTGTGTAAAGATTGATGATATTGGGTTTACAGTACAGGTTGATCCAAAAATAGGGTTTCTTTTAACTTCTTTGAAATTATCGAAGATGTTAAAATCTTGGTAATATCCAAATTACATAAATTAGATAAACAAAACATACAGGGATGATGCCATGGACTGACTTGACTTGAGGTAAAGAGTACCTTTTATGTATAGAAAATTAGTATATTGAAGAACTATTGAAATCTGTCTCATTCTGCAAAATACTTATATCTTAAGGTAACCTATCCATCATTAAATTATAATCACGGTCCTTCAAATGCTTAAAAAGACTTCATTGCAGATGCAAGCATCCATTGATTTGTAGTTATGGACTCTTTTGCTCAAAGTCTATAAAGGCTTGCATTTACCATTAAATACCCACAATCATTTGAAGGACCATGATCACAATTTAATGATGGATGGATATTAATCATATTGTATATGTGTATTCTTGTTTAATCAAAAACTGTATAGTTATGTAGCTTTGTATCATGTGAGGTGATAATGATTATACAAATGATATACGAGACCAATATACTAACTAATTATAGCTCCAACACTTTAGTTGGGGCGGGGGTAGGGGTTGCATGTAGAAATTACTTTTTTCCATCTAGGGGCAGTCCGTCCAGTTGTCCTAGGACAAGGGTATAAAAATTATAAGAGCGATTGGTGTAAAACTGTGGTAACTACTTATAAATAAAGAAACAGTTACAATAATTCAATAATTTTGAACCAAGCCTTAAATTGTGTATTTTAATTTTTTATTCATTTTGACATGCTTAACAGTACTTTACTTAAAGTGCTGTAATGAGGGTTAGGGGGGGTATTACCTTAAGTTATAAATCTTGTCTTATCAAAAACTGTTCAACTTTTTGTCTGGTATTTGAGTATAAATTTCAGATCATAAACATAAGGTACAAGTTATATGACTGGAAAAATAATTAATTCACACAGTATTTTTATAAAGTTATTATTTTTTAGCCGATTTCTCAGCCAGTAATCATAGAATATGTATGTGTTATTTTAAGTGTAATTAATTAATTATTCAATGTGTGATAACATTTTGAAATTAATAAACAGTTTTTAAAAAAACAACAACAAAAAAAACACACTTATCCCATATAGGTTAATAGTCCTTATATTATACTGCTAAAAGAAAATCTTCAGAAAAGCATGATCCTTTACTTTCAAGTATCTGAGTCAATATTTCTGACCATTTTGGATTTCATACAAAATGGTCGACATTTATCAGGAAAAAAGACATGGATTGGGTTTCAGCAGAGTACTATTATCCTTGATAAATTAACCCTTTACTTCATGTAGACTCATTTTGATGCAGTGGCAAACAGAGCAGACCCAGATCATATAGCTCCTGTGGGAACTGTCTGATCAGGGTCTCCTCCGTTTGCTCATACAATATTGTAGCTCAGTTCCTACACAGTCTGTGTGGCAAAGAAAAATTCATGATTTCATATACCATTTTAAGTTCCATTAATTGATGTTCATCAAGTCATGAATTTGTACATGAATATTCATGAGGTAAAGGGTTAAATCAGCATTATCTACATGTAATATTGTGTATTGAAAATGTTTCATTCATTCAGACATTCCTATCATGCTCTCACTAGGTTCAGTATTGACTTATTTTAGTTATATCTGGTGACAATGTAAATATGACAAAAAACAGACGTTACATGACTTATCACAATGTGCCAAATACTAATTAATGCTAGCATGTTACTCAACCTATATAAATTGTGTTAAATGGTCGCTCATTTTTTTCTTCATATATATAGCTAATTTTATATTCTCTGACAAGAGATATTGTAGCTATAAGTCAATTTTATATTTATTTCTTTAAAATATTAAAATAAGAATTTTTTTTTTTTTTTCCTTTTTTTTTTCTTTTAAGAAAAAAATAATGAGGTTTATAAATGCAAGTGTTCAGATACATAATATTGACAGTGATTTGGGTTTACTAGATGATAAGATATTTTCTAAACAGGGTTAATAATAAGCAGAGATTTTTTAGTGTATACATTATATTCATTAATTTTCATACTCGATATATTTTTCCAAAAATGTTATGTGCCAAAAGGTTCCTTTTTTCTTTTTTGTGCTCTGTTAAGGGGGTATGATACAGTTTTTTTATTTTCACATATGTAAATTATTGTGCTGAATATGAAAATATAAAAAATATAAAAATATTGATAGGTCACTGTGCTTGTTTTATGTACCTTTGTATATCCATAGTAACTGATTTTAATAAATAGCTAAAATATACCGGTACATCTCTGGTTAAAAAGAAAAAAAAGTAAAAAGTCTACAAATAGAAGACACACAAACTAACAGTTACTTTATGATAGTTCAATATATCTGAATAAATTGTTAAAATACCCTTTTTCATTTTTACAGAAAACCCATAGAAGTTTTAGAATAGGGAGAGAAAAGTTGCTTCATTTTCAAACATATTTTAATTTTTACAGAAGGCCAAGTTGCTGCATAATAGATAAGAAATACTGGAGGTGATAATTCCAGTATAGGGGGTTGTGACACATCATAACTTTAGAAATTATATACCATCAAATCTGTCAAACTAAGTTCACTCAACGGAAACTGAAAACTGGGCTATATCTGGAGGTTTCCATTATTCAGAGATAAAATGTCTAAAAAATTCGGGACTGGGAATCCAGTCACTGGCTTTTGTTCACAGGTTAGCTGTTATTCAGAAGTTAAATTCTCAGTAAATTCCGTACTGGGCATCCAGTCACTGGTCTTTGTTCACAGATTGACTGCTATTCAAAGGTGATGACAAGTACAGATTTTACTGTTTATATCAGATGAATTTAGTTCTTGTTTCACATATGTTCAGAAGTGATGTCATATAGAAATTTACATCTGTATTGTAAGACTGATTGTATTTTTAAGAAAACTGATGTATTTCTTGATATATATGGCTGCATAAAAGTAAGCATTTTTTTTTTAATTGTATGGCAATTACTTTTAGAAATTTTTCTTCATAAAACTGTAATTGATTTTTATTGTAGTAAATTGATTTTTTAAAATTAAATATGCTTATAATTTTTATAGAATAAAGGTTTTGGTTCAAAACCCACTCAGAAAGAAGACCTCTCCTGGCTCTAAGTACCGGTCCAACCCATCATCTGTCTAGAGTGATAAGTATCAGTTGTAAAAACAAGTTTCCAAACTGACACAAAAGAAATAAGTTTGAACTAAGATGTTATTATATTTTAGAGGTAGCAGCAAAGTAGATGTGGCTGTCTGTGTGTATTTAATATGCAAACTTACCATTGATTCATGTAGCACAAAGGTAGCCAAGTAAAAAAGAATATTGAGATGTCATCATTTCCAACATGATGAAACATAGCCAGTGAATAAGTTGCATGAATTTTTATCAGGTTTTATAAAACCTTAGATTAAAATATAAACAGATTCAGACTGAGAAATTTCCTGGCACCTCATGTCCCACCATTATTTCAAGGCTTTCAGTTATTTGTCTGTGGAATAATAGATTAGAAATATTTTACCTTCATCTTTTAGCATTGTATGACAACCTTATACATATATATTATTTTCTCAGTTATGCATATAATAAGTTAATGTATTGGAGATTGGCCAAAAACTGTCACATATTTCATAGAAAAAACACATTTAGGCCTTTAGGACGAAATATGTTTTTCTATGAAATATTAGATAGTTTTCGGCATTTCTAAATGAACAATCAAGAGGAACAGAAAATATTCATACTTAATTACAGACGCTATTTAATAATCAATAGGAATTAGAGCTCAGTGTAGATATTTTATGTAAAGATTAGAGACATAATATCATTCTTTGACTGGAATTAACATATTAGATTTGACACTATACAATATTCTATATGTTTTACTGAAATAACAAAGGATGGTGTCATATTTTTTCTATATGTATATGGATTTGTACTAAACTTTTTGTGTTACAAGTCCAGTTTTCTAATCAAAGCTCTTCCTGTCTTCCCATTTTCAAATTCTTATGAATGCATTTTCAAATATATTAAAGAATCACTGAGCATGATTAAATAGAAATATAAAATAATTCAAATATTATAAAGGAAATGTATATATATTTTTCTGTAAACTTATTAATTTTATGTCTATTGGAAAACAAGTTATTACAACTTAACTAATCCCTCTCAACATTTCCTGGGTTGGACCAGAACTTTGAGTCTGAGAAGGTCTTGAAAAAATCTTTTCCTGACCAGGGTTTGAACCCACAACCTTCAGATCCATAATTTGGCCATAACCACTGGATCATAGCACCCTGATATTTCTGTATGAAGTATACAAAGATTTTGAATGTTGTAGTTTATTTAACCCTTTCCCTCATAGAGGAAACCATGAAAAGACCTATGCGAACAGCATAAAACCAGATCAGCCTGCGAGTAACTCGCAGGCTGATCAGGTTTTATGCTGTTCGCTGCTCCTCAGTGGTCTGGAAATGAGGATTTTATAATTAAATTTGGTAAGGTTTAACTGTGGTTTTCTGCAGATCAGGCTTTATGTGGTACCTATTGAGTGCGTCAAAATGAGTCTATATGAGGGAAAGGGTTAAACTAATGTAAGGGGCACGCTCTTATGCTTAGAATCTGGTATGAATAATTACAAAGAATGTGAAATATTGAAAGTAATATAAGTTGTCTTATGCTTTTGCCCACGTTTGTGTGCAATGCTTGTGGAATGAGCTTCCTAGTTTAAAACATGCCCTCTTGCCAAGCTTTTGTGCTAGATGTGTCATTTTGATATTGCTTTGGCTAAGCTTAAAGCTTATTTTCTATAGTGTGATGAAAAACATAAGCTAGGTCTTATTGTGTTGTATTAAATCCCAGTGCTTGTTAATATTTTTTGCATATTTTCTGTGTCATTAGGGATTATGGAACCATAAGTCAAAATGTAAGCATATATCACAACGTTGGTTTTGAAAATAATATGATAAACACATTGCTGTTTACTTTATGGTATTAAGCCATGATGTCTACGTTGTATGTTTGTTCAGATCAAAATTACCATGATTTGTATCAAATCTAGTGCTACAAATAAAGGAAAAAAGACGTAATGAAAATGGCTTTACGAATATTTGTAAAAAATAACTTTAATATTGTTATTTATTGACATAGAGGATAACACTGTTGCATGCCCACTATTATTAGCATGCTCACAAAAGTACATGGTCTTTAGTTGTTTCAAAATTCAAAAATGTTTGTGGTGATTGAGAATTTTGAGTTGAAGAAATCTCAATCTCAGATTTTTGTTAAAACCAGTCTTGAAGTCACACTTAACTCATGCGTTCAAGGAGACATTTGTTAGGGTGTTTCCAAGACAGTTGTTTAGTTATTTCTGCGACAGTTAAGGTATTTCCGGGAAGAGGAAGCATTTAGGAGAGTATGTGTCTGATAACAGTCTTGTCTTCATTATATATCATTCCATCACTGTAAATTAGTAAGGCTAGAGATTGACCATAGTAAAGTAGAATTCAGTAGTATCATAGTTAAAACTCAAGTAGCCCTGTGCCTTGTTTACAGTCAGAACTGCTGTGATAATCATTTATGTGTTGTGATCTTAATTAAGGGAAGTAACTCTATGTTTACAAATGTTTTAGTTAAGAGTTACTTCCCATGGTGACATTAAGTTCTTTATATGAACTCTATACTTCCTAAAATGTGTTGTAATTTTGTTCAGCTCATTTACGGTAAGGGAAGTAACTATTTGTGTTAAGTTTAATTATAGTTAACAATTATTTCCCTTGATATTGCTTATATAAAACATTCTGATGCATTTGTTTGAATCCTTAAAGCCCCAGTGCGTTTTAGCTGGGAAAAATATATTTTCAAATTTTCTAATTAGCAAAGCCTCAAATGATGTTTGATTAACCTCTTAATGTTTAATTAAGCCCACATAATGAAATATTCGCCCGGAAGTCTTAGTTGTTCAGACAGGGCAAAATAGTGAGAAAGATGGGCGAAGCTTGTTCTGAAATGCACTGTTCAGTAAAAACACGGATGTCTCGATGTACATGGGGTGATTCAGAAGTTCATGGACTTTTTCTATAGACTGAATAAATATTGATACATGGTAGTAGAGGAGATAGGAAGAAAATCCATGAACTTCTGAAAATCCCTTGTATGTTAATTTTATGCTGTCATTGTTCTGAGCTATATATAAAATGAGACAGCCACAATTTGCATTTTTTCTGATAGAATCTTTCCTGTAAATTAGGCATTTCTCAAGGTCTTTCAGTGATGAAATTAAAACTGAATTATATATGTTGTAAGTGCATTCGGATTTGGGTCTAACATTTATAAGATACTGGGACTTTAACTTTCTTGAATTTCTGGCAAAAAAAAAAAAAGGGAGGGAAGTTTCAATTTTTGAAAATAAGTTTTGCAAGATTAATTCCTTTAATATTGTACAGAGCTACATTGTATTTAGTTAATATGTAAAAGAAATACCAGTCTGTTTATGTTGCAAGAAAAAAGAACCCCTTTCAATATTTTCTCTCTGCACCAACTATGTAACATTATTCAAGTAATTTACAGCTCATATTTTTTCCCAATGTCAGTCCCAAAGTGGATAAACTGTGTGGCAGTAGACATCAATATTTTATCTGTATTTTTTGTTGTTGTTATTTAAAGTAAATCACTTTACTGATTTGAATACTCATTTTTGAACAATACTCCCTCTAAATAAGAGTCCACTGACATGAAGATGATAGTACATGTATAACAAATGTATCATTTCAGAGTGTTTGTTTTTCAACAGTTTTTACAGCTGATATATGACTATATTCCCACTGCTAGAAAGTATTTTCTACCCATTTTGAATGTAAAAATGGAAAATTTTCTACTGAATCTTCAGAAGAAAATAAATTGGTTCAGTTTGGCTAAAAAAAATGACTTTTTTTTCTTCATGCAGACAGCTTTTTAGTTAATAATTGCCTACAAAATTATTAGTAAATCCTCCAGTTTCATTAGTTTTGTTGTAATATTTTGACCTGTTTTCCCAACTTCTTACATGTTTGCATGAAAATTCTTAATATGAAGGGTCCATATAGGTAAATCCCTGCATTGTAAGAATCTTTTCACTGACAGTAATCAATTTTGATACATCTTTTAAACACTGTTTATTGTCCTTAACTTTGCCTGCCTTATTTTGTTATGTTGTTTTTTTTTTTAAGAGTGTTTTTAACATTGTAACATCATCCATGTTTTGATTGTGACAGTAGGGGACAGTTTGTAAAGCATCTCTATGCCTGTTTTATGAATTTTTTAAAATATTTTACAGTATTGAGAGTGAGAAATTATAAACATTTATAAAGTACAAATTTGACCCCTTCAGTTACTGCATAATTTTAACCTATTTGCACTTCCCTTTTCCCTATATTTTAATTTACACAATATATATTTCATTAATAAATGTCTTTAATTTGATCCGTTTAATCTTGTCTGTTTTCAAAAAAAAAAATCAGGTTATTGTCATCAATCTAGTGTTGCCATTGTTGTTGGCATTGTCATCGTCGTGAAAAACTGTAACCTTGGCCATGAAATCTAAACTATTAAACCATCTGTCATTAAACTTCATATACTTGTTCACTATCACAAGGGCTACCTTCTCATCAAGGGCCAAAACTCTTAGGTCAATATTAACCTAATTTATCTCCCCCTTTTTTAAAAAACAAAAACTAACGGACAAGCGTAGTCTTCCACATGTAGTGCTCTTGTTTAAAATTTTTAATGAATCTGAACTAACCAAAGAACTATAAGTTATTGTGAGTTGTTGCTATATTTTACTTCCAGTAGTACCTTTCAGAAAATCTAAACCTTAATGTTGAAAACAAAGTGAAAAAAAGTAAAAAAGGGTTAAATATCAACATTTATTTATAGACCAAGCTACACATATCAGCATTAAACAAGGCAATACTCTGTTGAAACAGTATTTATTTGTTTTATTTGTCTTCTTTTACATACATGAACTTTTTTTTTTTCTTTTTTTTTTGTTTGTTAATTATTAATTTTTGAATTGATTTAAATCATAATCAGTTTACTGTTTTGTTTTTTGTTTTTTTTTTTCAAAATTTGAAGTAGCTTGCTTGTGACAGCAGTATTAGATATATCTAAAATATTTTTGTTTTCAGTGACTCTATGTAACATATATAGAGTCCCTGTCATTATTCAGTAAGTTATGAAACGATGCTCATGTTGGGAGAATATGTTTTACATCTGTCCATATTGGATGATTTATATATTGCCTGTCCATTTTAGCCGATTTTTTTAAGTCTGAATTCGTGTTTACATTGAAATGTTCAGATTTTCTATTTTTGAATCTAAAATATCTTTGAAAGCACATGGCTATATCATGAAAAAAGTGATGTCACGTGATTTTCAGCCCTTTGCGGTTGCCGTCTGGTTTCTGTTTAAACATATCTGGATCAAATGGTGTGGTACTTGTATATGTCTTTGTGTGACTGTTATGTGTCGATTTTCCGCTTTATACAAACAGGAGAGAGAGCGCAATGCTATTTTGCATATAATAAATGTATTCAAATTTAAAAAAATCTGACTTAATTATTCTGTACAGATCAAGTATGAAAATATCCACCAACGATAACTCTTGAATTTAGGGAGGTCGACATACAATTAATCATTAAATGTGGATTAATGTCGTCTGCTGGATTCTGACTACTGAACAATTCTTCTCTTTTTCCTCTCTCCTTTAAAATACAGCATGCAAGACACGTTTAGCTAAATATGGAATATTTTGTAAATAGTAAGTAAAGAGAGTAGGCTATTTGAACTGATAACGCGATAAGATTATATGCAACACAACGGCCTGTCACTCGTCTTTATAAATGGTGGCTTCACTGACATGGGTTCAATTCTCTTATCGGAATCCCTCGGTGCTATCTGAATGCCTTGTGGTCAACAGGTGTCTGTTGTGGTATCTCCTCCAGCCTGGCATCTCGCGATAACGGGCCTTCAGCTCTCTGTCACCCTCTGTCATATCCCACGTGCCGATCTCGTGCAGCAGAAGATAACGGAAGATACTGGCAAGTGTCTAAGACAAGATGATCAAACGTTCCATTGTAGTTCACTTAAGGACCCCACCCCCTCCCTCTCTTTCTCTCTCTCTCTCTGTAAGGGAAAAATGAAAAATATTTGAAATGCTATTTATCCAAAGACTATATGAATCCACAAATCTGATATAGACAAAGAGCAAGTCAAGAAAAGACCTCGTTATTTTACGTTTGACCACGAGATAACATGAGATGTGTAAAACTGCTCATGTCAATCATAGATATACTGAATCTTCTCTTCAATTTATTGCCGATTAAATTAATATGTATGTCTTTCATTAGATCGCAGATCACTTTTATGAGTGACACTGTAAAGCGTCTGTCTCCAAACGTCAACAACTCGTTTCGGCGAGATTTCGTCTAAATCCCTTCCACTTAAAATTATTAGTCGCGAGAAAAAAATATTAAGGGATGCTATATATATATATATATATATATATATATATATATATATATATATATATATATGTGTGTGTGTGTGTGTGTGTGTGTGTGTGTGTAGGGTCCCGGTTTTATCTCTCTGTTGAATATGTCGTTGAAAAATCGAAAGGTAAATGTAAGAATTCCATTTAACTTCATGATTGTCATACTGTAGCCATCATAATACTATTTTGATTAAAAATAAATCCATATGCAAAAAAACACTACATATTCCTAAGGGAATTAAAACACAATAATTTGAAACAAAGTGTTATTTATAAATATTAAATCCATATGTGTTACTATAACATAAAGACAATAAATTAGGTGCAATGAAAAGAACTTCAATACGGCTAGTCTTAAAATATCTCACTATTGGTGAGTGATGACTAATCTCAGAGTTAACGACCCTTCATCATTACAAAACCGAGAACTTGGTGCCCGTATGTAAGTTTTGCATCAAGCACTTGATATAGGGTCATTATTAAATTAATCTGACCAGTGTCTCGTCTGTTCACTACTCCGCATTTTTTTTTATTATTAATGAGACTGAATTACCAGACTAGAATTTTTTGTTGTTGTTGTCTTACTCCAATCTGACATTGCTTGTCTGACACTATGTGGAAATGGATTACCAATGTACAAATGTGCAAAGGGTTAAGCAAGACATCCAAGTTTATCCAGTATGAAACCATTACGTTCAGTTTTCAATGGCAGATTGCCCTTCAGGCTGCTTCCCGCTGTTCTATTACACAATTCCAAAACACCATGGCCGTAATATTTCCACTGATCCCTTCAAATTCCTAATTTACTTCCGTTCTGGCCAGAGGACTAGGGGCAAAAGGGCACTGAGTTTCTCCCATGAGTATGACCCCTTTTATCTCAGCCAGTTGGCGAATGCTGAGCTTGAACGTGTAAAATGATTGTGATTATGTTAGAAAATTGCCCCGTCGTAGGCTGCACGGTCATTACAATAAATCCACCAAATGTGTAATATAGCCGCATGGAAATGTTAGGGATCGTGAAACTGGTAGGAAAAACGACATATGGAAAAATCTATGTTCACTGTATATGGAAAATATATTTTTTGTGTGTGGATTTAAAAATGATAGTTTGAGAGAGAAAAAAGACAGATATACTCAAAGAAAGAGGATTAGAATTGTGTTCACGAGAGGGACACACGTGTTGCTAAGCGGGGAACGAGATCAGGTTTATTTACTGTCAGGGTTTGACTCAAAAGCATGACAAATCTTCAACGTGTCTTTGTATGGGACCCTAGAAACATCGTGGTAGCAGATGTAACATATTGATTTTCAGATATGTAGAAACAGCACTTGGTTGAAGTGTTTTGATTAATAACATCGATCATGAATATTCATATCTTATTATGAATACACGGTGACACGTGCTGCTCGTGCGTCTGGCGTCAGAGTCAGATCTGCTCGAATTCCACCAACTATACATAGCACTAAGTAATATTTAAATACTTAGAGACGAACTTCATTTTTGTTTTCAGTCTTTTAAATACCAAAATAGTTCATTTCTTCGCAAATACTGTAAATTGATAAAGTAATGTGTGTACACTTTGTCTTATACTTGAATATTTGTTATAAAATATTTGGGTATTTTATTAGAGAAACAAGAATGATGGAATTCACCCCTTTGTACTAGTATTTAAGTATTTCTTGGCGCTTAGTAGTGTTGATGGAATTCGAATCTGTTTCACATTTCTTAAAATACATATTCAAATTATATATTATATAGATGAAATTGCTCATAGTGATTGAAAATGATTATTAAATGATTACTAACAATAACCTTAACAATAATTATATATGTCCTCTACGGTTTTTTTTTTCTTTTCATTTGACACTGTTATGTATATAATTATATTCGAAACATTTAGTCTCGGTGTATTATAGTCTGAGCGAGAACACAAACTGAGGGATTCGTTAAATACTGAATATATCGGCAAATTCCATGGCGCGTGGGGGAAATCGTGCGTATACAACACGTTAAGTATATATCGGAATAGTGCATATATTTCTCTCTGATGACGCTTATTCTTGCAGACGTGTTAAGTACATGTATACAGTATATCGGAATAGTGCATATATTTCTCTCTGATGACGCTTATTCTTGCAGACGTGTTAAATACATATTAAGCCATCACAATGACATATACACACCTGTTTATCTATTTAACAAAAGATTCCAGTTGTAATTAAAGTTAAAAATTCGCATAGAATTGATCATATACGCAAAAATATCATTAAACACGTATTCTAATGTATTTATATATAAATCTTTTTTTTTTTTTTCAAGTGATGTTTGCAATCAGATATTTCTGCAGTGTATTCTACAATAACAGTTTGTTTTTCTCTTATTTGAATCATTAAGTCACTTTTTTTAAGTAGTATTGTCCATATGATTTCTACCGTGTGTACAAACCTGCAGGACTTGTGGGCAGTCGGCAGGCTTGGCAAATACCTAATATCAACAGTACTTCAAATAAGTTGGCTTTATGTACAGTTCGAATGAAACATTAACTATCTGTTTACCTAATGGTTTATATTCTTACACAGAAGATAAGTGTCAACGCCGCTTTTCTGTGCCAAAGGTGTCCAACAGGGGGCAATTGAAACGCTTTCCGTTTTCTCTCACCGATCAGTCGGTATTCTCCTTTGATGTATATATATTCGATTTAGTTATTGCAATTCTCTATCTGATTTCATACCGGATATATTACTGTAGTTATGCATACATTAATTTGTTCCATATTGTTTGTTGTTCCGATTGCTTAATAGTTAAAGCAGCTGACCTGTGTGCGCGATGCTGGATGTTCTTAATCCTGTATATTGTAGATTTAAGGTAAACCTGTAATGGTTTCGCTACATTTCGGACCTCATGGCCTTTCAAGGAGATAACCAAAGGTTTCCTAATGTTTAATTAGGGTACCTTGGTTATCTTGGTAGAGGTTAAGTGGTCCAAGACATAGCGGAAGCACAAGTTGGTTAAATGTTGGGGCCTATTAAACGGCTCGCGAAAAGCAAATCATCATAGCTGCATACTTTATAGATGTAGAATTATACACCTAACCTTCTGATCTGGGTTCCTTCGCAGAAGGTGATAATTTTCTTATGTCACCTCTCTTCATCGAAATTCCTGGTTATTAGAATGCGGTACATTGTTGGGCGGGCGTCAAACATTCGTTTCCGTTGAATACCTCCTGTTAAAATACAGATACAATTTTCATATTTGTAGGTAGATACCGTATGGGAAGAGGAAGATTGGATTTAATTTTCAGTTTGATAGGGTCAATATTAAGGTCACTGATACTAAAAAAATAGATTTTTCGTATGGGAAGAGGAAGACTGGGATTGATTTTCGCGTCAATAGTGTCAAGGTCGCTGTTACTAAAATAGTCTGGGGCGACACTTGAAACAAACCTAGTTTTGCGTCATTTGACGTGTTTCTTGTTCTGAAATAAGATATTGTTGAATACTATTTAGGACAGTACAAACATAAAATGTGTTCAAACGAAGTTTATAAAAACAGACCGCTGTTGCGTTGTACCAAATATAAGAAATCAGTGAGTAAAGAACCTCTAAATAAAGTTCCTCTGAATTTAAGAAACAGTAGTGTTGACGCGATTCATTTAATTCACACGACAGGACTTATAATTTTCTTTTGCATATAAAGTTAATTGTTGCACAAATTTACAAGATTATCAAAGGTTGGCCTCTCCATTGGTTAGTGGCAGACGGTGAGTTATCCCGAAATCTATTAGGTACATCTAATTTAAGCTAAATCTGTATCTGACACTGGATCATTCTGAGAAACTGAGTCTGAAATTATGACTGCAATTAAATGATACACAGTCAAATCTGTCTTAAGCGGCCACTTAAGTGAACAATAGAAAGTGACCGCTTAATAGAGATGATCACTAAATGAAGGTTAAACATATACCAAAATGCTAGTTTAGTAAAATCAAAACAGACCCTTGAATGCATATTGACCGCTTAATACAGGTGGCCGCTAATGCAGGTTCAACTGTAATTGTAGTATGCGAGCTAATCGACGTTAGTACTGCTACTACCACAACTACTCTTGACACCACTACCACAATATAGACTATAAAACAAATGGCTAGTATGCCTTTTAATCAGCTGATATTGCTGTTTTCTAATACATTTCCATGGCTTAACAGTCTTATCTGACATTCATCAAATTGAATCACGTCTATACATTTTCAAGAACATTTGTCACCAATTTCTCTCTGTCCCTACAAAAGACATACATGCACATGAACATGAACATATATTTTTACTTTAAACACTGGTCTGTGCAGCGGAGTCCTGGCGTGAGAAAATACATAGTTACATAAGTAATCCATCTTCAATACACTTTCGTACATGGTACATCTTGTCACGTGACTGGGTTAACCTGTTAACTTTTTTTTGACTAGCAATTCATTTAAGTTTTCATACCGTAAGCATTTGTGTGTACCTGACCTGTATACATTTTGAACTTGATATATATCGTTGACTTACCATCTCTCGAACCTCTAGAAAAAAAATGCTTAATTTTACAAGGCAATAAATTATTCTTAATCGTCAGAAAAAAAAAATGAATTTAATTATTGTATTATTATATATTTATTTTGTGTGCCAAGGTTCGTTAAATCGAAATGATACTAGGAAAAATGTTAGAGAGATGGTAAATCAACTATAAGAATCGGACTGGAGCGTTTACTGTGTCTTCGACAGTTGTCTTAAGTATCTGGCTCGTAAGTTTATGAAGTACATGTAATGAGTTATGCCCGTTTAGTCATGCACTTGAATATTTCGTAATATTGGAATAGTTGGATGCGTTTCTTCCTAATAATTCAAGTATTCCCTAGCACAAAGTATAGGAATTCAAGTATTACTTAGCACTAAGTACTAATACTGGAATAAGAAACTAGTTCTAAGGGAAATTTATTGTTGACATGCACAGATTTGATCGAGGAAAAAACAAACATTTACCGTTTGATTTATGGACGGTACGAGAAGCATTGTGTGGTGGATACTTTCAGTGAAAATACCGGGTAAACAAATAGTTTGCCATCCTCTGAATTTACTTGAAACCTTAGAAAGTATATTTCCCCATCATGAGAACCATGGACATAACTGTGAGAACCGATAAGTCTATTTTTTTCTTGCTTAAAAAGGACATATGAAGCCTAATGGGTGTTGTTTTTTTTTCACATGTTTTCCTTTCTTATTTCTGATTACCAATTTATTATAATTTAAACAGTTAGCAACTGTTCAAAAGTAATGAATGGATTCGTTCTATTGGGGTATAAGCTTTGTTTGAAATTAAATATCTAAGAAATGACAAACTTGATAATGGATAATGCTCTTATTTTATACTAAAGCGTGCATAAACGAATTCAAGTAAAGCACATTTAGGCTTGTTTTAATGTTGAACTCTTTTAGCATACTGAGAAATACAACACAAATGTACAGCAAATCTATTCATTTTCCACGTCCCCTTGTGGCAATAAATATATTTGAAATAAAAATGATAATACTCATTTTCGCTTTAAATAAATCAAACTATTGAACATTAGGGCGTTATGGGATGGTGAATATATGAATGAATGAATAAATAAATAAGATCATAAATCTTGACATACATCAAACCCTACGGATAAATTCAAGATGGAGTCTGTAAAACCATAGACCGGAAGTAGAATGTCTGTAGAACGGATCGCCGCAGGTACTCCGATAAATATCTGTCACCTTTGCCCCAGTTTTATTTATTGGGTAGATTAGATCTAAGGTGATACAACATACCCGGATTTTCCTTGGTGGTTACATCACACTCGAAAATAATTGATTTTATCCGTGTGCAAATCATCTTCGTTGAAAATTAAATATATCAACACAAGTTAGGATGCAGGACGTTTCTTGCTTTTTCATTCCGGTGTAATTTAAACATATAAAGACAAGATAATAGTTAATCAACGTGACATGTGCACGTACAATATATAAAGTAAACAGAAATGCAATATGTGAGGTAAACAGAAATTCAATATATGAGGTAAACAGAAATACAATAGATGAGGTATACAAAATTATGGTCAAAATAAAAAGCATCCACCGTACCTATATGTCACCCATGTTTTAATCATTCATGTATATTTATGAATCATACTTGTAAATTTGAGTCATTATTTGAGAATAATATATGTAGGAGTAGACTTTATTCATTATTCCATTGTTGACTTCGACAAAAATAAGTACGGAAGAGAGCTATAATACATGTGATATTTACCAAAACATGTAAGAAGTTCAGGTAGGCGTTGACTTTCAAGTAAAAAAAAAACATGCCAACTGATAAGGATAAATATACTACGCAGTTTTTTCCCAAATATAAATATAAAACAATTTTAAGACAAGAAATGTGTTTGGAACCATTTCATGAAATCTGTGACATAAAGGGAGAATTAAGCAAAGAATTTCAAATACAGGAATCATTAAGAATTATTGTCTGGGGCCATTTAGAATGCGAAATATGCAAACAAGTGATGAATCAAGAAAATCCAGAAAATATGTTACACCGTCAATATAGAAATATAATAGTTTATCCTATACTCATCGATTCGTGGTACCATTTGGACATAAAACAAAAGCCATTTTCACAAGCTGTGCTCAGTGTCGTCTGCAACAGCTGCCGTCATTTCTCAGCTTCCGGCGAAAATATTGATGCGCGCGCACGATGGTTTGTATATACACGGGGGATTTAAACTTTTGCACACCTGAAGGCAAATAAACTGTTTTTGTTTTATGTTTTACTGCTAACTATTTAAGTTCTAATTTATCAATATAGGTATGAGATAAACGATCAAGCTTTCTGCATATTTCTTCGATACGCTCCCGTGCGTCGATTTGATACCTTTCCTGTATAATCACCGCTCGTCTTACCTGAGTAAACTTACCTGTAAATGTCACGTTAATGATATTCCCCGTGGCGATCCCCTCTATTCATTGCCACGTTTCGAGGACGAGCCAATAGGAATGTGTCTTCGCTCAGACGTTAAAAAGACTCGGGCTATCTTTCACATGGTATAGTGAATAACAAAACATTTTCCTTTACACTGTCCAGTGAGACAGCACGAGAGAAAAAGACTACCTTATGTTGGACATATGCAAAGGTGATCAGTGAATATGAAAATAAGTGAAATTAACAATATGACCAATTCTTCATATTTGGTCGTTTTATTCTGTGCCTCCGCCGGGAAAAACGGAGAAGACCTCGGCGTTGACGAAGAACAAATAGTTTTATTTGTTTATCTACTTTACGATGTTCCAAATAATAAGGTAGGTTACGTTTAAATGTTTACTTTTTTCTAATTGTTTACACAAGTACGATCATTTCCTGTTTTGGGGTGTTTTCAATCGTTCATTGATAAATTTCCGCATGCTAGATGTTTGAATTAAAGCTTTGTTGTATTTTAAACTTTCACGAGTATTTATGTGTGTTTAATTTTTACCTGTATGACTTGGGCTACTGTTTACCTGTGGTTTGTATACATGTGTGGTAGGCACTTATCAAACTCCGCTTAAGGTATTTTCCCTAAAATGTGTTTTTTACACAAAATCTAGCGGTGTGGAAACCTAAGTATGCTCATCTCACAGTGTGCCAGTGTAAACACAAGTTCGCCAACATTATCTTTAACATTCGAGGATCCCGCTTTTATCTAGGGTATTTGCCCAATTATTAGGCTCTAGAGGCTCAGCAATTTAACCCAGGCCTACACACTCTGGGACGACTGAAATCTAAGACAAGAAATCGGATACTCCATAATTTGTTGACACTATGTTAGTACCATTCATAACCTGATAATATGTATCAAGTTTTATTTAAACTCATCGGGCCCAATATAGCGTGAATATAGCGCTGGGTTTATTGACAATTGGTCGAAAATTTAATGACATGATCAGAGATAAGTGTCATAAAAATAATTGCAAAGTGCATGGATTGTTGTATAATCTGCGTATATACTTCAAAGACTGTCATCGATAAGTTTTGCACAATCAGACACTGCTTATCTTATGTATACAAATATTTCCATATATATTTGATATTCGCACGGGAAGTTATTTGATCATATATACTATATCCGGATATGTATGATTAAGTTGGATTGAATAACGCCTTTCATAACACATACTTCGTTCTCTCTACACGCTGACGTCCTTCTCTATGTATAAGGCAATTTTCATATAAACCGCTTGATATCTTTATATACATTAACATTAATTGCAAATAAGGCTATACACGTCTGTAATTGACATTTTATGATTAAACTCACATTAAATATATGTGTGTACAGACCGTGACCAGGAAATGTATTTCCCAGGTAAAGTATGCCCCGCGTTGTGTGAACTAACTTTCAGGTAATTGGACAGATTACGTGCACGCAAGCCACAGGGAATGTTAATCACGGAGTTTTCAATCTTCTGAAAGAAGTTATTCATCATCATTATGTCCGTGCCAGAAATGACAAAAAAAAGAAAAAAATCTATTTATGTAGCCCATGCTTCCCTCTGCTGTAGGTTCGAACCTCAGTAAGTATTTCGTGTCCAATCTGGTAGGGAAAACCCCAATGCCTCTCATCTGTTACTACATATTTTTATCATTTCAACTTATATTTAAAAAATGCATTTACAGTTTTTTCTGGTATGACCTCATTTATAACTCATACTCTTTGGGTAATAATGAAATTTTGTCGATTTAAAACGTTTGATTAGAGAGAGAGAGAGAGAGAGAGAGAGAGACGACTACGACGTAAGAATGAAAAAGACTGAGGATGAATCTAAAGAACGTAAAAGAATGAAAAAAGAAGCGGGAGAAATAGAAGAAGAAAAAGAAGAGAGAGAGAGAGAGAGTTTGCGATGACCCAGGGCTACTGCTGGCCACTGTCCGTATACACACAGCGATCTGTCATATTTATGGCCACTGTCGTATTTTCCTCCTGATCTCACAAAAATGACCCTTCGGCGCTTTTTTTTTAACCCTAAATAGAAACCGCAGTCCACAGAAAATAAAGATCGTGAAATATTGTTGAATGTCCTAGATTGGTCATGATTAAAACTGCTTCAAATAAATGGACTCTTTTGTATCTGAAATGTATTTTTATTTGTTTAAGATTATTTCCCCGAAAAGAAAGTAGATTGTTTCATACCTTACAGATATGGTGTTTAATTTGGACTTCATTGTCATACCAACTGATCCATAAGAAAAAGATATGGTTGATAGTTTAAAACACATATTAACCTTTAATGTTTTCCTTTCCATTTTCCGCTAGTTTTGGTTTGATATTTCATTACGATAGGAAGCGACGAATGATTCAAACAAATACACCAAACGGCGTTTCTGTACAGCCATATTTGAGGTAAGATACCTGTAATGTTTCCGCTACATTTCGGACCATTTAACCTCTACCAAGATAACCAAGTACCCTAATGAAACATTAGGAAACCCTGGTTATCTTTGTGAAAGGCCATGGGGTCCAAAATGTAGCGGAACCATTACAGGTATCTTAACTTAAACTGTTTGAACATTAGCCCTGTACAACATGTACCTCATAAAGACGCATTTTGACGCATTTGCAAACAGAGTTTACCCAGATCAGACTGTTTATTCCAGTAGCTGTCTGATCAGGGTCTCTCCAAGTTGAGGTAATCCACCCATCATTAAATTATAATCGATCCTTCAAATGCTTATCAAGACTTCAGTGCTGATACAAGCATCCATTGACTTTGAGTTATAGGCTCTTTTGATCTAAGTCTATAATGGCTTGTTTTACTATAAAAATCCCACTATCACATGGCGGACCATGATCACAATTAAATGATAAATAGATTACCGTAATTCATATATCGAATTCTAGATACTGAACATCATAAACCAGACTAAATCCCTTCAAAGTTCGAGACCACGACTGTTTCGCATCTAGAACATGTAGAACAAAGAACAATTTTGCGAGAAAAACGAATAGTAGGAGTAGCTGTCTCTCAAAAACGCTTACTGGTTCCATATAATCCATAACATATACAGTACACTGTGTGACTTTACTATATATGCTCTTACTTACGACTGCATAATATATACGTAGCCACAGAACCCCGGAGGCCTCAAGAAGGTCATATCCTCATCACAAGCACGTGCGTTAGTTCTCCGCATGGAGCATTAAACCAACCACGGCCTTTTAGCATCCCAGAATTAGTATTACTCTTTATATATTAATATCTTTTCATAAAATGATTGTTTCAATGCATACGTGTCCAATTGTTCATTTTCATCGGAATGGTCTAATTTGCTTAAAACACAGAACTGCCACGGAAGGATATAATATAGCCGTATCCCGTCTTCCATTTGTTTTTGCTGTAATTATGCAGTGCTGTTAATGCTGAACGTGTCAGAATAGGGGGGGAAAACCACGCATACACGAAAAGTGCATCAAAACTCTAGATACCGCTTGACATAAGAACAAGCTTGTAAACTTTGTAAATAAATTTCTTTTATCGTGAAACAAAGGAGTGATGCCAATTCGCTTGACTGAGAATATATTGAGTTAGAGGTATACCGTCGGACAAAACTAACTCGGCATCGTGCACAATTCGCGATATGCAAGTACAGTTAGTTATTATCTCGCCTTCCTTGTAAATGTCAATATAAAGGAGTATGCAGAGAGCTAGATGGCGTTAATTGTGTTTCATAATTAATCATATATTAATAAAGCCAAAGCAATGAAGCATTGTTATCGATGCAAATTAGCAAGTTTCGTGACTTACGTTTCATTGTGAAACCGTCTCAAGACATTTCCCCTCCATTTTCATTTATGTTTATGACGGCAATTTATGCTCCATTTGATGTGTTCTTATTGAAGTATACAACGATTTAGTGGCGTCTTGTATATGATTAATATAACACTGGAGCAAAAGAATAACTCGATTTGGCTTCTAATATTATGCAGAGTGATAACGCCTAGTCGAATAACAAAAGAGGGAGAGGGGGTGGGTGCATTACTTGCAAGAACCTACATGCAAACATACTTCTGGAAAAAAAAACCCAAAAAAACACGCTCTCAGATTCATTTGGTTGAGAAATAGATAGTCCACCACAAGACAAAAAATATTATGATATTGATGAGAAATAGTGATAAAAGACAGTCATGTACTATTTAATATATACGTTATGGAATGTTTTACCTATTTAATGACCATTTCACTCCGAAATGAGACCTACGTAAATCAAAAAGCACTCCCCGAACACCTAAATTACATGCTGGTGTATAATCCACAAAGTGGTCAATGAAAAATAAACATACATTTCAAAAAATTCCCCAGTCACTGACTGGTCAATGTAAATCAACGAATCATGCCGGGCATTGCCGATTCTCGTTCACAGTGATTTTGTTCGACCGTATGTGTGTCCTACTGATGGGTTTCATGTTCTGTTACAGGTGGTGGCGGTTCAACAGCATTATGTACGTCCAACCCCAAATGAACTGGCGGAAACAGTTCTCACAGAGGAATGTAAAATAGAAACGGGTCTTAATGAAGACTTAGTCAAAAATGCTCAACACCTAGATCATGTATTGGACGAGGTGAGTCATTGTCTGTCTGTCTGTCTGTTCGTTCATCTGTCCGTCCATCTGTCTGTATGCCTGAGTGTGTCTTTCTGTTTGTTTGTATGGTATGATTGTTTGTAGCAGTTGTCATTTCTTGGCAAAAATATATACATGTACATGTCAAACAAATATCTAAGCCCAGTGTTGAAATACTAATATATTAATGACATTTTAATCACAGCCATACTTATTTAGTTTTACATTCACGTCAGCGCCACCTGGCCTTCCGTATGAAACCGACATGTCACACGCAAGTCTCCATGGCCCAAAGGCTTTTGTCTAAATGGGGGTACTTAGTCTTGGTTTAAAAGCTTTCCTCCATGTATCCTCCGCTGCAGCATCACAGAAAGCCAATGTTAAAACAGCCAGTATCAGATTCCCTTGTTATCTCATTGATATGAAACAAAATGATATTTTCCCAATCCCGTGTATTCAAATAACACCCCTCTCCTATTAAATATTCCCGATATCGCACCTATAGCATCAAAAGCTGCCGACAGTATAGATTAATTGACTTTCAAACGAGCCGCTTTAATTAGTGGTGTACTAGACGGGTGATGTTGCAGCAGCCTCCGGTTGCAGTCCTAACACCTGTTACATACATATTGATTGGTCAGGAGGTCACGTGGGCTGATACACCACGCAATCCCAGCTTCTCTGGATTGTCAACTTTATGGCTGACATATAGTGCTGTATAAGCATACACATGTGTAGAAATATGCATATATTTGTTTTTTAATTCCGCATTATGAGGACCGGTCAGAGAACATTTGGGAAATTGAGATCGTACATGCTTGCCATGGCTGTTATATTGTTATTTTAACACATAACCTTGTGTTTTAATAGATCTAAAGCGAAAATTATTTTGAGAATGGAATGACGAATGGACATGTTTATAATCCGGGACTTGTCACCCATCGTTATTCAGACTTACAATTTCATGTATAATATAACTCCTCCGGAAAATCCACGAGTTTGCTGATATTAGAGATTACTCTCATTCTCTTTTCTTCTTTACCACTGTCAAAATATATACCCACTTTTTCCGCCGATATAAATTCGGAATCTTGTTAGCACCATAGAAATTGTAGCAAATCTACCGATTATCCATTGATTTGCAACATAAACAAGCTGGTGGGTTACAGGGAAAACTTGGGCTCTGTTGACAGGTCGATGAATAGGTAATCCTTCCAAATTAGCGCCGGATCCCTTGGCCTCATCCGTAAAATAAACAATTCAGTAAAATAGTTCACGGTTCATTTGTGTGCCTGTAAAACGATTTGTGTATGCCACCCAAAACACATATTATAGATTAAGATAACAGATAAATAGTATTAAAAACTAAATAAATCATTTCCGAAATGCTACATATTTATATACCCCCATTCAAAGTTTGGTTCTGGCATGGACGTTTAATGTCTCTTTGGTGTTTATAAAACTTATTTGTAACCGTCTATTTGAGAAAAAAAAATAGAAACTCTTTTTTCGAAAAAGAGTTTACCAAGACAGTATTATGCTGACTTTGCTTTATTGAGCCATTAACTTTAAGTACTAGAATGAGATACCGATTTTCGTTAAAAATGTATCAGTTCAACAGTAAGTCGTGCATGTACTTTTCCTTCGGAACGAGGCTATCTGTACAATTAATACATATTTCATTCCACAAACTGTCTAAAGTTACTCCACGTAGCCACTAGGGAGTTCGATCTTCCCACGTGTACCCGTTTTACCGTCTGCCTGTGGACCAGGTCTGATTGTAGGGATGGTAGCAGAAGTTGCTACCTTATCGCTGGCTATATCACAGATTACGACATTATACCGCCTGCTCGCGATTTACTTTCCGGCAGATAAGATAGAAAAGGGACAGGCCATGTTTCTTTAGTCCGTATTTAGCACCGCTTTATCACGAACATAGTTTAAGCACCCGGCGTTTCCCAAATTTCACTTCCACTTTAGACTGGGATAGATTAAGAACGGTGTTATTTCAGGCTTTAATCCCATGTAAACAGCTGCTATAGAGGCCGTCTTTGTGTTCCGTCTTAAGTAGCCCGGTCCATTTCGGTCCGTCTGCGTATGATGCATGGCCGCCAAATGGCATATACTAAAGCACAAAAAGCTGTTCGTTTCTTCCTAAACCTTGCCATTTAAGACACCGTTGTTTTGGTGCAGTGAGAGGAGGATAAGGGGACAGACAGTACATGAGTCTACAGATAACTGAGTAGTTTTACATTTCTAACATTCCCGGGGGTTCATTTTACAGGCGAAACTTCTTTTGGACGCAAAATATTCATCTATCAGAGAATATTTTGGACACGTTAGATCTATTCATGTATACATTCATCGTCTTTAAAATTAATGTAAAACGTACAGTCGCAATTTAAGTAAACTCCCCCCTTCTTAATCGGGTCATTACGACGCTGTCGACTTTTAATACAACCCGGTTACTCCTGTTTAATGCAGGAATCATTAGAGGTAAAAACTTGATCTTGCAATATTAGGTAACTGATTATATAAAAATGTCATGTATTCCGATATATACATGTTCTTGCAATTAGACTTCGATATCGATATGTAGGGGGAATTAAGTGCATGTCAAAGGTGGGTTTTATTGCTCGTGACATGTTGCGGCAAACGTGATCTGTAAACGGCAGCCGGAAACAGGCGAAGTCAGCGGCCATTATCAATCATCCCGGCAGTACTGACTTCATATATGTAGCTCGTAAATAATAAATCCGACGATATAAATCAAAATCCGTAGGTAGATAAATCAGTTGCATTTTTAATACATCGCATGTGAATTAAATGAATTGCGTGCATTGCGAGTTTTCTTCTCCTGCCTCCTAATTAGTACACCATGTAACATTTACTGTAGCAAGATCTTAATCAAGTTCAAGTTCAAGTTCATTTATTACTCTCAGCACATATACATGTGATATGAGGTGATAAACATAATTATAACATAATTACTTTGACCAGGCTGTGATTGGTCGATTTAAAGTAATATAAACAGAATAACATCAATAGACAACTAAATACTATAGCACAAAAAAGAAAGAAAAAACAAAAAACAATGAACATAAAATTATACAATGTTAATATTGAACTAAAACTATCACATAAAAAGAACAAGACGCTTTAATCGGGAACCAGTAACGGTGATATCTAAGTCAATAGAGCCCAGCTTTCCACGGCTTGTAACAAACACAGTGTTGTTATTCTTTTGCTAATTTCACATCAGACTTGCCACACTTTTAACGTCAAGCTCTGCTGTAGATGAATGCATGTAAACTTTTTAAATTGCGGTGTTTTGTTTTTACGAGTGGTATGACAATAAAACAAGACAGATGAGTTACACATGCACACAGACACTTTATGCATGTACTGAATTGATGTCCTTGCTCATAACGCTACAAGAATAAGAACAACTTTTTCTAGATCTAACATATATACAATCATATTTGCTCCATCTCGTGGAAATGCATCCCAATGACCAAATATATGTAATGTGTAGTTCTGTACGCTTAGACCTGAAGTATGAACCCAAAATCGGACTGGTTAACATTTGTGAATACAAAACAGAAGAGTAGAAGCATAGAATAAATAGATGTATTGGCCTGATTCAGTTTGTGAGTTTCTTGTACGTATGTATTTACTATCTAGTGATGCACTGGTTGCAAGACTGTTGTTACTCCTCTAAGATAGGTTTAAGAAGTGCATTACGAACATGGCAGCTTTATTTCCGAATATATTACCGTAGTTATGGCAATCATTGCCGATAATAAAACATGTCGTATATTCATGAAATTGACATTTCGAGTGTCAAGTGATGATCTACAATTGTCTGGTTAGTGATGGAACTTTTGATAATGGTCAAGGGGTCATCCATCAGCTGTATGTCACGCCCATAACGATTTGAGATTTCTACACGTTTCAAAGTGCATCATACGAAATTAATACAAACATTCTAATAATCATTTCTGGCAACTGCAACAATGTAAATAAACTCCGCCGTGTTACAGATGAAATCAATTGTTTTAATGACAGTAACAGATATGAAGTGTCGGTGTTTGATATGTGAAGTCCAGCGGTATTAATCTTATATTCATGCATTGTCATTCCATTTGTCAATATAATCATCATCAATGTTCACATTTTTTCACCATTGCATAAATAAATTACAAACTCTAGTTACACCCGGATATACCCGGAAACATTCCAGTCACAAATTCGATTTTTTCCCGGAAATACCCGGAAACAGACGTGCCGGATTATTATGAATAAATAACATGATCGATTTTATCCGGAAATACCCGGAAACATGCGAGTTGGTTGAATACCTGCCAAAGTCCCAATGCTTTAAAAACTATTGTTTCTCGTTTCAGTTCGACAGATTTCTCATCGCCAAAGGTGTTCACCCGGATCACGGCGGCAAATCCTTCTGTCTCACAACCGACGGGCCCAACCACATCCGACAGGCTTTGCACCCCGAATCCGGGACCAAAAACATTACCTTGCCACAATATTTTTCATCATACTATGACATCAGGAAAGAATTTGTGAAATTTTACAAAGCGGAGAATATAACGAACATTAAAAGCATGCTTGACTGTATCCTTTTTATGATCATTGGTAGTATGGCGAAAAGGGCTGCCTGTGTTAAATAATTCACTGGTGCATTTGGAGACAGGTAGGTTTGCAACCACTTTTATATATTGCTTACATCATACACTGAATTATATTAAAATGAACACATGCACAAAAACACAAATGTGGTTGACAAAAAACACAACACGCGTGACAGAGTAAATATAAAGAAAGCAACAAACAAAACGTATACCAAAATATCTTAGGGAGATATTCGTTTAGGGAAATCAGGACAAGACAAATCAGGACAAATTTACTCTGAACTTCTATAGAGTAACTTCTTGATTCTTTGTTTCCTCTTGTTTGAAATCTATGATAATTTCAACTTTAGGCAAAAAAAAAATGTACTCTAATTATGATTATTCACAAGCATTTAGTCCAGTGAGTCATTGACTCACAAACTGATTCTTAACTCAAACTTTCAAAAAACGTTTTGTTTCATACATTCTACAAACATTACTCATGTATATTATTTGCCGACATATTTTGTCAAACTCAGTGTCCACAGCCCTCCAAGGCCAAAGTTGAAGTTTTAAGTATTGTGAGTCATTTTTTCTTTGGCATAAATCAGCCATAAAGTTACAAGTTTCTGCTGGTCCCATATGGCATTGCTCATTAGCTCTTACTTAATTGTGGGGTTTTAAAGGAGGCCATTTTGTCTTTAGTCCAAAATTACTAAAATGTGCTCAAATTATCATTCTTGTACAGATCTTTCTCTATAGAACCACATTCTGTTCTAAGGCACAATTCAGCTGAAAGAAATGACAAACGCTTTTTTTGCAAAGAGATCTAAAGCTGATAAATATAATCACAGGTAGAGACAAAAGTTCTCGTTCCTTTGTACTGTCTTCGTTGAGGGCTACTGAAAGACGTAAACAGACACCGGTAACAAACGAAATGACGAGAACACAAACTTAAAACAAAACGATATACACAAAAGCGCTTAGTGAAATTGATCAAATTACAGATTGTATCGCCTCGGACAATATGGGGGTTTCTTTTGTCGCTGTTCATTTTTCAACAAACAATCATGTTGCGTATAATGACACGGTTTTAAACTGCGCTATTGAATTCGCGTATGGTTTGTAAATTCCTCACACAGAAATCCTTGTGCCGTTTCGTACTCCAGTGATTTTTATGCTTTGTTAGACCATTCTCTGATTATTTGGAAAGATTGCCAAAAAAGTTAAAAAAGTGAAATGGAAAGCACAATACGTACTCTCTTGTCTAAGCAAAACATTCGATCCCATAAATGATAAATCTGAAAAAAGATGAATAACAAAAACTGGTCATAAACGGCAAAGAAAAATGGTAAGCTAAAAACATACTAAGGTTGCTATGGTTACATTTCGGGCTGTATCGGCTCGTTGACCCTGGTCTCTTCTTCTGCAAATACAAGCTTTTGTAATGGAACCCAGGGTTTTGTTTTATGGTCGTAAAAAGAGAATTACAGCATCGAGTAAAAAAAGCAAACTGGATCTTTCATTGCCCTCTGTTGGTTTTTACTACACGTGTTACCATAATCTGTTTATGACACAACAATCTTTTTTCCATAAATACTTAAGTTGGCTTCAAAGCATGTTGACTTTAAGGGAGGTTCGACAAAGGATTTGGAGCCCGTTTAAATAAAATAGTCCATACTCAGTGAACTTGCAATCTACATCAATCGTGAAAGTATTTAGTTTTGTCTTGAATAAATGGTTAAATTGTCAAATGAACATTCTGTATTAATCGAATAGTACAAGAAACCGTGACTATAAGTGAGAACTAATCTAATACTTATTGGTGAATTCTGAAATGTTTTGATTGTACTTGTTTACGATTTTCTATGTTGGTCATATTGTCACTTCATATTTTCAGTTTTAAATGGTATATTAGTGTAATGCCGGCGATCGAAATATTTAATGGGATTACTAACTACGAATGTTTTGCTTTCTTGTGGACAAATCCTTTCTTTGCAAAGCAACTCTTTCATCAAATTACCCGGTAGGAAATGCCTTGAAAAGACGCACGGAAACAGAAAGTGTTTACGTTTATTTTGAATACATTTAGAGATTAAAGCACGAATAGCCTTTCAATTGACTGCCTGTCAATTTGTACAGCGACTACTTAAACATACAAAACTATTGAGGACTCGAGGGCGGTAGACCAAACTTCCAACAATGTCGGCAGTCAGGGGACTGTGAAATAGATGTTTACTTACATCATTTGCTATTGTGACTTTTAAAGGAGAATTGACACAACTTTCGGTAACATGGAGTTAATTTAGAAGGTTTCGAGTTTCATGCATACCAAATAGTGCTATTTGACAATGTTCTGCTGTTTTATTTTTTATGATAGAGGAATGTCTATATGGTTTATTATCAAGATAAAACACTGATTACAACTGAAATAGCATATTTAAGTATCTTTCTATTTGATATTTGTAGGCAGACTTATTTTGGTTAAATGTCAAAAGACCCTATCTCTCACTCCACTCCAAAAGGAAAGGAGAGACCCGTTTCCTTTATGGAGATAATATCATTGATGAAAAAATGAAATGCCACTTATCTACCGGTAGTTTTAATTGCACGTTTTTATTTCACGTCGATATCTAAATCTATATATAAAGATAAAACCATTTTGCATTTAAATCCGGTTGACAGTTCTGTGTGCTCTTTATCCGAGTGCTGAGGTGAGGTGTGTTCGGGTCAGTGTACGGGACTGGGGCACAACCTCGGCACGCCGGGTCGGGAAGTCAGTTGGTTTATCAGAAAATGCTTACAAATGGGATTATGATATACTAAGCCTATACTTCTAAGGCGTAGTTAGGACTTCTTCGTGGATTGAGTGAAATTGAAAATATCTTTTTCGGCTGGTTAGTCTTATTTGAACATTGTCTCACAAAATAGCGACTGAACAATGAGTTTTGTTTACATAATTGTGGTAGAATTATCGAAATTGCCTTTTCCTTGTTTTCATTATTCATATTGTATTTCTTGTGGTCGATCTTTATGGTTTTAGTACCTGATTCAGCCAGTTATATGAAATGCAAGAATTTTATCAGTAGGTTTTTTATGTGTCATCATATACAAGTAACTACTGTATGTATTGAGTCCATCCACCCACCGCGGTTGATTTCCCCCAAAAGTACAGTTCACGCTGGGTACATCTGTGCAAATTGTGTAGAATAAGGCGAAATTATTGATTTTCGCCCAAAATCCATCACGGTGTTCGGGTGTAGTAACACTATATGGGCCGTGCCCGTGTACAGGTACTACCACCCGGTTCATTACCACCGACAGCCCACGAACAGTAGCACCCTCTTAGCCCATTTCTATATACCGGTACCATTATTTAACATCAGCCGGTAACTTATGTGTAATGCGTACAACGGATGGTTTGAGTAAACGAAATAGCTATAGTTGTCCAAAAAAAGCAACTAATCTCATCCTTTTTAATGGACATTGTACTTCGCTTTTGTGTTTGTAAGAATATTTAAATGGCATTTCTTTCCTTCCTCATGATAAGACGTTTCAGTAAATTATAGTGTATTGTGTTTGAATAGTTTCAAGTCTTCATGAGGACCCTTAAATTGCAATTTTATATCTAACAAAGGAGATCTTAGGACACGTATTTACCTTGTAGGTAAACTATTCGCACATCGTTTGATCGTATTTATAAAGCCAAAATTACAAAATTAACATCCAGATATTTATCATAATTTGTATGAAAGTAAAAACAGTGTAACTCACAAAATTTACTGAAACGGCAAACGATATTGATGGTGAAATTAACATAAACGTCAACCTTTAAATGCCTCAGTAGTTATGGGGGGGGGGGTGAAATAGGGGAGTCATTTTACGCATCGTATGATTTAAATCAACTTTTTCTCACGCAATTCAATTTAAGACTATTGAAACTCTAAGTATGTCTGCAACTGTATGGTGTATGCCAAGTGTAAATCTATATATCAATGTCAAATATGTGTTCAACATGACTTCACTGTCCATTAATAAATCCCAACAACTTTCCTCATAACATTGATTTACTATGTACATTGTATATTAATGGCGCGAAGATTTGTGGAAAATAATGACCCGTAGATAAGAATTGATTGTCTTGTGAAGGAACAAAAAAAAACCGTAGATTCGAATTTACTGTTTTGTGAGAATACAGTTTTAAAGCAATAACATATATTCATAGGAGTTCATGCTTCTTGACTTTTTATCTGATGATAGAGCGTCTCATGTTTGCATGTTTAAGCCATTTGCTTTCTAGTGACAAGCACATTTACACAGCATATTGTTCGCTTATTTTATTTCATCCTACTTCCTGCGGGCATTGTTTTAATGTCTTCAATATACGGATGACTCGGTTGTGTTCGTTGTTCCCGAAGAATCGTCCCAGTGATATATCGTCCTTGGATGAATATCATCGCCATATTCTCTCCCCACCCTTCCACCGTCACAGTGGCTGAAGGGCTTTTTCGTTTTGCAGCTGACTTTGATTGATTGGTATCAAATATACAGCGAAACATTCTTTTCGTCAGTCGTACTAAGTACAATTTACCTCTTAGGGACATAAATATTGAGACAAAACCTGTGCCCAAGGCTATTTCAAGTTTTTCTGATTCACTAATCAGCTTCTCCATTCGTATCTGGTATATCTGTGTTGTTACATAAAGCTCGAGAGAAATACCTTAGGTTGAATTCAACATTATAAGCTACTTTTGTCATCATGCTCTATGAATTTCAGCTTTTTTATTTTATTTGACATACTACAAATTTATAATTGTTTCCCGGTGATATCCTTTTGCATTTATTTGACAGCAATGTAACTGATATAAAGGCCATTGATGTAATGTTTTACGATGATATAGATTTTCCCCGGTCATGTCGCCTTGACTAACACGTTTTGTATAATTTCTGTTTTGAATATTCATACATACACAGAAACAAGTAATGTCCCCCCCCCCCTCACACACACACAACTTGTAAGTAAAGTTGTAAACAGACTTTCTTTATTGCTGTCCGCGTATGAATACATTGGCCATGAAACTGACAGTGTCAACCATCTGCTGTCAGTCAACAGGAACTTCAAACACAGGGACCTCTGTGTTACACTGTCGGGCGCGGTCCGAGAATGTGTCAACTGATTTTGCTACTTCATGCATGCTGTATCTTTCGTGTTTGCTAAAAGTATTGAGGAAATAATGAAGATGAAAATA
>CM037788.1:54975615-55025615 GCA_021229015.1 Solen grandis
CAGAGTTAAGGCTTGCTGAAAAAGGGCAACAGTTAACTGGCGGATGCCATTACTCTGGACCTATAGCATGTTTGCACTGTGCAATTCAGAAGGTCAAATCCCTCATATCAGACAGAAACGTCATTGTTGTTTTAAGCATGAGAATTTATGTCAAGATTTTTCTTATTGTTTCACTTAATTGTGCAATTTGGTTGTGTATTCGAACAAGAGTGATACATTTCCACTTGATTGATTGTCTAATTATGCTTACTACTCAATCAAACACAAGTTAATGTATTTGATAACTGCACCATTGACACTCTGTTATCTACAGTAATTAAACACTTACCGCATTTAGAAACTTTTTAAATTGCTTCTATATGACTATGTATACATGGATAGAAAGATGCCGAGGTACTTCTCTTGATGAAAGAGAGGTTCGATTCAGGGTGTGACTCGATAAATAAAATACTAACGTTTGTTGTAGTTTAAACGATTGATTGTTTAACAGTTGAAGCTGAAACAATTCCATAATTCCAAGCAAATGTTACGCTGGCAAATATATTGACACAGTGCTCAATGCAGATACAAGAATCCACTGACTTGGAGTTATAGGCTATTTTGCTCTTAAGTCTGTAAAGGCTTGCATTTACCATAAAATTCCTACAATCACTCGATGGACCATGATCACAATTTAATGATGGCTGGATTACATTAAACCAAACTTGATAATATCAGCGACAGTAATTTCAATGACTACAAACAATTTTGTCGAATCAAAAATCGGGGGCGACCCAGTCTTTTTATGTGTCCACTGTCGCACAGTTGGGTATCCATGTTGACAATGGCGGCCTATGGTCAGTGTTTAATTTTCTTGTCATTGGTTGATTTTCTCTCAAACTAACATTACTTAGTGGCAAAGGACAGTATGTTTCTCATTTGTCACATCACTTTGGTTTATAAAGTGGCACAAACTGATGGCGTTGGTTTTCAAAGTTCCAGTTATAGTATTGGCTTGGTTTACATGTTAGTTGACAAGGCTGGGTGTCGGGTTCCCGGACAGGTTGTTATGGTGACAGTTCTCTGACAGCCTCTGTATGACCAAGACGGGGTGGACAGCTTGTTCCAAAGGATCACCATGACAACAGTAAATGGCAACAATTGTGACTGATATAAATGAATATATTTTCAAAGCGTCGAAAACAGTCTCTGAAACAAGATAAGAGATATATGTAGTGCCAATTGAAAAAAAAATGTAATTAAGTGAATCCCTCTACTGATTAATTCAAATTTTTAAAAAAGAACCTAGTTGCTTTATGCAATTGTTCTCTTGAAACACTGACCTTTTCCTGCTATTTCAAATTCACTCCCCACTCAGCTAGCAACCACACATTTGCTAGCACAGGTATTCTTTTTTTTACAAATTTTTGTATTGTTTTAACACGTTTTGTACGGTAAAAATCGCTTAAGTAAGAAAGCCTCTTGTGTCTTTTTCTCTTATCATATATCAGTGTCTTTTATACCGACCGCACAATGCCTAAATACCAATCTATGTTAGCTGAAATCAAGCAGCACAACCTTGGTGAAGTTTGAGGACGTTCTTATAATAATGTATATCATCTTCTCGGCCCTAATGTCCTTACTTCAAAAGCTGTTGACAGGTTTCGTTGTTTGAATGATACTTGATTGACATTTTATTGTCTTAAAACGTACAATACTGACTACTTTATCAACCTAGATGACAATAGAGGGGTTATTTGTTTTCAGCTCCGTCCTTGTTCACACTTATTATTTCTTTCATAGACAAGATCTTTCAGGACGGGCGAGGGACCATTGATCTTGGATAGTAGTATGCTGTGTTAATCTTCTATCTCACGGACTTTATGGCACTGTTTTCCAATCTCGACTGACCCCTATTCAAAACGTCACGTTTCGGCCGTAAAACCTCGACAAGTCTTGGTGTTCATGTACAATACATGGTTATGTGTATGCATATATCCTATGACAGCGACTGTGTATTCGTCATGATGATTAGCGGTCATATCGTCGACTGTATCGTAAATTTCAACGCTAATATACAATAATTTATTCATGACCTGACCCATTGTTTTACCACCGAATCTGCTATTATGCAGAACCAAGGTGTTGAGGGCGTAATATTCACACGTCGGGCCTTGCCAAAGGGGTCACCGGGTTGCAGTAAGCCAATATGGTATCTGGTTTTGTCAACTGAAGCCTCGGGTACTTCTGCCTGATTGTCGAAAGAATCTGTCCCTCATATCTACAGATTGTTTACAAGATCACTGTAAGCAAATGATAAGATCTGAAGACGAATGACGACTGCACGCATTGTCTATTTGAAGTCATTTGCATGGTCCGTCTATTCCTTTTGACAGCAAGGAACTGCGCCGCTGAATGTTTATGTTTTGGAATGTACACCAACAAGTGTTGTACATAAGTATACATACGTATGGGACCAGATCTCAAGATATACCTTGCTTATTTCATATCATTTACAATGAGTATAAGCTTTTTTTGGTTATTTGCTTATTTTCTACCTCTCATGCGTGTTTGTGATTTTCAAAGTAATGCACGTATACATGTTACGTCTACAGGCTATTTTGAAAGCATTAATTACAGTATCTTGGCTTAGCATGTATTTGTCTTTGGGACGCATTTGTTCCTCGCAATTTTCTTCTTCCTTTAAGGAAACTATTAAAAACAATGGCCAATAATATATACTTATAAACTCTTGAATATAATTCATTAGGATGAGAAGAAATATATTCGGATATTTTTTCTCTTTTCTCACGTTAAACTGTGGAGCGTGTTATCTTCAAATAATATATACACCCAACCTTGGGGCAGGCTGTCAACAGTTGTATATGCACGACTGCTTTTGAGTAGGACGATATATCCAGTAATATTCACAGTTTCCAAAACCATTCTTCTATTTTTTCATTTAACAAATAATAAATCAATTGTATATTGTCTGTTAATATTTTAGGGATTTTGTCTTTTCTTCTTTCTTTCTTTTTATTTATTTATTTTTTTTATTTATTTATTTAATACGTGAAGGAAACAATAGTCGCAAGTTTGTTCCATCTTTTTGTAAGGTTTAGGACACGTTTAAGGGAATATGTTTCTACCTTGATAAACAAAACTTAAGCACACACGTGTATCCCGGATACGGTGGCATTCGGACAGCATCGACATTTTCCGGATGCGAAAAACTTCGGAGATTGCCGAAAAATTACTAATATGCTGTACGGAGATTTTCAGATTTTTAAAGCTCTAAGTTGGTCAATCAGAAAACCAGTGTAGCTGATACAGGGTATGTTTGCATGGCCATCATCTTATCTGTTGGTTAAATGCCATGCGTTGTCGTATTTCCTCGTTTTACTTCAGCTTCGAATAAAATGTGCATTTTCGTTATTTCCATTTTCGATATGAAACTTAAACAGTATTGACAGAATTGTACACAACTTCAGAATATCTTTCTGTTGGCATTCTTTTGCACAAAGGATCAACTCAGAGAAATGTAAATCAAACAGGATATAAAATGGGTTTTCCATTTACAGTATAATCAAAGACTTATGAATTAATGAAACTGATGACTTTTTCACAGGATCAAAGCTCCAGTAAATTTGACAAAATATGTCGATTTACTGAAAGCAAATAAGGCTATTGTTACGGCACACGGGGAAATCGGAAGGATTTCTTACACCATTGTTTGGCTTGTTATTGTATCGAATACTGGGTCTGTAATTATAGTGGAAAATGAACTTCACTTAGTCACGTGATTGAGACTCTCAAGTACTGGAACAGAGACGAGGAAAATGAGAAAGAATCACTTTTAATAGACGGTATCGTGGTCAGATTGCGTGTCCAACATCGGGCCGTGACAAGTCAGTCAACTTTTTTTTTTACATGGCGTTCCCCGCATCGCACACCTTGGTTTATTAACGTCTTTCACATATCGATCGCTACCATACTGATATTGTACTGCCGATAATGAATCCTGTGTTGACAAAACAACCAGAAAAAACACTAATTAAAGTTGTTGTAATGAAAATGAATGATGATAAAATAGAACGTATCTGATGAGAACGTTTCTTTTTCTTGCGGTTTTCAAATCTGCTGTTTCAATTTGTTCATCTACTACTACAATAAGTACTTTTAGTGTATTTACTACCTTTTTCTAAACTACTGATTCTTCTTTTAATATTTCTGTTTCTACTACTATCGCGTGTTTAATATTCGAACTTCCAAATTAAAGTAAGATATCCCAGAAAGATTGTTACGAAACTATGAATTCAAGATGTCATACACATGTATTGTTTGAAGAATATTTTATACCTAACACTTCACCATGAAAAAAAGTTATTTCCTTGACCGAGAACTAGATCTAGGTTTACAGGAGGACCAATCTGTTGAGTATGGAGTCCGGCAGTGTCAAGAAATGTCTGTCATCTTACACAGACTTATTGTTGACGGTAAGTACCGATGATCACCTTATGTCGATATCTATTAGTAGTTTGACGGAGGCTTTGTCATGCAATCATTCATGCAATGTTCTGTTTATGTTGTATTACATTGTCCTAGCTCTGTTTCATATTTAATTGCTTAGTGATGTCATTATATTAAACCGGGTGTAACGAAACGAAGCAGGGGTGGGTTGAAAACATATTGAAACCCTTTCAGTCTAGTTAAATGTGAATTAGGTATACATATAAAGCTTGCATGGTCTGTTACCTATCCAATTATACATTTATGATTTTACAAACTGTAGATACTAATTCATGTATAATGCATCCTGTTAAAGTGATGTTGATAAGAAGAAAAATGCTTTCGAGCATGATTTGTTCGTGGTTTTGTGATCGCAATAAACTGCCTGAAGCTTATCTTCAGTAAGTGTACATTTCATTTCTGACCCACTTATATTTATATATATGTAAGCAATTGCATGCAGATATATTTTGGGATCTCAAAAATGGTATAAACAAAATACTTCTACTGCATTACTAGCTTGATATTGAGATTCTCTTCCATTTACGTGGGAGGGGTGGGGGTTGGGGGTAGGGATAGGACTTCTCATTACCAATAACTTAATCTAAATTGGTTTTAAAAAACATCATACAGAAAGTGTTGATATTTTTTCCAGATCCGTATAAGTAATTATGAAGAAAAATAACTGGTTAACAATAAGAATCTTAAAGGAATTAACAGTTTCTTGTGTTTTTGTACAGACATGCATGGTTAACAATAAGATACTTAAAGGAATTAACAGTTGCTTGAATCTGTCTAATCAGATGCCTATTTATGTCAGTTTTCGTCTTTCATTGGAAATATCAGAAAAACATTTGGCATATTTTAGATTTGGCTATATCTAACTAAATAGATCTTATTATTTACGTTATACCAGTTATACTATGTAGTTTTATTTAGGATTTTTTTTTCAAATTATTGACTTGCAGTTACATGTCTGTAAAAGGAGAAGAAGAAAAAAAACGTTACAGGAAGGTCATTTTAATAAATTACTCCAATTCTTATTTAAATGACAGAATGGTTTACTATTGTTAATGTTACCTTGTTTTGGCCTATCCGGTAAACAGGAATTCAGGAATTCTTTCCTGATGCATTATTTTCCTTTTTCAGGCATTACAACAAAAGCGTTTCATGTCTGTGATTCAAAAACCCATAGATCTACCCCTGCTTCAAAGCAATAAATTACACACTGATTTCCGCGTTTCAGATGGCTACTTTTTTAAGTTTTCAATATCGAAAAATGTAGCGCAAACATACTTGAAAGATTAATGTAAATACCATAGATGGGGAAGTAAATGGGACTCGTTTACTTGGGCGTTGGTTTCATCATGACATTTGAAAAAGCGCTGTACTTTTTGACACGCTCTGTGGCTTTGTTTAATGATCCGCTCGTGCGTGGAAAATGGTCATTATACAGCGAATATTTTGTGTGAAATCAAGAAGATTCAATTTGAATGAAAATGTACACGGACAAACTTGTTTTGAACTGTAATTTCACATCTGATTTGGTCACTCTTTCTACTGGAATTAATTCGAATAACAGGAAAAAAGATAAGAAATTTAATGAGATGGAAAATATGATTTGCCATACTATATTGAAATTTGTAGGTTTTAAACCCTGTAGTTTTGTACATAAATATATATTTATCATATCCTATCTTTTAACCTTTTTTTTTTCATCCAGGTCATGTATTTGGCGACCCGGATGTAGTACATGAAAGGCTTGAACCCGGCATATGGTAATTATAAGTCTCCCTCTTTCTCTGTCCTTATTCCCAGGGCTAGTGCTACATGAACTCTATTAAAAATGTTCATTTTCTAAGTGGCTTCCGTTATTCGTGATTTCCCAACGAATTACAAAGGTATCTTGTTAAAAATGTACAGAAGTTTAATTAACATTCATCATTTCTCCCTTCATGCAGTTACATAACAAGTAATTAAATTGGCCCTAATGAATCGTTTAAAGGTTTTTAGATGTTATTAAAATGTGCAATTAATCATATTAATTGAAACAATGTAACATCAGAAGTAACAATCTCACAACAGTGGTCTTACTGACACGTGTTTTATTTGTTGATCAACTACTGCAATACACAAAAGTCTAATTTTTACACTTTGAATTGCCCCATTCCAACCCCATCTTTTATATGAGTGTGAATATTTTTATGTGTATCCCTCTGCATGTTGTAATTTTAGAAGGAATAGAAGACGTGAACATATTTAATATAAATATACTGATTTGATCGCTAGATCAGTCTTGAGTGAGGAAGCCCTCAAGCTGGCTTGCGGTAGGTCGGTGGTTCTACCCGGATGCCTCAGTGCATTCGAGGTCTTCCTCCACATGTAATTAGCTGGATGTCTCTATATGACTGGAATACTGTTGCAGCGACGGTAAACTCAAAACATCAATCAATCAATCAATCAATCCATCAGTTTTGAATAAAACATAAAACGGTAAAATATAGAAGTGTGGCTTATTAATCAGAATATTTCTGTATAACATATATACTCACATACACTCATATGTATGTTTGTGTTTGCTATCTTCCGCAATGGAACCTCGTTGATAAAGATTAAATAGAGGTACCCGTAAAGTATTTATGCACAAGTTGGCATGACTGCGTGTCATGATACTGCAGTAGAGGTGGCAATGGTTGTCAGGAGGATGTATAGGACGGAAACCACACTTTACATGTCTCTGTAGTCACCAGTACATCCCACGTAAAGTAATACAATCACCTTTTTTTATTACTGGTTTTATCAAAATTGTCGCCGACATCTGAATGTCGATCAATACTGTGTATTTTCGTGTTGCCAGGATTCGCTGAATGAATCGTTCTGCGCATGTCAGTTTATGACGCCATATGTACAATGCGACATCCGTATAGCTGATGGTGTTTTTCATTTATGCAATGTTTGGTATTAATGAGTTGTATGATTGCATGGTGTAAATATTTTGATATGATGAGCTTTCAATAGAAACTGAGTAAATACTTAAAAAATATAATCGCATGAACAAAGAACTGATTAATCTTAGATTGCTGCACATGTAGGTCTAGATTGGAAAACGGTTTGGAGAAATATAAAACAATTTAATCAATTGCCAAAGATTATGCTTGTAATGACAACTAGTTTTCTACTGTGATCCTTTGGAGATGGAACTAAGTTATATTTTCTCTCGTTTACAGCAGCAAAAGTGATGTTGTTGATGACGAGACTGTTGTCCGAGCTCGCGGGTTGCCATGGCAGTCATCGGACCAAGACATTGCGAGATTTTTCAAAGGTTTAAATATCGCAAAGTAAGTAACTGTAATAGTCAAATCTACTGGAAACTAAACAGAATTTGATGTTGTCATATTGTCTGACATGTGACTGAGTAGGCCTGCAGTAGTTAATGCTGGCACAATGTACACATTTTGGAGAGAAGTAGACGTAATACAGAACACTCATAGATTGACTATTTTCAGTTAGATATGATAGTATTTTGTAAATGATAGTGATAATGAACAGCTACACTGACAAGCTTCTTTTTAACAATCAGTGTTTTCACTAACAAACAAGTCCACCATTCTGAAGGGCCCTATATAACTCAAATGTTTAACCGTTACAGAGGAGGCGTGGCACTATGCCTAAGTCCCCAGGGTAGGAGGAACGGGGAAGCTCTAGTCCGGTTTGAGGATCAGGAGATGCGAGACCTGGCCATCAAACGTCACAAACACCATATCGGGCAGCGGTACATCGAAGTGTATAAGGCTACGGGTAAAGACTTCGTCAACGTTGCAGGGGGTAAGTTATTAACCAACGGTTATTAATTTTTGTCTTGGTGAAACGACCTTCTGAAAAAGAAACCACTTTTCATTGACCAGTGATTTTGTGTTTTTATTCTGCAATTCTTTGATTTCCATTTCAAAAGCATGACAATTAATTGTGTTTTTAAAAAAGAGTCCCATTTTCTTAATTCACTAAATACGATATTCAAGATCGTTAATGTCTGTCTGCAATATATATTTTTAAATGTGTTCTACAGGGAGCAACTCCGAAGCCCAAGCATTCCTGTCTCGAGGGGGAGAAGTCATTATTCGTATGAGAGGTCTCCCTTTTACAGCCACCACACAACAAGTGGTAAGTCTTTCAGTAGCTTGAATCTAAAATATAAATGTTTAACAAGGGAGGTAACTATCGTATACTGAAATTTACGCCTTACATTACTTTTACCGTTTACCACCCTGTGTTACACTGAGCTTTTGTATTGATCGTTTTTTTTCTCACTCGTGGTCAAACAATTTTAATTCAGAATTTTTATCGTAAGAATGTATATATATAGCTGTGACATCAAGACGAAACAGTTATTAAGACTATCAGCTGATATAACTGTATAGTACATATCAAGCGACCATGTATATATACAATAGTTTCACCTATTGTGAAAGCATTCATTGGTGTGAAGAGGAAATCATTAATGCAGTTTTATCCCACTGAAGATATTTCCCCCAAAAGAGCCTGTATATGAAATGATAATCTTGTATTTATGCCAATTTATCAAAACCAGCATGACAGTTGATTGTTTATTCATCTTAAATTAGGCATACAAAAAACAAAAATAACCAGTTTAGGTTTTAGTGATAAAGAGAAAACACAGTCTTAATTTGTAGACACACATGCCTTTTATGACAGGTTATATTGGGGTATGAGGCATATGAATGATCAAATTGCACTGTTGAATTTCAGCCGGTTGGAAACTGTAAAATCAGAGTTTCATAATCACCAATGATAAGACAAACTAAATGCTAACTCTAAAAGCAAGGTAAGTTCAGGGAAGGCTTACTATGTCTAGGTTACGGTGAGCGGACGTGTGTTAGGGTATACGGAGTCTAGTGTTTTGGTCGCCATATTGGATATGGTAATGAGGTGATAGAAAGTCAGCCAATCGTTTCAGGAGAATAAGGTGGTGTAGGGATATCTGTGAAGAAATGCCTCGGGCTATGAATGGTTGGTTCATCTGGTTAGAGCATACTTTACGTCATTCGGGAAGGATCTTTGATATTTATTTACTATTTCAGTAACCACATCTAGGGTATTTCCACAATGGCCGATAACCCACCACAGAGGCTTTCCCATTAGAATGAGTTTCTCCCCCTATTTACCTTCTCGTCTATAACAGTCACCTTAATAATATTTATGTTTATTTGGTAACGGGTATATTCATAACTGAGCAGTACCAGTGAAATTGGAATCGTGTTACGTGACGTAAACATCTCAATGACCTACTTACAATGTGCATGGAAGTGCCGCAAGATGGCGGCGGAGGGTGACGGTTTCCTCTGTATGACGGGCAACCGGAAGTATGCCTCTCATATTTTATATGCACAGCATATCTGGTTCAAATATGGTGCTTAACATTAACACTCTGTTTAGAACAGTGCCCATTTATGATTGGTAGATTAGAGCGTGGCAGCCTTGCCAAATTGTACTTATTGTTGTGGAATGGCAGTATTTCAGTGTTCATGTTTGGAAAGAAAAAGGTAGATAACTCTTAGTGTCTCACCAAGAAAACTGTTTTAAAAATAGTGTAAATGTAAACTTTTTTTTATATGTTCAAGGAATATATCCTTTCTTTTAGACAACAACCAATTTGTAACAGAATGCTGATTTTATTTAATGCATAGTTTACTTTTCATAATTTGTACATATTGATTTTTATTCTAACATGTATCCCTTTAGATATTTATTTCAGCTGATATTTAATCAAATATTGAATATTAGAGCACTGTTTAATAGGCATGTTGCAAACAGAGTACTGGTGTATAAAGAAAGGGGTGTTTTTGCAAATATTGTAGCAGGCGTGTTGCAAAAGAGGCGTGTTTTAAAAGATTTGAGCAGGCGTGTTGCAGTGCGTGTATGTTTGAAAGTTTGGTCTAGGGCATTCTGCAAGATATGTTCAGCAATCGTCATTTTCATCAAAAATTGTGTCTTCTTCATTAGCCCCTCTCTTGTTCTGTCACTGCCTCTTCGTGTAAGCATCTTCGCCATAACATAATAGTTGCTAGGCTACATTTAACCCCTTCTGTGACGATCGGAGCACTTCGGCAATGACTCGTACCTACGTAAACGACCGAAGTGTTCCGATTGCCCTCCGTGAATGGACATTTTCCCTGCTGAGGTAATTGCTTGATTCTGATACATATTAGCCAGAGAACTATACTGAAGGTGGGAATGGTATTTGGTCTCACAGACTTCCGGTCATGCACGAACATATTATACATGCTCCATATTTCGGGCGAAATTTATTTTTGTTTAGTTTTTAAGATTAAATAAAATATGTTTTTATTTTCTTATTTTATCGTTCATTTTTTTGTATGAATTTCTTTACAGAACATCGCATCTACGATATGGAAATTTATTGAAATTATTCTGATAATTTTATATACATGTACATTTTTTCATTAGTGCTCGAATTAAGTCTTTAGTAACGTATCACATAGGAGAAATTCATCTTAACCATATATGCAAAGTTTGACAGAATTCAACATCTGGAAAGAAAGAATGCGTTGTTTATACACTACACCTGCTTCATCATTCAAACTAATGGGGGAGTCTCTTTCACAACTTTCCTTACAGCTTTTACTTGGATTGCATGGAGATCCATACTCTCTCCCATTGTCTAATTGTCCATGGTTGTTGTCTTGGCTTGCAGCTCGAGTTCTTTGCACGTGACCCTAACCCTTGCGATGTTTTGGACGGGGAGGAGGGGATACTGTTTGTCCACTATCCAGATGGCCGCTCGACCGGTGACGCTTTTGTGTTAATGGGCACGGAGGAGGAAGCCGACAAGGCATTGAAAAAGCACAGGGACATCATGGGCACTCGATATATAGAGCTTTTTAAGTCGACAACGGCAGAAGTGCAACAGGTAGCGGTTCTATTAAGCTTGCTTTAGTTTGTCAAGGAGTGGGGAAAAACCTGCGTGCTACTATTATTATTATTATATAAGTCCATTGGGTCTTGGAGCTGTATTTGTAAAATGTCAGCTTACGGTCTTTTATCTTAACTAATATTTACTCTGGTGTAAACTTAATGTAAATGAGTTAAATATACATAAATTAGGCAATATAAATATCAGTAACATTTAATATTCTTTATTTCATTATTACCTGTCCAAACATTTTATCCTAATATCAAGAAAAATTTAAGGTACCGAATAGTGTTTGATATCAATGCATTTCTAAATTGGAAAAAAGTTTATATAGTTTTAAGTGTAGATATTCATTACGAAAACATTTCGGAAAAAAGAGAGTCTTATTTGCATTGCATTTACAGGTTCTTAACAGAAGCATGGACCCGCGCAACCCGGAGCCACAGGAGAACCAAGTCGCATTACCTCCCCTTATTGCCCAGTTGCCACCCCAAACGGCGCTGCCGTACATCCCGCAAAGTATCATTACTAGCGGGACAAGACGAGACTGTATTCGCATGAGAAACTTGCCAACCGGTGCACAAGTCACCGACATATTATCTTTCCTGGGGGAGTTCTCCCAGTTTATTGTATACCAGGGTGTTCACATGGTTTATAGTGCTCAGGTAAGTTATCTAAGCTTCAGATTTTAGTCACAAATATAAAACAACTTAAAATTAAGCACACTATTTATATTTTACATGCATCACAATCAGTCTGATTTAAATTCATTCACCTCTAAGGATTTATTGAGAAAAATATCAAGGCATTAAACGTTGTGTTTCATTGTTTAATTTCATTGTAGCACATTATTTTGAGTTTTTGATTTCATGAATAAATTTATACTTAAACAGGGAGAGCCTTCAGGGGAAGCGTTCATACAGATGAGCACAGATGAAGCCGCGCAGTTGACCGCCATTAACCGACACAGACGACAAATCTATTATGCCGGGAAAAAGCGCGTGATCGAGGTCATCCAGTGCTCGGGAGAAGATATGAACCTCGTTCTGACACATGGAATTACTTCCCCTACCCTGTCTCCTGTTACTCCAATTGCCCACCAGGCCGCGATGCCCACAATTACACATCACACGCCACAGATCATACAACGTCAGATTATCTCTCCAGGTAAGATCGTGTGTCCAAAATATAATATTAAATATATATCTCAGCAGACTGGTAAAAGATAATAAATTGCAAAATTTTGAGCGAAAAGGCATATATACAGTACTTGATAATTAAAAAAACTACCATGAAAACAAAATGTACTGGTATGGCTGTATTTTATAGGACTTATATGAAAAATTAAAGGGTTGGTCAGCACAATTACAGGATAATTTTGTGCCATATCATGACACTGCAGAGGGGTTGCCTCAATTACTTCCAGATCCTATTCCTACTCTAATTCTCAACAACAAAAATTAATAAAATATTCATATATTAACGTGTACAAAACAACAGTATACATTCGAAAGGTCATGATATAACAAAACTTAACGCATTATGTCTGACCTTATATATTTCAGGAGCGACCTTGTTGCCATCCCTGCAAGCTGCCGCCACCAGCAACCATCTTGCCACGTCCTTCAGCTCTGCCTTGCCCATTACCCATCTACCCCAGCAGCTGGCCACCGCTCAGTACCCACAGCCCTTCACACAGGTTGCTGCTGCAGCCCCGCGACCTTCGATGTTCCCGCAGATCATATACTGGTACCCGACTCCACCTGTTTCTCCACAGACTTACTTCACTACGAACCCGGGACCATCCATGGTCGTTATGCGTGGACTTCCTTTTAATACCTCCTTACAAGATATACTAAATTTCTTTCACGGATTTCCCGAGGTACGTCCTCAGACAGATTATTTCCCTAAACTTGGTTGTGGTCCACAAGATTGTGAAGGCTGTTTATTTGAATTTCAGTGTAAACAACCGATGTTTACTTACATTTCATCAGAAAGAATTATTTTGCATTTTTTTATATAAGAACACCCTTCATTCCCTTGGCATTTTGCAACAGTGAATGAACAACAAGTATTTGATTATAGAAATGTTTGTATACTAAAATGGAAATTTGGTGAAAGTCTTTGGGTTTCAGCTACCCGAGACTCATTTGTTCTTATGAAATTTTAAGACAACAAAATTGTATCCCCATCTAATATGAAGATATTTGAGGTTTAGGAAGCAGGTTTCCATGGCGACCGTGGAGGGACCAGGAGGTATCGTAAGGGGAGCACAATATTTCGTGTATATACTTACTAACAGGATGTGTTTTACGTCTCTCTTCACAATATAACAATGTCTACGTCCCTTTTCTTCTTAGCAGTAATTGGGTCAAAAAATATATATGGTATCTTAAACAACTTACTTCAAACAAAAGGCGCTTTTGTGTCTGACTTCAAACAAAAGGCGCTTTTGTGTCTGACTTCAAACATAAGGCGCTTTCTTGTCTGTTGCTAATATATTCCATTCTAAACCATATATTCTTTTTGACCTTTTCACTTAAGCTCCTATGTATAGTTCAAACAAGTATGTGTGCAGTTTTGTACCAGAATGTATATTGCTTGATGTTACTGATTTAAATAACGGCCCTTCATCATTCTGCATGTTGCTTGAACCCGTGTTAACTGAGTTTCTAAATGGGCAAAATCAGTAACCCAGTCATGTTTTTGTTCATGGCAAGATTTAGAGATTATTTAAAGGTATAAAGGCTCACATACGAGTTTACTTTGACCTCGTTCTGTCCAGTCCCCAAGAAGTAACACAATTACTAAAACTATGGACATCACATGTGTTTATATTATATATCTCATGTGTTTGTTTGTTTTTTCTTCATAATTGTATGAAATTCTATCCGGAAAAGAGGGGTAAAATTTGATTTTTCTCAATTTTGACCAATCACAGGACATGATTACGTCCACCATATTGTTTTGTCTGTTGGGGATTGGACAGTTTACCGCTTTTCGTTGCTGCCGTTTGTGATCTTGAAACTGCGTTAAACTTCTCGAACTTCTATGTTCCTATGTTTTTTGGTATTCGTTTATCAAACGATCAATTAATTACAGTGAAAGCAATTAAATCGTGTTTTATGTTACTCGAAACCGTCAAAAAAGTACCTAATGACTTGTTTGTTAAATGCAAGTATATATTACACAAATATCCACTTGAGCTGAAACTTTGAATCTGCAAAATATTTGCTAGAAAAGGTTTTAAGAATTGTTCAAATTTTTATTTGATATCAGAGTTGAGTAAAGGGATATAATTCAAGTTGAGAAGTTTAATGACTCCTAGATGCCTGATAACTTTACATATTGCTAGATCTGTTCACAGGTCAGTCTTATTCTCTGTGTTTGACCGTGTATGTTTAACTGTGCATATTCATATAACCAGACTTGACACAATCAGAGTGTCAAAGTTTATATTTAGCATGTGTGTGTCACACTAGTTAGAGCTACATTTTATCATAACCCTCATTGTGAGTTTAATTCACATAACGATATTTACTCAGATAAAGTTAAAGTCATCCGAATTCTGTATACGTCTTATCATATACGATGGCATCATAATTTTGACTATATTGACGGCTGTAGTAAGATGCGCCAAAATTAAATCCAGCATAAAATATCATTGGCTTTTCTACATTTGAGCTAAACTTTGGCAGACCAGTAAGGAAGCGTCAAATTAAATTTCCGCAAAAATATCTGTTGTTTTTAAACCGCCAAATAAAAAGGTCGCCAATGATAAAGATGTATACAGTTTATTTTCACAATGAAGGCTTAGTGTCCACCTATGAAATTTGATATAGATCTATAGATTGTAACATTAATCTAATAAAAGAATTATATGTACAAGGTATGCTTTGGTAGAGTAAGACAAAACTTAAATGAAATTAGAAAATGCTGCATATAAATTGATAGCATACAAAGGCTCCTGTCACGGCAAAAATACTAATGTATCATTATTTACGTTATTCTTGAAAATGGTGAACAGGATGTAAGCGTGTGTTTTAAATACAAAATAACAAATTTGTTATGTTTCTTTTTTCATGTTCTAGGTAACGCCAGACAATATTCAGGTGCAATATTCTCCGGAAGGATTACCCAGTGGTGACATCGTGATCTCGTTCAACACGAGATCGGAAGCAGAGAGGGCGCTGGCGGAGAAGAACCATCACGTGATAGGGAACAGAGTTGTGGAATTATTTCTAGCATCCTAGGGATGTCTAAGTTTTAAAAGTAAATTTTGATTATATATCTTTCATTTATGTGTATATGTACGTTTTGTCTTTTTGTCTATTTTTACATGAATTCAATATTTTGCTACATAAAGTTATGGAGTACGATTTTTTTGTTCTATATATAGATCTGAAATGAATTGCCTTTTAAATAACTCTAGTCCTTTGGGAGAATTAAATAAAGCTTTAAAACATGATAAATAGCAAGTCCGAAATATGCGAAAAGACATTTTTTGTTAGGGTATGAGTAGCCAATTTTATTTTAAATTTTCTATGGGGTATTTATTGTCTGATAATTTACTTTTTTTCAAATTCCTTGTAGCAATAATTAATTGAACGCTATTTTTGTTCAAGTTGTTGATATTGTCAGTCTCATACACAGGTAAATTATGTACATTTAGTGTATTTTCGTTGTTTTTGTTAATGATGTATGCAAATATTTAGTGTACAATCACCTATATCTATTTATGCAATACTGAAAGGTTGGCACAAGGAGCCAAAAATACATCGCCTTGCACCTTTAATGTTATGGATTTTAATCCACTGCAATGCAGGTTGAAGGTAACTTCAGAATAACGACAGAGAAAATCAAATGAGAAACTGTAATCTAGTCACGTTTACAAGCACATATTTATGCTGTAAAATCAAAATGTGACATTTTTTCTGTAGATAGTTCACTTCTTTCGTATACATACATTCATTCGCTCATATTCCTAGTAAGTTACGTCAAAATTCTAAAGGTTGATCACACGCGACATTTATATTGTAGAATAAATATATAAGCATGTGATTTCATGCTCACCGAGCTTGTCAGATAATGCTCACGGAGCTTGACGGAAATGCTCACGGAGCTTGACGAAAATGCTCACGGAGCTTGACGGAAAATGACGAAAACGTCATCAGAGTGCCTAACTTGTGTTCGAAGTGCTATGATTTTAATCAAGATGAATCGTATTCATCATATGTTGCTTATTTCTGACATTATGAAGCGTGTAACAATGGCGTTTCAAATTCTTATTGAACGCTACGTGCACTTTCTACGCATCATATTTGTAAATGTTAATCATGTTTTGTACAGTCAAAATGTTTTATTGAATTTAAGGTCGATTTAAAAATAGAAGTAGTTGTTAATATGTGCGAAGCACAAATGTTAATGTTGTAACAACAGGTCATGTGTCTTCCAAAATATGTAAATACAATATATTTTGTATATATTTAGAGCATTCCGTTCTGGCAGATCTATGCATGCAAGAGTTATTACATAGTCCAAATATTTGCTTAGAAATGAATCTATTTACAAATTTATTCTTGTATTTTATAGAGAATATGCATTCCACGTGTCTTCCAGTCTATATTTTTCAAACATTCTGTGCATTCCATAGATTTGTCTTCCAATGTGAGAGAAGTGCCTTAATAACTAGAGAATGATTTTTTTATTAGTAATTGTTTTTCAACTACATGTACTTTCACATCAAATATATGCATATATTTTGTATGTTTTGCCAAAAATCTGTTCTATGATAATGGCGCAATATTTTATAATATCACTTTTGGGCTGACCGAGTGCAAATGTACTTCGAAAGTACGTTTGGTTGTCAGGGTAACCATTTTAAAGGTCATGAATCGGAACAATTGCCAAATGGATCTAGTATAAAATCTTAAATTTAGGAAACTTGCCTGATACCTCACTAGACGTTGTTACCAGTTTTGTGTGAAATGTCAAATTATATTTGAAATGGTCTTTTTGCATTTCAAGAAAACTTCATTTTTATCAAAGGTCCATGATATTTTAAAAGAGGCGTTGGTTTCCGTGGAAATGGGATGCGCCCTTAGGCGTGGAAGATATATGTTGGATATCATTACTGTTGTATATTTTGTCATTGAATGTTGTTTATAGATTTATTGTTCCAGCAGAGTTTGATTTTATTCTTTAAAATGATTTTAAATTTATATAGATCTAAACTGTATTTGATCTGCAAGTATAGGGGAACCTTAGATGTTAGTATGTATATGTATACATGTAATAGATTCTATATGCTGTTTTGTACATAATGTCAGGGTATACATATTTCGATTATAAAAATTTTCCATATACCACTAAAAAGTAGTGGAACCTCTACAAAAGACCATATGTGTCAAAATTTCTTGGCAATATACAAATTATGTCTTTTGCATTGGTTTGACTGTTTTACGGGGATTTCTTTATAACTTTCTCTTTTATTCTGTTTATTCAGATTTTGCAAGAGGATGATTATACTTCCAGCATCTGAAATAGCATAGGTAAAAGGGTGTGAAAACACTTTTACTGTCTGGTTGATACCTTATCAATAGACATCCATTGTAGCTGTTTAAAAATTCCCGAAAATTGATGCTCAAATAAATTATGTTATGAAAATAACATAATTCAACGAAATTGATAAATCAATAAAATGAAATTAAACCTCAATTTCTCTGATTATTATTATTATCATTTTTTTAAAATGTTTTCAGAAAATTGTTCGTAGATTTTTAGTTGCTTTAAAGGTAATTATCCTCTTGCTTGCATCAGATTGCAATATCATGACAATATTCATAGTTTGTGCAATATGGTACGTTAGGATATACCTATAGTAATAACAAAACTTAGCAGAGTCCTCGTATCTGGTACAAGACAATCTGTTCAGTATGATCGAATACAAGAAAAGTTCCTAATGAACACGTTTTTATATATACATGTAGTTTCTTTTTTTTTTCTCGTAAATAATAGATTTACATTTTTATTCATATTTGTTAAGCTCTATGAAAATAACTTTTCGTATCAACCTTTTACAGGGTTTTCCCTTGATTTTTGTAACTGGAGGTCAAATGACCCCTTAATATACAGACTCGGAGACCTTTAAAAACAATGGAGGTCATTTAAGCAAATCGGACAATTTTGTGCGTTATAGAAAACCCTGCTTTGGAAAAGGTCATTCTTGCCAACCTTAGCCTTATAATGCAAATACTGCATAAAAAAGATAATATAGGTAATTGGTGACTAATCAACTCAACTGAACAGATGGTCTATCTTGTACCAAGATATAGAAGCAGTAGACCAGGTTGTTAAATAATTGTGGGAGCTTACCCCTTGGAGCGGTTTCTTTGCCCATGTATGGTTGTTAACGTCTATAAACTATCCATTGCCATAAAACATGACAAACATATACGTGTGGTGTGAAGATCATTTGCTTCATCGGTCGCCATTTTGATTAGAGATCGTGTGAAAAAATTGTCCAATGACAGCAATCGAATCAAATTTTAAATTTAAATCAAATTTGAAATAACATTTAGTAATACATTCGTTACACACGAATGTAATTTAGTTACTTTTGATTTAATAAATTTGATAGCAGACGAATTAAAAAAGAATTCAAAATTGCGGCCGATAATCACGGGCTCTGCTGGCTCTATCAAAAGATTTTATTCACCCTTCATTTCTGTTGTGCATCACACATCTCTATTTGTAGCATATATCTGGCTTTATCGATATTGATACAGCAATAAACAGTTTAGAAGCGTACTGGTGGTGGTCGTCTGGTTGTGGTGTTTCTATATCATTCTGGTGATGGTTGTTGACAATCGGCACTTTCCGGTAGTTTTCGTAACCGTACACGGAATTACACGGAATTGGTGTTCTGATTGATTTGTTGCTTCGATTCATTTATATAATAGTGGTCAGACAAAATTAACTCCGATTTCTTTTTCGCAGACTTCAGAAAAGAAAAAAATTAAATGTAGATATCTTAATGTTTGTTTTCATACAAATCTAGAATTTTGTAAGAATAAAAAAGCAAATATTTTCATGAATAATTTTGACTGGCCACTATGTATTGGGAAAATTAAAACTGGAGTTGTCGCGCAACGGTGAACGGGCACTCACAATTGTCAAGATCAACATGCGAAAGTTTAACTGTTCGGTAGAATTGTTTAAGGGAGTAACAATAAACTCTTGGCTTAGCTAGGGTCTTTTGAACTTGAGGACAGGGCAACTGACAGCTAATTTCTATCTGTTATCTTTAACTCCTTTAAGGTGATTACGGTAATTAACTGGGAATTGGTAAATGTACTCTAAAACTGCACCTCTCAAAATGATTGTGTTTTAAACTAATTTAGGGCATGAAAGGTAAATTGGTGTCCGGTCTGTAAACCCATGCACGCATTGTTTATAGGGACCTGGATTCGTGTGATGGTGCCGCACTGTTGCACCAGTCTTGGCATATTTATTTTGTACAAGTTATCTGTGATATTACTGTTTATTTATTTCAGACAGTGCACGAAAATTAGATTTTCGTTTTAAGACTCATTGCTCTAATAGGGCAAATGATAGGATATTTAGTTTTATTTAATATGTTATTTATTGTGAAGAATTCGGCCATGCCATTTTAAGTATTATAAGGAAAGAAAAGCATGCTGAAATAAAAAGTGATATAAAAACTTGCTGTCATTTACAGCCCAATTCTATCCCTTTATGTTCTAGAAAGCTATTCGCCTTTCAGATGAGAAAAATGAAAATAAATAAGTTTGTCCAAACACAAACGCATGGAAAACATGAATCATTTACACGTGTTTAAAATCTGAAAATCATTCCGTATATGTACTCTGATTAAAAACAAAGCATGTTGATCACTTCGGACAATTTTTGTACCCGTTGCCCGTTGGGTAAAGGCTCCGCGCATTTACGACATCTATTTCGTGAGTTCTTATCGACGGAAGGAACACGAGAACTGTTACAGACCAGGTGACGGGTCATCCTTTTTTATTCTTTGGTGGAGCGCAACCGGTAACCAATGCTGTCTTGTACCCGTGGTAACACTTATTTGGTCCCCATCTCCTAAAATCGCTATATAACACTGGGTGAAAAGAACACATTCTATTTTCCCCCCAATTGTGCAATCTCGATCTTTTCCGACAGAAATGTCCGAAAGTGTCCGGAAGATCCCGAGATTATACGATTGGTCGTTTTACGTCGCCATTGTGGTGTTTAAATGTCGGAGAAGGGCGTGCATGCAGGTCTTTGCATGAGGGCGAAATATTTACAAATGAAAAATATCCTTAGAACTTTTAACACTAGAACCAATAACTGAGTGGAAATTTTTGACCAATTATTTAGTACGTTTAACTTAAGACAGCTCTTTTTATAACCTAAATCTGAACGTCTCCAGATCTGTGTTCAATACTGAAGTGCAATACGACAAACGAGTAATCTATATATAGATTCTACACACCCCAAGACGTGTGTAAACACTGTGCATATATAACCATGACATTATAATCTAGATTTTTTTTATTTGAATGATTTATGTTCTTGATATCATATACGTATGATTTACACAGCTAGTCAATGAAGTTCATATTTAAACTAATATTTTAAGAGGAGGATATATTTTATCTCAAATTTTCAACTTATATAAATTTGTACATATCGTTTTCTTGGTAAGCTCAATTAGGTTTACCTTGAGTTCATTTTAATCATATTCTAATTTTATTTCACATTCCATGAGATTGTTTAAGCATATCCTTTATGTGACAATTTTAAGTGTTTATTTTATTGCATAGAAGTTATATTAAGTTGTAACTTTTAAGATATTTATTTAAAAAAAACGTTTGTAAGTGTATCGAAAGAGTGTTCGCGTCTAGTATCTAAATGTCTATAAATAATGCTGTTTAGTTGTGTTCTTTCTTGCAAATATATGCACATGCAGACACCTACCCACACACAATAGAGAGACTATTTTCTTGTGATGCATACGTCATGTATTCACGTGACCGGAAGTACTTGAGAAAAAAAAAACCCACGAGTCCCTCGCATATCTCATCTGTTTAAGTAACTTTGGACTATTACAATTTATGAATGCATATGAGAATCATCACCTAAATTAATGTTGGTATCCAGACCAATCCGTATTTTGCAGACATACATACACATTCTTCATGCAAACCGGATGCCTCCGTGCATTCGCGGTCTGTAATTAGCTGGACGTCTCTATATGACTGAAAAACTGTCGAAGCGACGGTAAACTCAGTCAATCAGTCAGTCAGTCAGTCTTCATGCAAAATTTACATACCGTCTCCGGTGACCGAGTGGTCAGAGCGTCTGCCTCAGGAGCGGGAAGTCGTGGGTTCGGTCGCGACATGCCAAAGTCGTTAAAAATGGTACTAATATAGCTCCCTTACTTGGCGCTCAGCATATAAGGGTAGCTCCAGGGTAGGGAGATTGGCCTAGTGACAGAATAATGTGACTGGTTGTGGTATCATGTCGCATGTCTACGGTGAGATACTGCAGTGTGGTAGCACTGTATCTTGTCTCAAGTAAACAAGATCTCCAAATGACTGAAATGCTGTCGGTGGGACGTTAAACCCAACAAGCAAAATCTACTATGGGGCGTTATTCGGTTTTGCAGGGAGTGAACGTGACCTTACAGAAGGAAAAGTTATGAGTCTATATACTTTGCATACTATGGATGCACTGACGCTCACAAACTTCATTTCGTATTCTATGGTAGGTTTTAATCAATTGATACTAGTTGTAGTATCATAAGTCTACAGAAAAGAAGCCCAGATTACTATATAATTCTAATAATTACCAGAGGTCTATAAAACATACCATTCTAGCTATTCTAAATGATATACACAGTGGCACTTTTTGAAGTACATTCTTTCAACTTCTATTAGTTCTTGGTTGAACCAGTACTTGGCACCCGGTAGCCAAATGGCTTAAGAAAATGCACCGTGAGCAGTAGGTTCGGTACACTGCCCGATAAACCGTTCGCTATCTGCATAAATACAGGGACATTCCAGAACTGGTTGACCCAGTGATGATCTCACTTAGCTAGGTTTATCTGCAGTTTGATAGTACTTCGTCCGTCTTTAGTAGGCGTAGTCGCCAAATGACTGAAATATTGTTAATGGGCCGTAAAACACGATGGTCACCCAGTAGTTTGTGCATGGAAAGACAGTGAGCGAATATGACTAAATAGGAAAGATTTAACAAGATGTATCCAGGCTCAACAACAATACTTAGCGCTTAGTAACACTTTTAAGGTAAGATACATGTAATGGTTCCGCTACATTTCGGACCACTTAACCTCTACCATGATAACCAAGGTACTCTTATGAAACATTGGTTATCTCCGTGAAACGCCATGAGGTCCGAAATGTGGCGGAACCATTACAGGTATCTTACTTTAGGTGGGAACACATTCTTTTTATTTTTGCTTTAAAACCTAGTCAAATAAATGACTGGCTTAACATAAAATGTTGCCATATTGGTTAACAATATATTTTTATGCAATGAAATAAGATATTTTAATTAGGGAAACGAGAATGACAACATTCCTTAGGTAAAATGTTTTGTGTATTTCCAAGCGCTGAGTAAGGTTTGAGGAATCTGACTCAATGCCATCATCTGAGAAAGTGATGGTATTCAAATCCCTGGGCCATACAAGTACACAGATTACATAAAACATAAACCGCTATAAATGTAAATTCAGTTCAGTGACATTTTCATTAAATAAAGACATATTGTATGAAGAGGCCACTGACGAATGAAAATGCGTGTGTCTGCAGTCGTCGATCTATTATCTGCTCCTAAATGACGCTTCCCTATACTACGTTTTTTTGCACAATTAAGACGATCTGAGCTTTGGTTCCAGCTGGCTTGCGGTAGGTCGGTGGTTCTACCCGGATGTCTCAGTGTATTCGGGGTCTTCCTCCACCTGTAATTAACTGGACGTCGCTGTATGACTGAAATACTGTTGCAGAGACGGTAAACTAAAAAAAAAATCAATCGATCTAATCTTTGGTCAGATTCAGTGAATATTTATAGAGACGATAGAAGATAGAAGGGAAAAAACGAGAAATAAAATGTTAAAATCGTTGTTTTATTTTCAAAAATAATCATTGTGATCAGGGTGGACCTTCTTTGTATGTACTTAAAATACAAACAACAGATATGAACTTGTACGAGATACTTAAAATAACAGCAACAAATATGTACTTGTAGGTACATAAAATAACATCCAACAGATATGTACTTGTATGTACTTAAAATACAAACAACAGATATGAACTTGTACGAGATACTTAAAATAACAGCAACCAGCAACAATATGTACTTGTATGTACTTAAAAATACCAACAACAGAGGTGCACTTGTTTGTACTTAAAAATACCAACAACAGAGATGTATTAGTTTGTACTTAAAATAACCGCAACAGATATGTATTTGTATGTGCTTAAAATACCAACAACAGAGGTGTACTTGTTTGCACTTAAAATACCAACAACAGATATGTACTTTATGCTTAAAAATACGAATAACAGAAATGTACTTGTTTGTACTTAAAAATACCAACAACAGAGATGTATTTGTATGTACTTAAATAACAGCAACAGATATGTACTTAAAACAAGAGGGCCAAGATGGCCCTGTGTCGCTCACCTGATTAAGATGGCTGTGTTAGGCAAAATGACAAAAAATCTGGCATCTAAAGTGTTTTTCTAACATTTGACTAAGTGGCCTACATTTTGATCCTACCTGAATTTACCTGGTGACCTAGTTTTTGACCCCACATGACCCATTTTCAAACCCATCCGAGATATTATGTAGACAAACATCCTGACCAAGTTTCATGAAGATTGGGCCAAAACTGTGGCCTCTAAAGTGTTCACAAGGTTTTTTTGTAAGATTTGACCTGGTGACCTAGATTTTGACCTCACATGACCCATTTTCAAACCCATCCGAGATATCATATAGACAAATATCCTGACCAACTTTCATGAAGATTGGGCCAAAACTATGGCCTTTAGAGTGTTCACAAGGTTTTTCTAAGATTTGACCTGGTGACCTAAAGGGCAAACAAAGTGAATTCTGGCTTTTTTCAATTTTAAAAGGGGCGTAACTCCTGACCTAAGGGTCCAATTTCAGCCATAATCCAACTTAGCCAAAATTTGATGGTTATAAACATTGTTATAAAATTTAAAGACAATGACCTAAAAAATGAAGATGCTAGAGTGCAAACAATGTGAAATCTGGCTTTTTTTAATTTTAAAAGGGGCATAACTCCTGACTAATGGTAGATATCAGCCATAATCGAACTTGGCCGGATTTATGGTTATAACATTTACAAAGTTTGAAGATAATTGCTTATGAAATGAAGATGCTAGAGTGCAAACAATGTGAAATCTGGCTTTTTTTTTAATTTTAAAAGGGGCATAACTCCTGACCTAATGTTCCGATATCAGCCATAATCGAACTTGGCCGAGATTTTATGGTTATAAACATTGTTTTTAAGTTTGAAGATAATTGCTCATAAAATGAAGATGCTAGAGTGCAAACGAACAAATTGTGGACGACGGACGGACGGACGGACGACGGACATTCATCGATCCTAAAAGCTCATCCTGAGCACACGTGCTCAGGTGAGCTAATGATAGCAATAGAGATTTATAACCAGCTACAGTAAAGACTACGAAAACCAAAAGTACCGGTATCATATCTAGACGTCGTCAACATCTCAGCATTGATCATGGGGAGGCAAGATAAAGGATCACATCGTTTCTTACTCAGTCATATTATTTATAAGAATAGTAAAATGATAGTTGGAATAAATTACACAAATTAACAAAACAATCGTATAAAATGAAAATAAAATGCAAATAGTGTATACAAATATTGATTTTGTCAACGGTTAGTTACAAAAATTAACAAACAACAAAAAGACACAACTGATAGGTGCTCATAAAATCGAGAAAAGAAACCAGAGAATATAATGATACAAAAAAGCGTCATGAAAAATACAAAGCCTTCTGAACCTACGTAAATCAGCAGCACTTCCGCACATTGTTTTATGGGAAATAAATCAGCATCACTTCCGCACATTGTTTTATGGGAAATAAACATACATTTGAGATTTTTCTTCGGTCACTGATTGGTCAGTTTAAATCTGAGAATTATACCGGGTATTACCGATCCTCTAATGGTCCATTTCATATAGATCTCCATACCCACATTATTTAATTATACCACTATTTGGTCCCTGCTTTAGTTGGGAAGTATGATATACGTATAAGATAAAATTAAATCTTCAAGATTAATTAGATAGATGATCCTCTTTTTTGACGTTTTTTGGAAGGTGCTAATTTATTTTATGAGTGAACTTGAAAAAGTTGCACGCCACGGTGAAAAAAAAAAAAAAAAAAAAAAATTATGTTGGTAGGAATAAACTTTTTTTCTATGATTTGATTTTAATGGTGAAATTATCAAATATTTTATTTTATTTATATTGCAATCCACTCAAAAGCATAAAATATAAAATTAATAGCGCTATTTTATGAGATACATTTGATTCAAACAGTAAAAAACAGAAGTGTGGAATAAAAAAAACATGAAATTAACAAGAGATTTCTTTTCTTTCACGTGTAGTCTAGAAAATACGTTTTCACCCGTTCCTAAACTATTCATGAAAGTTATGTATTTTTATGGCTCCTTGTGAAAGAAAAATAGGTTCTTACAAAAATATGTATTTATCTTCCAATTATTTTCGAATTTGGCAAGGTTACATAAATTATTTTCTTTTTCTTTATATCCTCATGATAAGCTGCTGTTGAATTTATGATACAAAATAAAATGACATATAAACACTATGTAAGGTTGTAGGTCAAGTCTAATGCCGTTATTATGGCAACGGGTAGCATGACGAGGCTGCCAGTCAGTCCCTCCCCGTTGATGAGCCACTGTTGTCCCTGGTAACGACCCGGGACGTTGGTGTAGATACTGCCAAGGGTGGCAGGGTTGTAGACGTTCCAGAACCAGTGCATCACCGTGCTCGCCCACAGGGCGTGGCTGTAAAGGGTCAGAGGTGGCTTTAAACAGAGGGGCGTGTCTTTAATAGAATAAGAGAGAGAGAGGGGGGTGGGCAATACCATAAGAAAATGAATGAGGCTTATGAAGATAATATTGTATATAAAATCTTTACCATGTAGTTAAGTAACATATTTGATGACGGCATGGCAATACATCACTTGCCACAAGTCAGTAAAAGCAAGTTTCACGTGCAGCTTTTTCATTGGTTGTTGTGATTGCTTATTTGAGACGGTCGTATACCATGTTTAGGGATAGCACCATGAAAAAATAGAAAGGAATAGAAAGAACAACAGGTTAGATTCGATAGGGAGAGAGTCAATGTAATATACAAAAAAGTTTATACTTAAATTTATTTTATCACAATTTATATAAATCACTCTTGATAGCTCTGGTGGCGGCGTATGTGGTCATTACTGTGGTAAGATGCCGGAAGAACCCAAAGAACCCACCTGTCTGAACGGAGGACCACTCTCATGTATGTGACCAGGAATCGAATCCGGGACGCATTGGTGGGAAGTGAAACGCGTTACCACCATGCTACCCCAGGCACCCGATAATATAATATACAGAGAGAGAGAGAGAGAGGTCAAAGACAGCGACATGACCAGGGCAGACCTACCCTGATTTGATGGCCACCCAGCCGTGCGGGAAAGCGGACATGACGCAGGCGAGGCTCTGTACCAGTATAGTCAGCACGGGCCGTGGGGATCTGAGCAGTTGAGTAAGGTGCACCATCACCGGCATGTGAAACACGCCCCAGAATAGCCCGCTGCCATGGTAACAGTATTCTCAGGTCATTTTAATTGTATTTTTGAATGAGTCTTAATTCTCAAAAGAGAAAAGAAAAGTTCTATATTGATTTTGTTCGACATCATATAAAAGAATGCACTGCGTGTGGTATAAATCTGAGATCGACGGATTACATCTCTTGCTTGGACTAGTAAGCCAAATTTATTTTGCAAAGACGTTTCTCGCCATTACCAACATGCATTGCAGTTATTCATGGCTCTACAATCAAGATATAGAGTGACACGCCACAACGGTGTATTATAGTAGCGAGGTAGCATTTTGAAAACATCCTCAAATAACTGAACTACTGTCGCACGTCTGTTTCTGTGGAACCAGTACTAGCAACAAAGCACTTTCGGGTAGTTGATAGTTTCCTCGCTGAAGTTTTATCAAATCGAGATTTTCCTCATCTCAGTATTTTAAAGATCTAAATCTCCCATATTATGTCTGTGTAACATTATCTAGAAAGTATTTTCGCTAACGTTCTATTATTAGTTAGCTACAATAACAGAAACTGTATTCTTTAATATTTCAAAGTTGTGGTAAGACGAGATTCGAAATTATTAAGTCTAGGACAATTTCAGTTGGACACGATTTGTGAAATTCGAGACTGATACGTCTCGAATTATGGAGTTTTTTTTTGGGGGGGGGGGGGTTGGTCGTGTTTAAACGTCTCACCGACAGTATTTCAGTCATTTGGAGACGATGTCTACTTGAGACAGATATAGTGCTGACACACTGCAGTATCACGCCGTAGACATGTGGCATGATACCACACCTGGTCACATTATCCTGACACCAGGCCAACAAGTCCTGCAACTACCCTTACATGCTGAGCGCCAAGCAATGGAGCTATAACAGTACCATTCTTCACGACTTTGGTACGTCGCGGCCGGGGATCGAACCCACGATCTTCCGCAGCCGCAAATTATGGATTTATTATGTTGCAAAGAACATATATGGAATGGAAATTATTACTGCTCCTGTAGGGGGGTAATCGAACGCCGACGAGGTAATGACGTATCGACTGACGTAATAGCGATAACCTTCAATAAGGTCTACTTTCTGGTAACTGTCTTGGATCAAAACGGCTCTATCAGATCAACTCTGATTGCCAGGCAACAGGTGCTTATAACTTTAAAATCGTTAAGCAATATGAAATATAGTGTCTTTATCAGAAGAACGACGTTTGCAATATTATTTGTTTAACGTTCCAACTTTGATCATGTTTGCGTATCATTACATAGAGGCGGTCTCGTCACAAAGATAACAAGTAATAGATATAAACAACACTCGTGCTAGCTCGAATACTTAGCAGCTTCTTAAATTAGGAAAACAGCATATTCCACCCTTCCTGATGTATGAAATACACAGGTACATGACTTAAGTTGGCATAAATCATTACTTTGATAAGGTACAATATTAGTTAATAGGGATTTCATCCCCAAACTTAGCGCTATGTTATGTTGGTGAAGTTAAATCCGGATCTAGGTTTGAATTTTAATAGGAAATGAAAAAAGTATCAGCGTACTTAAATCATGAATGGTTTCTTTGCTATTTAAAAAGGCTTTGCTTTAGTTTAATGATAAATGTCTTCGTAAGATAAATCAGTAATAATACTTGAACGTACCTGATAAGCAAGGCCGTGACTGGCTGGAACGTCTGCAGTAGGCATGGCAACAGGAAACATCGCCAGCCCACCTCTTCACCCCCGGCACGTAGGAACCCCGAGATGTGGTTCTTGTTGTGGTCGTGTACAGCCGACTTGTGAATGTTTGCTGAATATTTTAGGAAAATATATATTTGCAAAACTTTTATTGTGTGTTTATTTGAATGCTTAGGTTTTGTGTTCCAACAACACGATAATTTTAGTCATTTTTTTTTCTTAATGAGACGTGAGCAGGGGATCGAACCCATGATTTCCCAGTAACGATGCGGACACCCTAACCACTCGGGAACCGGGACCAGTTTGTTATTTTAAGACCGATAAAGACACTGACAGGCTTGTAGGAACTGATTGACACTGATTTAGAAGGACACAGAGTACTGGGACTGGCTGACGTAGTCTACGTATGCATATAAGACTTGAGACAGAAACATAATTGTACATATTTAAACTTGTATTCAAAAGGAATAAAGTTCAGTTGATATTGGCAAATAACAGCAGAATAAAGTATCTGTAACTAGTATGAATGACTGAGAAAATATCGATAAAAGTCAAGCACAAAGTGCGAGTATGCACAGAAAAAATCATGATTTCCATTCAATATCTACCGGTAAGTTAAGAATGCAAAAACGAATCAATATTATATCACGTTATGTTGAATCTTCCATGGCCTTTTTATTTTGTTTGTGCTTAACGTCCCATCTGTAGTATTCCATTAATTTTGGGATTATGCTTAGAAAACAGGGAATGGGACTGTCACACCCTAGCGTATGCATGACACTTACATATGCGAGCGTATGAGGAAAAAACCGCTTACGTTCGCATACGCAGACATACGCTATGGGTAGGATAGGCATGCGTCGTATACGTTTTAATCACGCTGTCATACCTCGATGTACCTTCTTATACGCAGAGGTTGAAAATAATTTTGAAGATGTTCAAAATTTTTCATCGTAAGCGAGCGTATGAATTATACAAACACGCTAGGCATAAGCTGAATACGCTAGAGTGACGCTTAAGGTACTTTATTCATGGGTCAAGTACGTTTTTCATCCGGTGGCATGAAGGTGGTCTCTAGAGCTATCATACGGATAGCGTATCAGCAACGTCATTGTAACGTATGTGTCTAACGACTGATTGGCGTATTTAACGTATGCCTGACGAGTGATTGGCGTATGGAAAACCTATTCCCTGCATATTGAAAAAAAATTGGTTTGATACTGACTCCACACGGAAACATGAATCGGTAATGTTCATAGGGGGAAAAGCGCTCGCCGAGTGATCTTATTAACATGACTGCCCCCTGCAGAGTAAGAACCTTATAATTAATTTGTTTCATAGATCGCTTTTCCTGGTCATATATTTGTTGACAAACAGATGCAGACTACTTTCAACATCTGACAATCCAGCAATGGCTGACACATGCAATTAAATTTAAAGACATTAAAAAGTCTAATGAGAATTATGAGAGGTTTATGGAAGTAATTTGTTTCTACCGACCCTATATGGATTACATAGAATAATAGGGTTGTCATGACGTAACCGCGATTCAAAGAATGGAAACGGAAGGAAGTTGTCGGAGAATAAATAAATACATAGAGAGATCTAGTCCCATTGCCACACTTCAGTTCACTATACTCAAGAAAAAAAAAGAATAAGAGGGAGAAGAATAATACGTGAAATCTAGGGACGCTGCCCAGACACTACCATACGTTACTCGTATGTACGTTATACGTGTCTCATTTCCATGTAGTTAACGTCTCATGGCTGCTATACCCAGTTATGCGATACACATATACGCTATGCATACGCTACTCATACGTTACTCGTATGTACGATATACGTGTCATCATGCGCTGATATACGCCAGTTATGCGATACACATTACGCTTGCATACGCTACTCATACGTTACTCGTATGTACTTAACGTGGTCTCATGCGCTGCATATACGCCAGTTATGCGATACACATATACGCTATGCATACGCTACTCATACGTTACTCGTATGTACGTTATACGTGTCTCATGCGCTGCATATACGCCAGTTATGCGATACACATATACGCTATGCATACGCTATTCATACGTTACTCGTATGTACGATATACGTGTCTCATGCGCTGCATATACGCCAGTTATGCGATACACATATACGCTATGCATACGCTACTCATACGTTACTCGTATGTATGTTATACGTGTCTCATGCGCTGCATATACGCCAGTTATGCGATACACATATACGCAATGCATACGCTACTCATACGTTACTCGTATGTATGTTATACGTGTCTCATGCGCTGCATATACACCAGTTATGCTATACACATATACGCAATGCATACGCTACTCATTCGTTCATCAAGGACACTTGCCGACTGTTAGAAATTGTTCATATGTTATTCATACGTTCCTCTCATACACTAGAGTGGGACAGGGACATAAAATGCTGCCTCAATGCGAAATCACGCCTAAATCAAGTGATAGATATATCACGCCCAGTCACATGATCCTGACATAGGGCAACACGTTACCCTTATCTACTGAGCGTTAAACAAAGTATATAGATATAAAAGAATCATTACAACGGCTCTGGAATGTCGCGGATGGGGATCGAAATTATGACCTTTCGGTTTCGGGATGGATTCTCTAGATAACCACTCGATCAATTAACTTGATTTCTATTAACGATAATAGTTTAAAAATGTAATTTAGAATACCTCAATATTATTTAATCAAGCAGCAGTTGAATTAATTTCAAAATTACCCGCAGTATACACTTGTACTTACCTGTTTCTGCCCACCCGCATGTCACTGCCACCAGAACACACACTTCGACACATAGATAAACAAACAGCACTGATACAATACTGTACAGTATACTTTGGACCGGCTGAAAATAGATAAAACTGTCCATACACTCAAAAGATATTATGTAGCAGAGAACAAAGAATAAGGAGGTCGCCATCTGTGTTGATTAAAGATAACAGGTAGCAGCTAGCTACTGATAAAAAGACATTAAAAAACTATAAAAAATATTGTGAAATCGTCGCAATTTCGTATTAACTGACATTAAGGATTTGAACATTCTGCAAAGGTCGTCTAAATCCCGCCCTTTGAGTCAGAAATTTCCTAAAATCAAAAGATTTCTTGCTGTCGAAGTCCGGTCGGTCTCCCAGCAGAATATCAAACTCCGCGCACCGGTTACGTTACGCTACGCTACTTTAACTACTGCCACGACACAAGTCACATGATGATAGATGAAACCATGTGACCAACAACACCCATAATTTTATAAATTAATGTTATTTAATTTGATTTTTTACTTTTCTCATAATCATGAATGTTATTTTTGTGGAATATAACGAAACTTATATGATATTATGTCCAAAACCGAAGTCAAACGTGAAAAAATAAATCCGGCCTATATCAGCCGAATCTTCTTGTGATGGCAGTGGTTATCTACAACTGTAAGGGGAGGTAACTACTGCGGCGGTGTATGGCAGAATATAACTAGTACAGCTAAGTATATCTCCCAGTGTCTTCTTATGATGTCGGCTTTATTAACATAATTATGATAATTAAATCTTAAAATATTATAATGATATTTGCTATACCAGAATATTTGCTCTAGTGTAGTATAACTCTATCGCAGATTTTTATCTGAATAATTGCTCTGGCGTGATTTGTGGTAGATTTAATCTGAATATTTGATCTGTTGTGTTTGCTCTGAAATCGTTTTATCTGAATATTTGCTCCGGTGTAGTTTTATGTGAATATTTGCCATGGTGTCGTTTGTGGCAGAGATTTTATCTGAATATTTGCTCTTGTGGCGTTTGTGACAGAAATGCTATCCGAATATTTGTTGCGGTGTGGTTTTATCTGAATATTTGCTCTGGTGTTGTTTGTGGCAGGAACACTTGCTCTGCTGGGTATTTATCTGAATACAATGTATTTGCTCTGGTGTCGCTTGTGGCAGACATTTTATCTTAATATTTGCTCTGGTGTTATTTGGGATATATCTTACCAGAATACTTACTCTGCTGTGATTTTATATATTTGCTCTAATGTAGTGTGTGACATATTTGCTTCATAGTCTTCGGAATACTTTATGGTATAATATGACATGATTGTTCCCTTTGTGTGGCGGTGGGTTATATTGCAAAAAGGTGAATTTACCTGATTATTCGTTTAGTGTGTTGCAAGAAAAGGGTTTACTTAAATGTTTGCTCTAGTGTGCTCTGCTGTGAATTTATCTGAATAGTTGCTATATAGTGTGTTGTAAAAAAAACCCTAAATATTCAATATACTGAGTTGCAAGAAAGGGAATTTACCGGAATATTCGCTCTACCCCGTTACAAGAGGGGTGTTTACCTGAATATTTGCTCTCATTGCATTTGTCTTTAAATAAAGTATCACCGCTATCATGGTCTGCATAATCATTTTTATAAACAATTTTAATAAAAGAGGTCGAATAACAATTTTCAAAATAATTCCGAACAACATAATGCAAACAGAGGATCTGTCACGTTTATTATACGGTCCCTTCTCTGGACTTTATAAGTATATTCACTTATTTTAATTCAGCATTAGCTCGACAGCGAAGGGGATGGGTTACTTTATGTGTTTTTTTTGTTGTTTTTTTTGTTGTTGTTGTTGTTTTTTTTTTTGTTTTTTTTTATCTACATTATTGAGTCTCTCTCTGTTAATTTCATGCACGTCGATGAATGGTTGAGGCGGTGCCATTGTTGGATCACTGGTCTAACGGTCTTTGTAGTAACTTCAGAGATAATTGGAATCAAGGTCACTTACCTGTCTCCAACCGGAAATAGTGATAAGGAAGTCCATCAGTCCTTCCTCGCTGAACAATGCAAAAAGTGGTGCCAAAGCTCCTGGGAAAAACATTGCGTACGCCAAAAATGTGAAAGATCGGTTACGCAGTTTGTATACCCATGCCGTTGTCATGGTGATAACTGCAACTGCGTATATAATGCACAACATGGTGAACTGTTGTATCCAGAGGTCAATGAAACATCCGATTCTAAGTGGAGAATTCAATGTGTCCTCGAAATTTCTGAGATCTCTAACACTTTAGTGACACATTAAACTGCAAGGTCACATAGCCTCTACACACTACGGTATAAACGCTGAAGTCTTAATACAGGCAGTGCACAGAAATCAATGGCGATGACATACACAGTGTTATCAGTGAAATGTCGCGGAGCTCAGCAACTGATGACGTTTCTGCGTTTAAGTCTAAGTAGCATAGTATGCATGCAGATTTAGTTCATACTTACATTGTGTTTATTACATTCACGTGACGAAGAATTAAAACACTGAAGGAGTTCAAGGGTAAAAGCTGTTGAAGAGATATTAACCCCATATCCCATATTCATGACTTGATAAAAATTAATTTACTGAACTGAAATTTAATTACTTTTCTTTGCAGGTCGTGTAGAATCTGATCTACAATATTGTATAAGTAAACAGAGAAGAATCTTGTAGGAGCAGTCTGATCTAGGTCAGCACTGTTCGTGTCTATATGAGGAAAAACGTTGAACTCTTCACTCGGATAAATTGTCTAACTCCTTACAGGTGGCATATTGAGATTATCATAGTATTAGGTTAAGCTTTAACGCACCGGTCATAGCTGTTCGTGTGCACTGTACACTTTGATAAGTGATAATTTATTTGGAACTAGACCGCTGTCTCTTTCGACCTCCTGTTAATATTGGGTACTGAGGCTTATAATAGTATCAAGTATATGTGTCCATTTTCGTCAAAAAATAAATACATACTCGCGTATTGTTCTTTTCGGGTGTGGATCTGAAATTCACTTGTAAACACAGTCACAAATAAGTGGTATATCTGATTGAACAATTCATATTGTTTATGAATTCCGAAACTAACTTCAAATAACGTTGTGATTTGTTGTAGTAAGTAATTTGGTTTGATAAGATGATATTATAGTGCCAAAAAACAATCGAAACATCTCGGGTAATTCCGTCAACAATCGAGGCATTCATCTCCGAGATGTGCCGACTGTAAAAATACGGTATGCTAACCGACCATTAACCGAAAATTCGGTTATTTGTGTTTAATGATCTTGAGTGTTTTCCTTAACTGATGTCATGCTAGTCTCTGATAAGGTCCATGTTTCATAAACATACTTGAGTTGTGAATTTTAAACTTTATCCAAACAGTAGAATATTTTATGAACAGAAATATACAGATCGAGTTACTTACAATCTTTTTAAAATCCCCTGTTCAGTTGTGATATCATATTCCTTCAACACAATACTGGAAACTATATTGCATAGCGGTAATTAGTAACTTCCCTGTTTCTCTTAAAAGAATACCCAAATATTTCATTTATTTACAAATAATGTTAGTTACTAGAATTAAGGTAATCCATCCTTCATTAAATCATGATCATGGTCCATGAAATGATAATGGGAATTTTATAGTAAATGCAAGTCTTTACAGACTTGAGCAAGAGAGCCTATAAATCCAATTCAATGGATGTTGCATCTGCACTGAAGTCTTTTAAGCATTTGAATGACATGATTATAATTCATTGATGGAAGGATAACCTTAAGGTAATAATTTATGCCAACTTGGTCATGTACTTGAGTATTTCGTAAAACTGGAATGGTGGGGTGCGTTTAAAGCTATTTGAAGAATTTAGACTTTGAGCAAGGAGGGGGGGATTTGGGTTTAGGGTTGGTTTTAGGGTAATATTACATATCGCTTAGTGTTGAGTTTTTTTGTTTTTGTTTTTTTTTTCTTTTTTTGGGGGGGGGGGGGGGGTTGTGGGATTCGGGCTGGTGTCAGGGTAATATTATATCACTTTGACGGAATGTAGAATAGTTGTAGCACTATTTATCTAAGTGCCAAAAGGATTAAAGGTTAAAACATACAAGGGGAAAAAAAACAATATAAGAAGACGGTGCATCTCAAGATCTATAAAAATAACATAATAATATGTTTTCATGAACGTATATACACGTAAATACGAATATATTTAACTTAATTAGCAACAGCTAAGACTTTAGATGTATAGCGTAACTGTCGATGCATGTCACGTGTGTGTATTGCATTTATGCGCATCAATAATGTTTAGGTCATGTTGACACTTAATACTTGATACATAAATTGTTCAAAGCCATTTGATGATAGGTGACTGTTCCCAGAAATAGGCAAATGTAACTACTCGGCCAGACCTGCGGTGTTATTTTCGTGAATAATGGGCGAGGTGTTCCGATTTGCACAAGTTAATTTAATTTTACCTGTTATCTGATCTTGTTTATTCATATGTGACTGACTACAAATTCCAGTGGCTGATTCGTGTGTGGGGGGGCACCCGGTGCGCGCCCAAAAAAAAATCACAAAATGCACTATTTTACAGCTTTAAATTAAAACGGGAATTCCCCAGGATCCCTAGTCCAACCGGAACTACACACTTATCACGGCCCTGGCAAAGCGGCAAGCCGCTTGCATTGTCACTGCCTAGATTTTTTAAATATTGCGCACCCCCCCCCCCGCCCCCCACTAACCTGAACTCCTGAATCCGGCTCTGAATTCATACTACTGATCGGAATGTATGGATATCAAATTACTAAATATATCTAACATACACTGTAACTTGTATTATATGTTTTCCTTGTGAGCGGGAGGTCGTGGGTTCGATCCCCAGCCGCAACATACCAAAGTAATAAAAAATGGTACTGTTTAAGCTCCCTTGCTTGGCGCTCAGCATATAAGGGTAGTTGCAGGACTGGTTGGCCCGGTTTCAGGATAATGTGACTGGGTGTGGTATCATGCCACATGTCTACGGCGTAATACTGCAGTGTGTCAGCACTATATCTGTCTCAAGTTGACATCGTCTCCAAATGACTGAAATACTGTCGGTGGGACGTTAAATCCAATAAACAAACAAACAAACATATTATATATTTTAGTTATAGTCGTACAAACACATTATTTTATGGCCATTAAATGATGCCTTTTGCAAATGTAAGCCAAATAAGATATGCATGTTGTATTTTGTATCAAATACCAAGCCATCAAATATATTCCTTAAAAAACGAAACAATTTATACGATCGGTCTCCATGTCTACCAAAATAATTGTGTCACAATTAATGTGTGCATAGGTAATTTCCTGCTGGTTCCCCAGTCCCGGCGTTTAATATATTAAGGTAAATAACTGATACAGACGATAACTATAACTGGACGAGTTTGTTTTCTTGAGTTTAACGTCTGACCGACAGTCTATCAATATGTGTGAGAGAAAAGAAAAAAAGATCTGTTCTGCGTGTTTTCTTGCAGATGAAAAATAATTAATATAAAAAATAATGGCAAATTACATATATAAACCAAAGCGGATTATAAACTCTTTAATGTTAATTTGGTCACAAGCATCATCCATCATTTTTACAAGAGGATGAAAACGCAATTCTATTGGGATTCAATCCCTTTTCGCTGCTTTTCTATGGGTATTATGTCGTTTGAACATCTTGATATATATTCCATTAGACAGATTGGCTCTTTTGTCAATCTTCTTTCTCTCCAATGAAATACTGGTCCCCGTGGCCGAAAGGTTATTGGTTCAATCCACGGCGGCGATATAAATACCGGTATTAAACTGGTACTATCGTAGCATTATACTATACTATAGTATATTATAGTATATATACTGTGCTCACCGTTCAAAGGTAGTCGATGACTAGCTGGCCTGGTATTATTTGGTGTGGTATTATGTCTGTGATAGGTTACACACTTTAATGAGGCAAACTTAGCATATGTCTCAGAAATCCTATCGGCGGAACGAACAAGATAAACAAAATCTATCAATTACGGTAGTTAAGATATGAGCAATTGTGAATACCCAGAATATGCAAATAGCAAAGTCGCGATGACTGTAGCTACTAAAGACAGCAGCAAGCTTCAATAGTGTTTTGTTTCATCTCTTTAGACATTGTCGGACTCCCACTATAAATTCATTCCGTTACTCTTCATAAGAGAGTAGCTTAATCAACAGCCGTGTGTTATCCGATGATACTCTATAGGCCCTATTGATGGAAAAAGTAAATACTCAAATCTGCAGACAAAAACAATTAGCAAACCTTTCCATGGCCTTAAATGGGAACGGTCAAATATTATTCAAAGCGGTGTTATTACCTCAACTTTACAAGATGCACATGTATACATACAGCTGTATAAAACAACTGACTTGAGCCAATCTGAGTGTGGCCAATGGCCTTAATGTGGAACACCCTCGTCTGGCAATTGTTCAGCAAAAGTTTAAACTTCTTTCTTTTAAAGTAGATTAGAAAGCATGTTCTCACAATTTATACAGATCGTTCTCGACGGTTCCTGGGATGGACCAGTACTTTGCGCCTGAAAATATCAGGCAATATCCCCTATGGGTTTTGAACCCATAGCCTCCCGAACCCCAGTCATGTACAATATCATTTAACCATTGCTGCCTTTTATACACAGCGTATATTGCTTTCACGTGATTTATTTGTCTTTAAGTATATATGTATCCCCTAACAATAAATAAACAGTCCACCATTTTACTTTGTATTAACAAAAGGTTTGGACAATTTCGCTTGAAAGAAGGTAACTGTAGGCATATCATATATTGACGGTAGACAGCCTTGGCAGGGAATAATATAATAAGGTAAAATGAAAATGACAGATATTTATTCCTAGTGAGATACACAAAATGCATATGTACAACGAACATACCTAATAATGTATGTTATTTCGTTAAAAAATCAGAGTTAATTTAGTTAATGTACTTTTTAAAATAAAAAAATAAGAGATTTATTTTTAAAATTCGTAAATTGATATATACATGTAGAATATTTCCTATATAAACATAATTGCTTTAAATAACACCTGTTCTTCCAAATTGAAAACTAGAACTACAACTTCAGACGGCAAATACCCCAACATACCGCTCTGACACAGAAAAAATAACAATGATTCTAACAAAATCCCTCACAGAGTTATCTGCGCTTGTCTGTCGATTATTGTGAAGGCAATACATGTATATCAACAACTGTTAACAAACTAACACACTTTATGTAATGTGTATTTTTTGAGTAAATATACCAACTTTTACAGGTATTTTCCCCTAGCCAAACTTTTTTCCCTGCTTATTTTCCAAACAAAACGAAAGTTTTTTTACCTCATGAAACATGGGTTATTCTTTATAATTTTAATTTTGATTTGAAACTTTCTATAACATATACCACCTATAATTAGGTAACTGTTATTTAAAATATTTTCATTATCTTATGATTTCCATTTTTTTTTTTTATTTATAACGTTAATTTTCCCATTAAGAAAGTTACAGATTTAAAAAAAAAATCACTGCCTCAGAGAAGTGGGGGTTTAATGTCGGCATCTTTCGTTAGTCTTAATATGGAAAAAACCTTCTCTCTCACACTCTTTAAACATTTAAACTTACCTAGCAGTCTATGACTACACACTATTAACCGAATGTATTAATAATTACTGAATGTTTTGATGCGTTTGTTTAGAATTTAATTTTAAAGCGGAAACTGGTATCGTCCAATCCTCTGAAAAATATAAATATGTAAATATATTATGTATTATATATAAAAAAACAAATAGCTGTCTTTATTTACCCTATAAACAAAACGTTTTCAATTAAGGGTTCATGTGTATGATCTTAATGTGGTCATATTGAATGTAGATTGAAACATTAGCAAAATACAGACATAAAGGAAGAAACAAAAGAAAGGAAACTAGCTCATGTCACAATTTCGACCGCAGACAGTCATGCAAAAAGATGGAATGATTCAAGTATTTAATGACCCCGCCGTATGCTCAGTGAATTAAGGCAAAAATAACTGTATCTTAATCTACAACTATTGGGAAAGGTATTAAAAAGATTTTAAAAAAGGCATTATCAGCCATTAGGTTGTTTTCACTTCTAAATAATGTAGAAGTATTTTGAAGACTGCAATGTTCTCTCTCTTTCATATAATTATACAAGCACCCCTCACAACTTTGTTATGTTAACATGTGTATATAAATAAAACGTAATCACAAATAAAAGTTACTAAAGCAAGAATTAAATAGGAACCAAATTGGTCATGAATTCAGAAAAAAAATAGAGAAATACAATGGCAGTGGTAGAAAGCAAGGTCGTTACTGTTCCATAAATACTCTGACGTCACTATTTCAACCTATAATCGTGCCTCGCCCTTAACTGTACTGGATGCTTTTGTTTTCTTTACTTCTTTACTTAATGGTTTGATTCTTGGTAGATAATTCTCAGAAAGATTGAATTCTTATAACATGCAATTGACTTTTCAGCGGCAGCTGTATGCATTTGTCATTGGCCTAGATTTTTCACCACATTTCGACCAATCAGAAATGATCAGAGATTTATTTCTCAGCGCACCTGCTTAAAGGAAATGGTCTAATTGGTAATTGGTCCAGATTGGTTTTATTACTTATAACAAATGTAACTGGACATGAAAACTGCGTGCAAAATCAGAGATACAGACTCATGCCATAATTAAATACAATCTTATGGAACAGCTAGTGACGAAGCATGCCGTCAATATATTTTAAGTATATTTTTTGTATTCTAAATGGTTTGTTAGTAGCAATGTTATTCCTATTATTCCTATATCACTCCTTCTATGTTCTTTAAAAAAATCAACTTATAAGGTACCGGTATATACACAACTGAATTGACAAAGCCACCACAAAATAGTTTACAAAACAAATCAATGAAACAAATCAATGAAACTTGCATTTCTTTTGAAAAACCTCGTCTGAAATGTCGATGGTTCTCTTTCTAGCATTGTTTTGTCCATCCGCAGAAAGCCCCTCCATCATTTTCTCGATCTCCTCCTCCACATTCCAGTTATTCAGGAACTCCAGCAAAGCTTTGTTGTCCTGTTGAACCTTTGGCAAATACCGCTCTGTATGTTACGGTGTCTCCCTGTATTTCAAGGTAACGCCTCTCTACCAAGCCCTTTATCACTGTATCCGATGGAATAGAAGCATGCTCCATGCTGAAAGAGATACATTTTAGAACAAAGTCCTTGTTTACAATGCAGTTTGTTTCCAGGCTACTGAGCCATTCACGCACGACATTCCTGCAGCGACTTCTAGCCTCCGGATCATTTAGAATCAATGTTTCACCCTTCTGTTGCGACACTGTCTTTGCAGTTTTATGGATATACTGCAGGAACTCAACCAACTTACTTTTCCCCTTATCTGGCCACAGGGAGAACTGAGTATCAGAAGGTCTAATATGTCCCCTCTTGTCTGGTTTAGCCATCGCTTCGGATATGACTTTTGCCAATTCTGCTGGATCGCCTATGTCAACGACTTTTTCTATTGACTCACTGCTCAGATGAACCAACTTGTTATTCTTCCCCGTGATTTTTTGAAGAATGTGCCTCGGTGATGTAACATAAGTCACGTTACACACGCTTTCTATGCATTCAATTAATTCCTTATGGGTGATAGGTCGTTGTTTTAATTTATTCAAATGAACAAGCGCTTCGGCTGTTTCCGGCTTCAGTCCGAGTGGAAAAACGTCAACGGACATGTCCGGGAAATCGTCGGCTTCCATTGCTTCAACAGCAGGCGTTGTCTCAATCATTTCATCTTTGTTGTTTTCCTCTGTGTCCATTTCTTCAACAGAAAATTGGGAAATAAATTTGTGCACCCCAAAGCGCTCGGTATTTCTAAATGTTGGGTACTTCTTCTTGTATTGTTGAATACAATAGGCGCCGGCATCTTCAGATTTTGCGGTTTGGATATCTGAGTTGACAGCTCTGATTTGTTCCGCAAAGCGCTGATAAGACCTTGAGGACAGGTCTCCCAGTTTTGATTTGATACTCTCTTCCCATGTATCTAATCCGTTCTGGAGAAGAAAAATGGCGGTGGGATCGGGTAAGCTGTAAACCACATTACCGCTTTCACTTGTAACATAACCGAAATGCTGTAAGTCATTGAGGACACTGGTCGGGCTTAAATGGTCGTCTATAACACATGCCATTGCTAACCCTTTACATGGATTTTCCTTGTCATACATATTTTCTCTGTTCCTGTACCATTCCTGAAATAAGAAAGAAGTTACGTCATATAAATATCAGTAACAGGCGCGGATACAGGAGTTCAAGTAGTGGGGGCGTTAATTTGACCACCCCACCCCCTCCCGCAAAATATAAATAAATAAATAAATAAATAAATAAATAAATAAATAAATAAATAAATAAATAAATAATAACTGTGAAAAATGCCGTACGTGAGGGCGGATGTCCGCGTTTGATTTTTGATTGTCATATATAATGTTAATATGTGGAATAATGTTTAAACAAGAGGACCATGATGGCCCTGGTCGCTCACCTGAGAACCAGGTATTAGTGGGAGGAAAAGAAACAGCAAATATCTTATGATATTGTGGAAAATGGGCTCTGCCCTCTGCCAGCCATAAATCGAGTGAGTACTTTAGGACAAGAAGAATTTTCAAATGTGTACTATATAAATATAAAGGAAATGGGCTTAGCTCCTGGCGGCCATGTTTTTCAACGGATCAAATAATCTGGACAATCTTGGTCGAGAGTGACCTATGGAACATCTGTGCCAAATAACTTTGAAATCCAGCAAGTACTTTTGGAGGAGAATATTTTTCAAAATTGTACCATATTCATATAAGGAAAACGGGCTCCGCCCCCTGGCGGCCATGTTTTTCAACGGATCAATTTTTTTAACAATCTTGGTAGAGAGTGACCAAAGGAACATTAAATAACTTTGAAATCTTACCAGTAGTTTTGGAGGAAAAGATTTTCAAAATTTTCATAAGTTTTTTCTTTCCGTTGCCATGGAAACCAGAGTTCTGCATGGAATCAAATTCTTTGAACAACTATGAAAGAGCTTCACCCAAGAAACATTCCTGTGAAATTTCTTTAAAATTGGCCCAGTGGTTGAGGATATGTCGTTTTAGTTAATGTTGCCGACGGACGACGGACACCGGACATTCATCGGTCACAATAGCTCACCTTGAGCATGCTGTGCTCAGGTGAGCTAAAAACAACACCTACGTCCTGGTCGATTTTAGGGAGTGGGAGCGGCCCATTAATAGGGCTATTAAAGGTGTGGAATGTTTGATATTTGATAGACCCCTTACTTGACACTCAGCATATAGTTCCAGGACCGACTAGGCCGGTTTCATAAGGCGAAAAATATAAGTTGTTTGTGTCTACTAACATCTCCGAAAAAAATCTAATCTTTTTTTTTTCTTATAACTTTTTCCCCATTCTTACCTTATTTTTAAAATGGAATTGACGGGAAAAAAAGCGTTTCGCAACCGTAATAGTCCGAATGCTGCGGAAAAAAAAAGTTTACGTTCGGTACAACAAAAAAGGGTTGGTCGGGCTAGTAGAAACAATTTACTTTTTTATAACGCCTAATGGGACTGCTTGTAGTATTATGTCAATTTTCAACTGCGTGATATAGCAGGTATGACAGTATTTATCTGTCTCGTGGTGACAAAGTCCTCAAAATTACTGAAATACTGTCTGTGGGACACTTAACTCGAACAAAGTTGAAACACACGGACATCATGCCTTTCCCACTTTTAATGAGCTTTAAAGGGGGACAATCAACTGTGTTTTACTTACTACGTTGACATGGTTAAACAGAAATTTATTTATGATATGAACATTACAGTTGCATTACATTTCAAACTCAGATATTCCTCAAATAAAAAATCTCAAATTCTGTTTCCCCTCATTTTTTTAAGTTTTGAAGATATCAAATACCATTCTCAGTAGAAGCATGCTCGTTATGTTTTCACAAGTTTTTGAAATTTAAATCGGAAAATTAAGAAGATACAGATCCTCAAAATTCTAACTTGCAACTTTCGGATCCGTATGTTTAAGTTTTCAGTTCAGTTAAACCTATATTACTTTCTAAACTATATCCATTGAACAGAATATCTGGACCCAGCGTCCGAACCGATGTTCGCTCAATACGCGTTGATTAATTCCTAATCGATAGTGTGTTACTTCGTACTCATAAGTTATTATTAAAAAGGCAATTCATTTGATCCGTAGCTAGACAGCACGGATCATTTGACCAATGAAACGTCACGTTACATTTATTTGTTCAGATTTTTAAAGTCAGCTTTTGCTTGTTTAAAAAATTAAAAAACGGAATAATACCGTGTCTTCTTCATACAATTTACGGGTATTAGAATTTCATTGACTGAATAAGAACATGTATACTATTTTTCCAGCGACATAACGGTGGTATATTAGGGACATGGAATACATATTTGTCTGTTGCATGCGAACTTGATAACTATTTCGTGCGAACGCGACAGCAACTGCGTGGGAAAGTGATCTAGCTATTGTGTGCGAACGGTTAAAATATATCATCCACGTCCCATAGGTATCAGTAAAAGCTATTTTCAGTAACTGCCCTTGAATATGGCCAAATAAAGCTAATCATATTCAGGGGCAGATAACTACAACAGTATGACGGTGACCCCAATTTTTAATCCATAAAAAAATATTTCTTTTATGATTCTCTTTAATCATGCAAAGTTCTATTGAACAATTTAAATTTTCCTTCTTTGTCTATATAGAAAATGTATCAAACTGTCACATATACGCCCTTAATTGCTTTAAAATGCGAAATTCCACATAACCGAACCAAATATATTATAAGTTCAGGAATATTTCTCCACAAAGTAAGTCTACTTCCAAGCGATACAAAATCTATAGGAGGTAACAATGCGTCATATATATGCTTTAGCCTCATTTATCTATTATAGTTTAACCAAAATTGCAGTGTATAGTTTGGCTGAAGTTGACATTGTCCTATAAATATGTCCAGCTAATTACACGTTGTGTCCGTTTAAGCTCCAAGAGCAAGCAAGATGGACGCCTTCCTCATGTGAAAATTCATTAAACCCTGTTGGGATTCCAAACTACACCGGCGAGGGGCAATAGTAATGAATTTAATTAGGTCAGCCACTATATAACCACCCCGGCTTTGGTCCACTGGAGTCGATACATATTGCATTTGTTTCGAAATATCCTATAAATTAGACTTTACATCCGGGTGACCGTTTATATATATATGATATCTAATTAGGATATACAGAACATACTGTTTACGTCTAACCCTGTTTCACTTACTGCCACTTGTTGTCCAACTTCATCATGCAGGGGTGAGTCACACGGCAGGACATCAATCCTTCTGCCTCGGGAAGCTGCTTGCTCGAAACTTGTTACCGCAATACCGCGTTCTACATCACTTATGTCTTTTGTTATTTTGGTGATGTTTTTCATCCGAATTCTTTTGTTACAGTTTAGTATTTCGGGCATAATATTAGACACGTACACAACTCGAAGTCCCTTTTGTAAGACATTTTTCAACTTTGGCACTGATTTTGGCCTCTCATCTCGAACACCGTTCATACTATCCAATAACTGAGAGCAGTGAAGTAAAGTCTCATAATAAACTGGAGCTGCCATGATTTTTTCTATCCCAATTTATTGTTAGATTCGGAAATCCCATTTGAACACTATATTTAGAAATTACATATTAAAATATATTTTTAGCTTGAACAAAACGTTTTATCTCGGACATTTTATGCTGTATAATAATAGAGTAACTTGTTTTTATATATTGACCAATCAGAATACGCGTACGATCAAACCCTAACCCGCCACAGAAGAGCCAATCAAAAGACATAATACACTTTTAAACAACGTTCAGATATTTTCATTTTGAATGAACACACCGAGGAAACGAACATTTGAAAAAAAGGTCACACTGGTAAGCATTGAATATAACTTCTGACCTAACCTCGAATTTAAAAATATTGATTATTCGTTTAGAACATGAAAAAATAACTTGCATGACATTTTTAGAACAAATGAGTGGATTGTTTATATCATGAAAAAACTTGTTCAGTCGAATTACATTCATGCAGACTTCTTTGTAATCAGTATTTTCACTAACAACTGAATTGAAGTATGGGTTATTCTATGCATCTGCTATATGAATATATTGGAGTCTACACCCAACTTTTTGTGAAATAAATATTTGTCAAGTATGATATGAGATTGACCATGAATGATGGAGTTCTGTTGCAACACAGGCATCTGGCCTCTAAAGACTTTTAAAGTGTAAAGTGTAACAACAGTGTAATTCAAGTTGACCAGAATGCATATTCTATTGAGACAAGTGAAACAACTCCCTCTATCGTCAAAGTACACTGGCTTCATTCCATCGTCGATATTTTCAATTCGCTTCAACTGAATCTCATCTGAGATCTGCTGCAGTTATTAATGAGCAGAGGGGATCGTAGTAGAGATTTACTTCAACCTATCTCAATGAGTTGTATGTCTAATGAAAGTTTGTTGAATTTTGAACATTTTGGTATGTTGTAATTGATTTTGTCTTTCTGTGTACAAATAAATTTAATATTCTGTTTAAAAGTTGACGTTAATGTTTTTAAATGGATCTGGGTAAACCAATTTCCTTGAATGACGCCTTACAACAAACTTTTCATTGGTTGACGTCTGGTGATCAATCAATGAAAACAAAGACCTATTATAGTTCTTTGATGAGTAGATTTTATGAGAACGTCTGGCTCTCAATCAATTCAATTAAAACAAAAAATATTCATTCTTCATGTTTGAAAGCATTATACATAATCACAGATATATAAGGTCTCATGCAATGGTTAGTATTCCAAAATGTTTGTAATTCATCAACATGTAGGTCTCATAGATGTAGAACTTAACCAATTGGGCCGTTAAAATGATGTATATTACAACTTACAATGTTGTATTTTTAACGTTTTTTATACCACTATGATTTGAAAAAGTGGTTAAAGTTTGTGCTGTTCTTGAATTTTTGTACCCTCTCAATAAGAGATTTGTTACTTTACTCATTTTATTTACTCTCAAAATTGGGGGAACTGAAGACCAATTTGGAGGTAAAATACTCCCATATGGGGGTATTTGGGAACATTGATATTTAAGATGAATCTATTATATATTTGTGGAGATGTGTATTCAAGATGTTAAATCAATGTCAATGCTCCATGCCTAGCCTGTCCACTGTGAACTCAAGGACTGGATAGACCTCCCGAACCAGAGGGCTTATCAATTGACAGATTTACTACAATAGTTTAGGATATTTAAAAGTGCTTTTCAAACTCACTGCTACCATAAAAAATGCAAAAGAGAAAATGTTTTCTCAATGAATTATTCTGTCTATATGACCTGATACTACAACTTGTATAGGAAAAAATAATTTAGCAAATTCTATCTCTTGACTTGTCTCTTGTAAGTGTTTAAGCAGGAATGGAGCACATCAGAATTGATAGTTATAAAGGTGAGAGAAAGTATAAAACTGAAAATGAGCATTATCATGACATTGAGAAACTTTGTGGGAAATCGTCGTTAAGTTTATTTGTAAAGTTTAACGAAAGATTAAAAGCAAAATTCAAGGGATCTCACTTTTAAGTTAGGTAATACCTAAATACATGATTTGTTTCAATAGTGATAAAAATGTATATCAATGAATTGTGATTTCAAAGTAATAAGCTTTAAACAGTATGGTTTTCTTTCCAGAATATAAGACATGGAAACACGAGTATTGAAGCAGCAAAATTCAAACTCACAGCCAGAGAGTGCAGCTGGCAGAGAGACTAGTGATAAATCGGGCGTTGAGTCTGGAACGTAAGATCAGGCTTAGTAACTACCTTAACAGAATGGGTTAGAATCCCAGTAGGGGCTTCGGATTTTTCATGTGAAGAAGCCTTCCAGCTGGCTTGTGGTAGGTCGGTGGTTCTACCCGGGTACCTCTGTGTACTCGGGGTCTTCCTCCACCTGTAATTAACTGGACGTCGCTATATGATTGAAATACTATCGCAGCGACAGAAAACTCCAATACAACAACAACCTTAACAGAAAATTCTGTAAATGTTGTATGTAAAGTTTTGGTCTTGTTTTAAAAGTCTTTTGATGGGTCGTCTACTCTAACATGGTGTTTAACAAAGCCAAATTTTAAAGATTTAAGGTGCTAAATTGAACTCTTTGGCCTTCAAAATCAAGAAGTCAAAAATAAATCAAATGAATTGAACACTCTTGTCCTAATATCATGAATAATTTCATATGTTTATGATTCAGTGAATTATGTCATCACCAGTCCTGGTGGCCAAGTGGTAAAGTGTCCACCCCAGAATCAGGTATTGGTAATTTGCTTGATCCCTGGCTGTGACATACTAGTTTGAAAAGTTGTAAAAACAGCTCACTTGCTTGGTGCTCTGCATATAAGGGAAGTTCCAGGACTGATCAGCTTGGTCAAGTTGGTGTCAGAAAAATGTCACAGTTTGTGACTGGGTGTGGTATCATTTGCTCATGGTGTGATGCTCAGTGACTGCAGTGTGGCAGCACTAGATCCACCTGAAGGCAAGCAGATAGTCTCCAAATGACAAATACTGTTGTTGGGACGTTTAAAAATAACCCAGTTACCAAAACTGTCATCATGTTAGTATTCATAATAGAGTGAGACAATACCATGTATATAAATGCATTTCCATTCTTTGCAGGAAAAAATGGTCACTGGAGGATTTTGATATAGGAAAACCCCTTGGAAAGGGAAAGTTTGGCAATGTGTATCTAGCCAGAGAGAAGAAGAGCAAATACATTGTTGCATTGAAGGTACAGTTTAAGAAGGCTTGAATTGTTTTTACCTTTTTAAAATGTCAGTTATTTACAGTACCGTCCCTAGTGAACGAGTGGTTAGAGCGTCCACATTGGGAGCAGGAGGTCCTGGGTTTTATTTCTGGCCGCAACATACCAAAGTTGTAAAAATGGTATTAGTATAGCTCTCTTGCTTGACGCTCAGCGTATAAGTGTAGTTCCACAACTGGTTGGCCCGGTTTCTGGATAATGTGACTGGCAGGGCTTTCCACAGAAAAAAAGATAAGGCACAAATTTTTGTGTGGGGTGGATGCAGATACCCACACAATACCCAGACATATACTTATTACACAATCAAGAAAAAGCGGAAAGTGCCCCTGGTAAATCAGATTTGAAAAGCAGGCGTCCCGGCCCAGGTTGCTTTAATGGCCTGGTGAAGGCCAGGGACTGTGTGGGGTATCATGCCACATGTCTACGGCGTGATACTGTGCAGTGTGACAGCACTACATCTGTCTCAAGATGACTGAAATACTGTCAGAGGGATGTTAAACCGAACAAATAGACAGTTATTTACTATATTTAAGTGCAAGCATGTTGAGTTATTGAAAGAGAGAGAAATGCTTTTTATCCTAACTTTTAACATTTTTCTGAGAATAAACATTCATCCCTTGGCTACTTTGTACAGCGAAATGATTGCAGGGCTCACCTACGGCTAACTGGCTTAAACTAAGTGTGGCATGGGTTTCCTTAAATTAGTGTATCCTTTCCGAAAAAGATGTTTTATTTCATAAATTATCTATGGGAAATAGTGGTGGGGCCTTTAAGGAGGGGAAAATGGCCATTTGTGGAGATATGGGGGAAAGTATTTGGTATTAGAGTAATGTTATATTGCCTTTTTAAAACTGTTTTTACCAATTTGATATTTAGTGGCAACAGCAACAGTATATGACAGAAAACTCATCATGGGGGGTGGGATAAAAAGAAATACCCCATTTTTCAAATTCTTGATTTTGGAAAGGAAAAATCCTGGGGTAAATAGCATTGCAGTTTTGGGTTAAACTGCAGGAATTCAAAGACATTTCTAGAGGGGAAGACTCCTATGAAGACCCATAATGTAGAAGGAAGTAAACATTTGTTTAATGCAGGATGTTCAATAAAGTCTCTGGGTCTGTCACATTGAGACATGCAACATAATTTATATTATTATTTATCACT